>JACSVZ010000006.1:57707700-58127700 GCA_014706295.1 Lycocorax pyrrhopterus obiensis
TCTTTCACCAGTCCCAGGCAGATACCACAAAAAACAGTTCAACAACTTTGAACTTTCATAGAAATGAAAGTACATAGGCTGGCATTTCAACGATGTTAACAGTTAAATTTCCACATAGATTACACCTGTTACCACATGTGAACACTTTTATATAAAGTAAGAATTAAAGATGGATTAAGATTGCAGGATCAAGACAATATGTTCGTATGTAACACTATTTTTGTAATCTGTCTTCTGTAATTAGTATTAAGGATCAAATGAGGCATTTTCAATATAAGAGACCAATTTTTAGGTGCCCTGAAAATTCTTAGTTAGTGAAAAGAGCCTGTCTCCTGTGCTTGTACTGAGGTGTGGAATTAGCATGCTTAGCAGCACAGACCATAAACAGAGTTTACGGGCTCATATACAGCTGTGATCAAGAAATTATTTTTATAATGAGATCACACTGAACACATATTTAAAAGGAAACAGTTTAACCTTGTAAGCATAAGGAAATATGATGGCTGTTGAGCCAGACAGTTGATTCATTCTGAGTGTCAACCCTCCCCCAAACACACCTTATGAGATCTCAATATTAGAACAGAGCAATAACCCCAACTGCTGGATAATTAAACCAGCCCCCACTGCACATTGTCTTTGCTAAGTGAGTAGGAAACAAAAGGTGAGCTTCTAGCATTTCAGCAGACGGGTGATAAATCCACCAGCTGCAGCAAGTACTTTCTGCAAAGCTCTCATGACAAATATAGCATGTGCCAGCTGTTTTTTTGGTTGAATTATACTATAATATGCTTCAGTTACTCTTAGTAATTATGAATTTTGTATACTGCCAGTACCTGCAGCTGTCTCTCATCCTGTTAATTTTTTTCTTTAATGAACATCTTAAAATAAGCAGCTATGGCTGCCAAACATTACACAAGTGCAGCCAAGAATAATGTTTTAGAAAAAGAGGCAACTTCTTCATCTCAAGATGCCACACAATTCATTCCATGTACTGCACAGGATGCAGGGAAAAGGAGAAAGCAGTCATGGCCAACGCTTCATATACTGCCACCAAAAAAGGTCATTCCTCAGAGGCAGACTCCTTTCAATCACAGAAAAGATAAAAACTGAGAACTCCAAACCCCACACATGCCTACCGATGAGTCAGGGACTCTTAACTATGACAAAGAAATGTGTCAGAGGCAGAAACTGGAACAAAGACACCCAAAATAGCTGCAATCAGATGGCTTAAGATAAGCAAAGTCTTTAAATATAAAAACAATACAGCAAGGATTCCCTTTTGTTAAGTACTGACAATTATAATGCAAGTGACTATAAGGAAATGAAGCCATCCAGTACAGTTATTCAAATAAATGGGTTTATGCTACAACAAGTATTTTTTCGTTTTTTCCCCAAAAAGCTGTACCTTGCTACTAGACCATAATGGCAGATGAACAGGATTATTAATTTATTAGTTTGTTCATACTGTGTATTGTTACTGCATTCTATTACTTTCGTAATTAAAGAGTTCAGATTTTTAAAGCTCCTCAAATGCAACGTTACATGGAAGCAAACTTACCCTCTTTATCATTTAAGCCAATGTGTATAAATTGTTTCATGCACTGTTTTGTAGAAGAACAGACCTGTCTATACTTATTTCTACCCCTATTCAAGCTAAACTGTACCCAAACTGAGCAATCACCCATGTGTCTGACAGGCCAAAGCAATATCCATGGCAAAGTCGAGAGAACTGTCAATTTCCTGTCAGGTTTTCAAGTTAGAGGATCTACCTTTTTCCCTGTCTGCAGTTGTCCAGACGTAGTCCACTGAAGGGCATTCTGTGATGATTCAATCATTTGATTCAATATAAAACTTTGCTAACCCATGTGAATCTTATTCTGTTCCCTGCTCCAACCAGAATCGTGTTCAACAAAACCAAGCTCTTGGTGTTGGCCACTGGTGCAGAGTGTGGTAAGGGTTTATCTCCTTACCTGCAAAATTCTCTATTTACCCCAACTCTTCCTTCTCAGGATAAGGACACAAAAATCTACAAAAAATACTGATATGCCAATGAGATGATATTAACCATCTTTTGTATTCATGTATTCATCTACAGACCTGTAAAGGTGGGCTTTACAGAACAAATGAGCCATCTACCCTTACTTTTAAAACTTGCATACAGTCTGTCACTTCATTTTCTTTCAGCAAATGCTGGCAGATTAACTCAATCTGGTTTTGCCTGAATTCTGTTGTCAGAACTGTCTCTCTCACCCCTTCTCATTCTACCCTCTGTTCTGTTGTTACTGAAATTTGTTTCCTTCTAATTCACAAATTTCCTGAACGTTCCTTTGGTATTGCTGATTCCACTTTCTATCTGCTGTCATTTATTCTTCTCAGCTGAAGTCTGAAGAACTGCAGAGCTTTACACTGATGCTATAAGGTAACAAGAGCAGTCTCAGCCAGCCACTTCCCCCAAATGTGGCCAGAGGAGCCATTCTTCTGGATTACAGTGCTTCAGTGAAAGCAAGAGCTTTTAAAAACTTGTGCATGCTTTCCTCACTTCTTTCAAAAGTAAAATCTTTCAAATGAAGACAAGAAAAGTAAAAAGCTGGAAGCACTTGATACTGATTTTTTTACCACGGCTGTCAAAGGCAGATTACCTTAAATTTTTAGGACATTCAAACTAACAGTGATCTTAAGAGCCTAAAAGTTTACAACTGGAAGCTCCACATCCTGTAGATAGCAACAATAATAACATGGATTGCTTCTGGTTCTTATCAAAGTCTACACCCATTTGTGGAGAAGTGACACTGAAGATCCAAATAGCTTTTTCAACATTAAGTCTAATTCTGATTTGGTGATTGAGATTACTTGGACAACATTCCAGATATACAGCAGGAGGGGGAAAAAATCAAATAGTAACTCAAGTATCAGTTTAAACTGATGAACATAAAATACTTAAATTATTCACCAAGACTTAAAAGGTCTTTTTGTGTTATGAAAGAAATTACATTTTAAAATAAGTTTGATAGTTTTATAAAATTTCTGTACTTCTCTTTTCCAATTAAACCCCTATAAAGAATATGAAAGATGACTTTTTTTACAACTTTTAACAGTGATCACTCATTTTATACTATTTTACTACTATTTTATAATTGTAGACATTTGCTAAGTTCACGTCAGTACATATCATTAGCACTCGAGGCACATTTACAATGGATGCAATCAGAGGTCAGAGCAGTTTGGTTTCTGACTCTGCCAGAGTAGACACTGTGGGAATAAAGGGAATAAACTTAGCAGTGAGTTGTTAGCCATGCTGCCAAGAGCAAAGGTTTTATTTGGAATGATGAACCATGTCACAAGGAGCACTGACCTTCTTAGTTACCTTCAGGGTTGACTGGCACAAGGATAGTGAAGCAAAACTGGCTCCTTGCCCTTCTGCAAGGTAAAGATGAGCTCTATTACCAATAAATTCTCCTTGAGATGCACACAGCATCTTAAGATGCTTAGAGGGAAGAAAGCTTTTCTCATAAAGGAAGACTGTAATACTTTTCTATGAAGAAAACAGTGTAATTTAGTTTAAAAGTATTCAATGCACTGCCTCCTGTTTCAGCACTGGTTCTGAATTCCAAGTTCAGTTTTATCAGCAACAGTTACATGTTTAACTTGAATGAGATGCAAAGGTCCAGAAAAGCACAGAATAATTTTCAATGAAGCCTGGAAGTATCAATTTACTTATCAACACTTCTATCTACAGGTTTTTCACTGATCTACTAGATTCTTATGTTATTTACATTGCATGATCTACCATTACAGGTTGCAAAACTTACTTTTACTTCTTAATTTTTTTTTCAGATCAAAAATCCCCTAACATTCACTGATGTTGCTTCATTCCTTACAATTATTTAATGCTTCCTTCGTGCATATGGATTACACCTCACCAAAAAAACACTGCAGACTTAGAACATAACAAATGAACAGCACAGAAAATGGAAGTTAGCAGCTGCTGCTGGTAAGTTTATTAAAGAAGCCAAAGTGTTTCAGACACCTTCACATGGAAAATGAAAGCAATGAGGACAGAACAGGAAAACCATCATGACTTTAAGGCAAAGGAATGGGAAACACCTACACTAACAAATGCGACACTGAGTCAGTGTTTACGAGAGCTGCACTAACAGCAACCTCCTGGGGAAATGCAATCTAAAATGCCTCCCCCATATACATGGATAGGACTTGGTTAGGAAGTTTCTAACTTCCTAAAAAGCCCCTCAGCTATAAAACACCTTAGTATGCTGCAAGAGTAATGATTCTTGTTAAAAACTGTATTTTTGTTACAAAATGAAATTCTGCTACATGTCACCAACACAACCTCTGCATTTGCTCACGTATTTACACAAATCCTCCTTTCTCTTGGACCCCACCATGAGGTTTGGTGAGAACATTTCCTTCACTAGCCTCAAGAGACCGTTCAAACAGAGCCTTTAATTAATAATAGATTAATGAATCTATTACCAGTATCAGTCTGTTATTTTGTGTTCTAACTGAAATTTCCCTGATAAATGCATTTGCTGCAAAATTATTCTGCTTTTTAAATAATCAGCAACTTGATTTTAAGTTCACAATACAGTAAAAAGCGATTTGCTGCTCTGTACTTGCACTCAAAATGTTATTGTGACAGATGAAAATAAATATGATAATTATTCATTTATAATATAAGCAAGGACTTTTGTGTTAAATAACCACTACAATGTGATTCTAATTTTCATACCAACTGCATTCTGCACTACATCGCTGGGTGTCTGGTAATGCATGGAAGGTGAAAAATAAGCTGGTTTTAAAATTTCCAGATAATACTGATAAGGTTCAGTTATACTACTTGTCACCGTGATATCAAAGCATCACTGCACAGATTTAACATCAAATTCCTGGTATCAGTCTAAATGACAACCTTCCTGTTTCTGTTGCCAGCTTCCTTGCCAGGCAGAGCAAATGCCTGATAAAGACTTCTATTTCTAGCTTATACAGTATGAAAAAGCATAACACACCAAATCATATCATAAAGCAACTGACTTAGCTTTTAGACTTGCACCAAAATATCTACTGAAGTCACATAAATAGGGACATTTTCAAAATTTACTACCCAATTTTCATCCAGGTTCACAAAGCAGACTTCCTTGTATTTTCTATGTCAGCATTTTGCTGCGGATAAATAAGGTCTAAATCTTTTGGTCTCCTGTAACAACATTTTAACACTGAACAGTAAAGGTTTTAGAAGGAAAACAGCTGTTTCACAGACAATTTTAATTATTTTGGAAGTATGCAATTTTCCCCTTTTAATTGGAACTTGCTGAACCACATCCAAGATCTAGTGATGAACCTAGATGCTCAGCTGTGAGTTTCGCATTTTGATTTACAGAAAATAAGCTACAAGTTTAAGAGCTAAAATTCACCTTAGCATGGAACATTGCAAAATAATTTTCTTCTCCAGTTACTGCAAAAGATGCTAAAAAGTATCAGTAAGAGCCAGCTAATTACATACAGTGAAGCTACACCACTAAAACTGTCAGTGAATCAGCACAGCTCCCAGTGTCTCACAAAAATGCTCAATAGTGATGTCTTCTGAGAGAGACTTTTTCCTTTTTTAAAGAACTGTTTAATAATAATCTTTGCAAAAATGCAATATATTTTAAGGGAAAATAAAGCCAGCCTGCATCTGAACAGATAAGGTAAAAAACCCCTGTAACTGCTTACATAGGGGAGGTAAAGATGAGCACATACTTCACTGCAAAGATGGATATCCAGGTTAAGAGTAGTGGCAGGGTAGATTTTCCTGGCTCGTGTTAAGAGATTTGGGTTCTAATTCCACTCACACCACTGAAATTCTGACAGCCAAGAAATGCCAAGCTATGCTTCAGAAACTGTAACTCCAAAAATTGCATGGGATAGTGGAAGCTGAGAATATGTAAAGCCTTACATTAATAATAAAACATGAAAAAACCCAAGACTACCCCAAAGGAAATGACAGCTAGAATTCACAGGTTCCCAGTTTTAATAGGGAAAAGTTTTGCTTTGATTTTAACATGACAGTAAAGCAACTTCTAAAATCAGTCTGAGCAAAGAACCACATGAGTGCATCACTTTAAGTGATTAAAGGGTTGCTTCAAATGTAGCAGTTTAACAGAGCTGCACACCCTGAATTTTTGTTATCAAACCCACTGAAAAATAATGCAATGTTATAGTCCTTTCTAACCACTTTAATTTTAAAGAAATGAGATTTATGAAATCAAGCTTGCTGGTTTATCAGTTTCTGTGGACCAGTGTGTCAACCTCCTCCAATTTCCCACCAATTTTTAAGAGGAAGAGATCTTGAGGGCATACATTTCTATGCAGTTCTGTAAAACTATCAGGCTAATTTAATCTCAAATTAATAGTCTACTTGAACTAACTGCAAGTTTCCTGAGCCTAGAAATGAAATAAAGCAAAGGGCAAACTTGTGAAAATGAAGATATTCTTATATTCTGCACTGCAAATACAAGTATCAGCCTAGAAATATGGGTGAATTAAGAGGAAAGTAAAATGTGTACTGTAATTTTTCTTAGGACAACCACACAACCCGTTTTTATCTTCATTTATGACAGCAAGTGCTCAGAAGAGAACAGGAGATGTACATTCTAAGAGGTTTTTGTCCGGTTTATTTTAGAGGTCTGGACACTCACTCCACAACTGATGCTATGGCTTTTCTGAAGAGGTAAAGGTCTCATAATCCAAAGCTAAAATTCTCTAAATTGAGTGTGCTGTACCTTGAAAGAGAAAGCCAAAAGCCATATAATTCCATTTACCTTTTGTCATTACAAAAACTCACATGTTATCAACAAGATAATGAAACACTGAAATTTTTATTTCAGTGCTAACTTGACAGAGAGCACCAAGAGTTCTGTTTAGATCATTCTTCTTGGTTTTGCTGCAAGCACATCTTCAACTCTGGATGGTTTGCTCTTCATGGGACTCACCACAAGTCTACTGCCATACACCAAATAATATCTGAAACACACTTTGCAGAAGGGGAACAAAACTGCACTTACTTCAGATTACGGATCCTGGCTTCTGTAGTTTCAGTGAGGTTTTTTGTTTCCTCTTTCCACCGGTTTGTTGCTTTTTGCTGAGCTACTAAGAGACGTCTGAGCTCAGCAGTGGACTTGTGACTGGTGTCCTCCATCTCCTTGAGTCGAGCTTCATACCCATGTTCTTTCACTGCATGCTCATGCTCCATTGTGCTTATCTAAAAAAAACCCCACAAATCCGGTACAATCAAATCTCTCAATCTCTCACTCTTTACCTTTTTTTTTTCTTTTCAGTTGTTTTACAACGCCTGAGTAAAATTTATAAACATTTCTTGAAAGCATGTAACATACAATAATTAAAGTTCTAATTATATACTCAGAGATACGTGTTCCCAAAGCCAATTTAAGCAAATAGTACAACTGACAATAAAGGATAATGAGATGTGTATGCTTATTTTTGTAAGTAATCTTTGTTCTTCTCCCTGGTGTTTTCTCCACAGAAACACGTTCTTTCTTTTTCATCTAGCTAAATGTGTTAGGAGTTTCTTAACTGCATCTGAAATCCTTGGTACATCAGAGGGAAATGAAATCAAACAGTGAATCTTATCTGTGACTATAATGGAAGCCTGTCTGATTAAAAATGAGACAGACAAAGATTTAGTATATGCTTTTTATGCTTCAAATCCACTACCTATCTGTTACAAGATTCCGATCCTTTGTTTAAGCAAAAGGTTCTGGAGTTGGACAAGATTTCCTGGTAAATTTGACAGCTTTCTTTATCTTGTAGTGCAAAGTGGAAGCCAGATTTGAGGTGGTCCCCACCCGCACTTTGTAAAACTGCTTACTGAGGTTGTCTTCATTGCTCCAGATTCTTAGATCCCTTTTTTGGGATCTTTACACTGCAGAGGTGAAAGTACCAGCTTTGTGTGTTCAGAAAGCGCATCAAGGGTCCAAGCTGTTCCTCGCTCCAGAAGCCAAAGGTACCATGAATCCTGGTACTGAGGTTACTACTGATTCCTTATCCCACCTGCAGCCTGCTCAGGGGCATTTAATGGAACATGCTCAAAAAGAACAAACCAGCTTTCAGCTAATAATCTTGTTTGCAAGATTAAGCACAGAGAAGAATTTTCTCCGTCTAGAAAATACAGAGCCAAAGTTTGACAGCCCCACTATTAAATTATTTATTAGTTACACGCTGCCCTGACAACATGGTGGACACACCAGTAGAGGAACACTCTGGGCAGAAAGTCAGACAAAGATTTCTAACACATTAGAGACAAGAAATAAACGAAGATGGGGAACTGCAATATTATTCAATCTATTCATCTTATTTAAAGCAAAGAACATTTGGGGTCTTCTTATCAAGGAGAATTTAATACACATTAAAACACAATTTAATTAGCAGAGATTGAGTTACCCCATGGATTCTGAGGACACACAACGCGACAATAAAATTACTTTTAAGCCCCAACCAGGAAGCATCATTGAAACTCTCAATCTTTAAATTAAACATTTAATGTTTTTTTTCTTAGAACTGCTGCCTTATTAAGCAAATACAAGTCTTACATTACAAAAAAAAATAATATATAAAACATACCTTTATTTTAGCTCTTTGTTGAGCCTCCACTGCTAGTTTTCTCAAACCATCCATTTCATTTTGCAATTGTTCATTCTCTTGCTGAAGTTTTAGCCTTTGTTCACTGACAAAGGCACTCTTTTCTCTTTCTGAATCCAGAGTGCTTTGCAATTTACAGATAACTTCCTGGCAACGAGATTTCTCTTCCTCAGAGCTAAAAGAGAAGGAAAGTCTGGCTGCAGCTGAAGAACTGAACGACTCCTGAACCAGAGGACAAAGGATATAGACTGGGAGCTATGCACGAATCAGTGAAGAATTTTATCATGATGGAATTGATAAAATCAATCTTGGTTTCAAAATTATGGTATCTTGATACTATGTCTGCTACTGAATAAAAATATTTGACAAAACCCTAACACACATTCAACAACTTAAACAGTCTGAAATAATTTCCATTGCTTTCTCTTCTTACTTCTGTAAACATCTGTAACATCACTTACTTCATTTCCAGTTGTTTCAGTTTATTTTGTATCATCTGCAGACTCAGCTGAAGGTCATCTTTGGCACCTTCTGCAAGCAAATACTTCTGATGCAGCTGCTCGAGCTGTCTGCTGTTAGATTCATGTGCTCTGTGCTCCCTGTAAATCTGAACAGTAAACTTAGACGTAAGTTTCCTCCTCATTGCATCCGATGTTCTCACGATTTAATATAAAACTGGATTTCTATCATTGTCACTGCTACTTGGAAAAAAAGTTTCCAAAGATCTGATCAGACATTTATTTAGTTTTCTGTCTATTGGTCTAAACTGGAATATGTACCAGCATTCCTCTGGACTATATGAAACATCTCTCTTTTGAGAGATGTTTACATTTCTCAAAATGATACACTTTTACACTTTTCAAAGAACTTTCTTTTTCAGTTTGGTGTTGCAGCTTTAAAACATTCTCTGGATTAAGAAAAAATCCCCAAACAACCTTAAAGTAAATATATGAAAATTTACAATTGAGAAAATCTAGTCAAAAAAAAAATAAGAAAGTTAAAGGAGAAACACATGAAAAATGGGAAAAATCTATGTATGTCTTCCTTCTGAAATGAGATCTTAAATGTGATGCAAAAATACAAACAGTTGCCTTACCTTTTCAAGTTCTTCTTCCACTGCTCTCTTTTCTCTAATGGCTCGTTCAATTTGACTCTGTTTTTCTCCACATTCCTTTTTATAAAAGTCATTTTTAAATATGATTGAATAAACCAAAATAAAAATTCAAGAAGTGCTGAAGCCAAACCCCACCCAGTGTAAATGCAGTTCTTGCTGCTGCCATGGATGCATTTGATTATATTTACCTGCTCATTATTTTCTCTATAGGATCACTCAATATACAGACTAAGACATGTAAAATGAAAGCTTTGAAAAAAAAATTAATGCATAAATAGGTGCTTAAGCACTGAATTCTTGTGGTCACCTGCATAATTTATTTACAAGTTCCTGGTTCATTCAAAAATATGATGACTGATCCACAGACTCTCTTAGGATAGTTTATCAGCTTTCATATATTTCATTTCTACACACACAACTACAGATAAGCATGAAAGGCTGAGTTTAGTGTATCTCTGAAAGAAACAGGGATACTTAACAAATGCCATCACATGGGAAATATTTTCTAGAGCGCAGATATCACTGTCAAAATGCCTGTGAACCCATCTCTGGAGACATGCTGCACGTACTGTGCTATACAGTAACAGAGGAATGTCCTACACAGTTACTCATTCATCATGTTAGTTGACCTAAAATACTAAATTCTAGTGAAAGTATTTGATCAGCAAAACCCAGAAGTCTCAAATGTTTTGCTACTGAAAATATTTTTATCAGTCAACTCCATACCATCTGAAGAGCTGAAACTTCTTCTGTTAGCCGAGAAATCTGCATGTTACATTGCTTCTTTGCAGTGTCTACCTGTGACCAAAACCAACACAAAACTACAAAATTAGTCCCACAAACTACTTTTCCATCTTGCTTTTTAACACACACACACACACATATATATATATGTAGTCTATATGTGATGTATATTAAGCATGAAAATACCTGGGACTGCAATCACTGACAAATTTTACGACATAAAATTAGAAGAATGATGATGATTATCAATCCATACTACTTTAACTGAGGGTGTTTAGAAAACAAAAAAGCACAAATGAAGATGCCACAACAAGTGTCATTCACATCTTCACAGCGCAGCCTTCTCCACACCAGTGTCTGCAGAGACATCAACAGTCTTGGTTCTTGTTTAGGATACATGTCTAGACAATAAATGCTGAAGAGTATGGTGCTATCAGCAGGCTGCTTTGCCACTTGTATTATCCAAACTCTTGTGAGAAAACTGCTCATGATGACCATGCACCAGCAGTAGCTTCTCACTCTGAGGAAAACCAAAAAAATCTTCCTATTCTTTCTAAACATCGTAACTTACTTCCTTTCTAATTCTTGCAGCAGTGCTTTCTGCAAGTTGAGACATTTCATCCTTCAGTTTTTTGATTTCTTCTTCCTTTTGTTTCTCCTCAAAGAGTGCCTAGAAGAAAAACAACAAAGTGAAATACGACTGATATTTCAGTGTGATACTAGGAGCACCAACAGAAAAACCCACACTGCTCAAAAGACACCTTTTTTTCCTTTTTACTTTGGAGTAGCCGACACTGAGACTCAACAAGAAAGCAAGAACAGTGAAAACATGTTGCACTAAATGCACATTCTTGTAAATCAGAACCACACAAAGAGTTAGTGTCAGTAGATGCCCTTTTCTATTGGGATGTGGAGTTTTTGGCTGAGCATGGAATTATACAGGAAGAAAGCACAGGAACCCAGAGCAAAAGGCAAAGCTACTCTCCAGTGTTCTATCTGGGGACAGGATCTCTAATAAGAAAGGTCTCTCTTAGGAAACTGAACACCTTTAGACACACACACTCCTACATATAGCCAAGCATTTTATATTAAATTACTCATCTGCCAGAAAACTAAAAGTAAAGGAATAAAAATTTACAAGTAGCTAAGGAACATGCATGCGGACACTCTCATGTTGAGTAACAGTGAATCGTGAGAATTACAGAAAAAAGTGTAGCAAGGAACCCTTCCTCTGGGGGATGTAAAAAGGCTACTGATTTTACAGTGTAACAGGAGAAAAGATTCCAAAATACAGGATTTTTGATCTCACCTACCAAGAATCCTAGGTGGCACACAGAGAATGTGTATAGGCATAAAGGGAGAAATACACAAAAAAGTCCCTATTGGATGAAATAAACTAAACCTGTGGAAGGTTACTCACTCCAGGCAGTTAACATGCCATTTCATTGGTCATGCTCTCTTTTACTGCTCCCATACAATTCAACTTTGTTTTTTATTACTCAAACTACTCTCAAAATTCTTCAGATGTCTGTTTATAAGCTTAGCTTCCTGTGCTTTGTAATGTGAACAGAAGAAGTGTTATTGTAATTTCCACCTCTATCTTCTACAGAGCAGGGAGAAAAAAAATTTAAAACACAAAGTGTTAACAGATATGTATATTAATGTGCATTTTTAATTTCTGTTCATTAATAGAACATTTTTTAAAATTCTGTTTATTAAATTTTCTTCCCAGTTTGAAAAATTCAGGATGTTTTAGCCAGAGCAGTAAATTAAGAATTGTCTGCTTTGTTTTGGCTCCTTGAGCCATTTATTTATATCTATATTTTTGGCATAAACATTATTCTATGATAGTTTAATCACACATTGTACATAAAAGTTTATTTTGAGGCCTCTCCACATGTCTAGATTTCTTTGTTGATGACTCTGCCCTTATTTTGTTTCCTATGTCTTGTCAGAAACAGTTACAAATTCATAACAGAACCTTCCTCTTTATTCTGACACCACCGATTTGTTTGTAAGTATTTGGTAAGAAACTGTGAACTCTTGTCAAAAACTTTGGAATATTCATGTTTAGGTTCAGTGCTATCCCTTAGGTCACCTTTGTCCAGGCACTCAACACATGCTTTGAAGTTTACACTGTATGGCAAGTCTGAGTGATGTGTGGTCACATCCCAGTTTGCTCTCTATGCATGACTAATTTTAGCACAACAGACACAAAAGAAGCTAGTTTGTGTATCCTAAACATCCTAATTTCTAGGTAATACCTTCATCCAATGACTTACCTGACTTTTTTCCAGGTTAGCTTCTTCCAAGAGCTGTATGCAATCTTGGACTTTTACAACAGCATCATACCTCTCACTTTCTAGATTGGCAGACTTGGCCTGAAGCTCTCTGATCTGTTCCTCCAGGGCTACTCTTTCTGTTCTCAGCCGTTCAGCATCTTGAACAGTAACACACAACCTACAAGACAGTAGAAATTTAATGATGGGATGGTTAATTAAGACATCGATCCATTCAAACCGAGCTATTAGGAAGTATCTGTTCACAAATTGCCCAAATTGCATTGTTTTCTGCTTGTTTTTGGACAGAGTATTTTGAGTTTGATGATTAATCAAGCCCTAGAAAGAAACAGAATTAAAGGAGTTAACTCAGATATCTAATCTCAGAAGATCCTTAGAAGAATCCCAGTGATATCCTGGGATACATCACTGAAAATGTTCTATATTAAACCAGAACAGAACAGCCCCAGAAGAAATAAAGTTTTCCTCTGTGGAGGAAACGGAATAATTGGATGCGGGCAATGAAGTTGCAGCTATAGTATTAGAGAAAGGAAACCACTGGTAATTTCACATCAGCTCAGGAACTCTTATTGTTTAACTATGATTGTCAGTATTGGCAGGCACGAGAAAGGACAAGGGAGCCTCAGAGGGATCGTCAAAAACATCTCTTTGTTACTTCCTAACATGTTTGCCATAAACACATACGAAGACAGACAACCCTTCTATTTTTGTAGGGCCAAGGGACAACTTTTGCATGTATCTTGTTTGTTGGTAACACACAATGAGCTCTCTTTACCTTATTTCTAATTGTTTTATACTAGACTGCATTTGCTGCAAGCGTTTGTCAGATGCCGTTTCTCTCTCCTGGGCAGATATCCTGTCTTCTTCCTGGAAAGAATAAAAGTATTAACCAGACATGATCTGAGCTTCCCTGAACAAAATAAAGATATACTCACATAAAACAAGCTAGTTAACAACTTGCAGTTAACTTAACGTCAGCATTCAGAAAATGACTGTCCATTCAATTGCAACAGAAATTATTCCTTTCTCTAGAATACCTTTCTGTCCAATTGGCTCTGAAGCTTCTCTTTCAATGTTGTCATTTCTTCAAGCTTTGCACTTGCTGCCTGCCCATCCATTTTGGCTTGCCTGTATATAAAGAAAACAATTATTACAGAGGGAAAAAAAGTGCCCATTAAAACTTTGTTGGAACAACTGGGAGAGGCAGAAAAATTTCACAATGCTGTCCTTACAGGGCAGAAGAGGTTTCCCCCTTCTCCTTCTCACTGTGTGGCACAGAGAGAGAGGAATACCAAACTCGAAAGTCCTGTGGAAATGACTTCTTAAAGACAGATTATGAGGAAGGTGTATGCATTTGATTAAAGGAGGAGGACTAGGCAATCAAAAACTTCAAGTGATTCAATACGAAGTATAATTAGTCACAGATATGTAGCAGCGAATTAGAATTTTGCAGAATTAGATTTCACTTTTTAGAGCAACACGATTAGGAATTTAAAAAATCATTATACACTTCTAAAGAATTTAGCTGATGTGCTTTGTAATCTGAATAATTTTTGTGGGCTGAAGGAGAAGAGGAAAAAAGAGAAAGGAATTGTTAGTGAATCACATTAATGACTAGTGGTTCTTCATCCTCAGTAGAAAAGTCTGCTGAAAAAAGCAACCCTCCTCCTCCTCTGACTTGGGAACAGAAAGACACAGAGAGCCTTCACCTGGGGTGTAACCCAATTATTGAGGCTGCATATTAGGCTAAATTTAAAAACCAATGACTGACTCTATGATAAAGTCAGAAGAGAGCAAACGTCTTACATTAGCTCATGCAAACTGCAGCACCAATAGTTGTGAAAAAAACTAGGAAATATTTAATACTTGTAACAACCAACTTCAAGCAAAAATTTCTTATAGAAATACTGGTTTTGAATTAAGGGCATAAAAGCCAATACTGTACATACATGAAAATCTTAAGCAAAATATACATAATCCAAGCAATTCTACAGCAAATACTTTATTTCAGCCCAATTAATTGGAAAAGTTAATTTGGTTACAATTTCTTTAACATGCAAAATCTACAATAAAACCATTATTCCTAAACACAGAGTCTTCAGTGCAGGTCCAAAACTTTGACCCTTCTCTATCTGAAACATTGCATCCTTCTCCTACAAGAAGTACTGTAAATTCAGGAGGACACTAAATTGCCTCCTGCCAAATATTTTAAAAGTGTTGTAAAACAAAGTAAAAACCCAAAAGGCAGCATAAGAAGGGAAAAATAAAAAAAATGTGAAGACATCATAAAAAAATCAGAACACTTCAAGTATTAAAAATGCATTTGAACACCAAATTCAGATTCAGATTGAATTCAGATGTATGCATTTTATGGGCAACAAATTGATTGTAAAGAGGAGGCTTTTATTCTTCATTGTGCAATCTATCTTTAACCTCATCTTGGAAAGTTATCTCTGTTTGAGAGCTTTAAGATTCTGAAATGCAGATCCATGCCCTAGCAATGCAAAGTTTCTTAATTTGTGTGTTTTACCCAGGCCATACAAACCTAATTTAAACCTAAATTCTCTAAAACACGAGTTGTTTTTTTTTCAATCTACTTTTGCATTCCTGACTTAGTACTGTACTACCATAAATCATGTAAAACTATTAAAAACATCCAAAAGGATTAGAATTGTCTGCACTATATGCTATATAATCCATGCAGACTATGTCTTCATGTTTACCAGAAGCAACTGGTGAAAATATTCCACACTTCTTGGAGAACCACTGCAGCACTTTTTAGGGCTAGACAGAGCTGCTCCCGTTAATTTTGGGAGTAAAACACAGCAGAGTTTTTAGGGGTGCAAGGACTTTAGGCTGATCTGAGAGGAAGGTAAGCATAATCAGTGCCTGTAATTAGAGATGGATAATGACTGAATTTCTTGTTTTACTCTCAGTCCATAAAACCACTGTTGAATGAAATAAAATTTTAATTTGACCTCAACCATCACTAATTAAAAGAGAGAACAGACATAGTAAACTGGCATTGAATAGACTTCAGCTGTAAACATAAATAATCGTGAAATTGTGTCAGATATAATTTCTCCTTTTCCTTGATATACTGCAGGTGTAATTAACACTTTTTTGCCTTTAACTTCCACAGAACTTATGGCTTAAAGCTCTTTATTGATAAGGAGTGAAAGCAAATTTTATTAAAATTATTAACACTTGGAAGCTTGTCTGAACATTCAAATTTCAGAACTGTGATGAGTAACCATGTAACTGGCTTTTAAGCAAACTGTACTCTAATGAAAGCCTATCTTCAAACTGAATTGTGCTGTGATACTGACACTTTTTTTTTCTTTTAAATCAAAGGTCAAATGTGGACTGTTTCAGGGAAAAATTTTATTTCACCAACCAGAAATATGTTACCTAATGATGTCCAACAAACTTCAGAGACAATTACTGAAACCATTGTAACTACAAGGATGAAATTAGCTTGCAGTACAAACAAGGCCCATGACACAGCAGGAGGTTAGGAAAAGCTATAGAAAAGATATTAATTATTTTTTTAATCTGCCTGGTTTATACCTCAGTTGTTTTCGTAGCTGCTCTAGTTCCACATTTTGTTCTGTCAGAGTTTTCAGAAACTGCTGATTGGTCTGCAAAATAAGGAGATATTTGTAACATGTTCATTATAGTATTGAAAATGGTATACATTCAGAATTCTTATCGGACACTTCCACAGAATATAACACCATAGAAAGAGCCAGTAAGGTCTATTTAACACTGTAGCTGGTCCTCAAGTGCCAAGGTTTATGCAGAGTATTTTATAAAGGTGAAAGCAGAGGGATGTTCCTCCCCTTCTTTCCCCATACTTTGGTAATGTAAGAACTTCATGAGACAAAAACTGTAGTAGCTCAGACCTGTCATTTGCACTTCCATCTACTTTAGGAGTCTGGAATCCCTTGTGACACTGAGTACCACAGCAGACCATGCACTGCTGCGAAGAATTCCTGTGTTTTAGGGACAAGGGACAGCGAGCAATTGCTCATCCTTCCTTCTTTTCTATGTAAGCCATAGTGCTGAAGGTGTAATTCTCCTTCCACTGTCTTCCTATTTAAGAATAATTTCTTATTTTTATGAAAACTAGCCTTTTCTGAAGTTTACATATACCTTACACTGAGGTATTAAAGATGACCACAATGGCAGGGAGCATTCAAAAGGCACAATATTCTCCTTTATCCCCCTCTCTCCTATTAATTGTTATGTTCTTCTTGCTCTTTTGATTGTTGCTAAGAATTGTTTTCAGGCACTTCCTACTTCAAAAATATCTATTCTGAGTGGTAACAGTTCATTTCAAGACCATCATGCAGTACCCAAAACAAAAACCCCATCTTGCCCACAGTTAATATTTTGGTTTTATTAATATCAACGAAATGTCAGATAAAATTAACTCAGACAATCAACAAGATCTTCTGCAGATTTCTGCAGTTCACTTCAGTTTTTACTACCCTAAATATTTTAACATCAGCAGTGAACACTGTTGCCTCAATACTGAATCTCATTTCCGGAACATGCATAAACACGCTGAACAATTCCAACCTGAGCACATTTAGGAATTCACAGCTGTTTTACCACAATAAAAAACGTGGCTAATTAATGTGTCTCTTCCCATTTTTCAGTTTGTTAGTTCAAAAAAGGGCTTGATGCTTTATCCCATGACATTTTTATGCCTTTGGTAACAGATGGTGCCAAATGTTTTTTGGATGATGCAAACAAATGGATTATCTTTATCTTAAATACTGTCTTAACTCTTTTCTCTGATGTGAGGAAAAAAGGTTGCAGTGATAAAAACAAAAGAGTAGGCTGCTGGAGTAGGTTGCAAGTCTTTTTGCACTGACATTATTCAAAATAAACACTCAAAAAAATCATACAGGAATCACATCTTTCAAAAACAAAGCTGCTCAGTCAAAAACTTCAAAACTTCACCCCCTCTTTCACCTCAATTTTTCTACAAAAAACTACTTGACAGTTTCTACTAAAACTGTTTGTCAATTTTGGAAGTCTTAGGCTAAAGCTTAGTGACTAAAAAGCTTCACAGTCTAAGGATGTGAATAAAGCACTGGAAGATTATTAGAAAAATGTGCAAAAAGGTGACAAAGACACTGAAGACAGCAGTACCAAAATAGGAATGGATAAACATGTGCCAGAGGTGGCATATGCAAGAGGGCATAATTTAAAAAATGTTTCCTTTGTGAAGATGTTTTTGAATGTGTGAAGTACACCAACCACATACTATAATTCTGAGTGTAAGCTTACCACTGAATTATAAAACAAAGAGCTCACATGAAATTAAAAGCTGACCTCTCAACCACCTTGACAAGGTGTTAGGAGTTCAGGAATAAAGCCATCACTACTTTCTGGTTGCTGGAGAAGTTTGCAAATTTGATCGGCACAGTTTCTTTTTCAACCAGGTACGTATGAAGGACTTTTTGCTTTGGTTTTATACTCTGGGTGTCTAGGAAGAAAATAAATTCTAGTTCACTGTTCAGGATGTTTTACTCACCAACTCTATTTTCTCCTTGGCCACGTGCAGTTGCCGAGTCAACTGCTGAAAGCTAGTCAGTTGATCCTAAAAAGAGAATTGAGAGTTTCTTATAATCATTATAATCATTAAGAGTGCATAATGAGAAAGCTTCAGAGTCTACTGAAAACATTTTCAACTGCCTCCTTCCAAAACTCACATGCACTTACTATCAAAACATGAAAGTACAGATGAGCAGCACCTTTAAAGAGCCACACAGACTGTGATGCTGCTACAACCATTTTTGCTAAGCAAAGTAACAGACACGTACCCCTTAATCCAAAAATGCCTGTTATGGACATTTTAATTTGCTCTTTGACATACAGGATGTCTTGTGTCCATACACACAAAAAGGCTCAGTTAAGCTCTTGAATCCCTGAATGTGAACTCTACCATCCTAGGAGAACCAGCATAACCCAGAAAAACCATCCGCAGCATGCCAGCTGCCTTCAGAGCAGAGAGGACTGAAGTCCCTGAGCTGAAACATCTTCTAATTGTGCTATCTAACAGTCTCAAGGCCAAGGATATGCTAGAAACCTATTCCTGCTCCTCCCTTAACAGCTACATCCAGTCCTTATGATATCCTCTCTCCTTCTTGCCTTCTGTCAATTCTAATTCTACTTGATCTTCCCTATTTCTATTTAGCTCTGACAGCTGTTTGCTGCTCCTTCACTGAAAGCTAAACCTAAAATAAAGGTTTGTTTAACTGAAGAGCTGTTTTCTCTGGGAGACCAGTAGCATTTAAGAATAAAAGGCTGTTTAACCTTGTTCTTGTCACAGGGGCATTAAAATCCACCCGAAATTTAGTTACTAATAAAAAACGGGATCTGGCAGCCCGAAACCCTCCCACAACTACTAGTGACTCTCTGTACTCTACTGTGTGAGTAACTGACAATACCACACAAGAAATAATCTAACAGAAGAAACAGGAGCAGAAAGTTGGAACCATACAAAGATAAGAGTCCTCTTAACTACTCCTTGAAATAATTATGAAACTTGACAGAGTACAACAGCTGCACAGACACTTACCCTGTTTCTCACAAAAGGTCACACCGCTAAGGTGAACTTAATACCACAAAAACCCCAAAATCAGTAAAAAAATATTTGAGGTGAGCTGTAACTGTGCCCATAAGTCAAATGTGTTTGAAAATAGAGACAAAATACTAAAAGAATTTTCAGGTTCTCTTTACAGGCCTAGAAATACATGTAGCAAGGTACATGCAGGCACTAGGTTTCAATTAGTTCTTCACACGCTGAGCATCTTTATGTAGCTCATCAGAGCAGAACAGCTTTTCTAAGAATTTCCTGAAGGGCCTTCCCCAGACACAGCAGAAGAGAACCAGGCTGCTAAACACAAGCTGGCATTAGACAAATACTAGAGAACTTGATTTTTCATCTGTTTACACATGCTTCTTTACTGAATAACAGCAGGAAATGGAGACTACTTTTCTAACTATTCAAACAGGAGAACAGATGAAAGACTTTCACCTCAGAATTCAGAAATCTTAAGCAACTTTTTCAGACGTTTTACTGTACTGAAGATTTTCGACCATTTAATTCAAACACAGGATTATTAATATGCACGTGCATATTTTGTGCATGTGTGTATATATAAATATATATACACGAAAAAAGCTAAAAATGAACAAAAATAAATGAAAATTACATTCTGCTTTTTCCTTTCAGTCACAAGAATCTGCGTTTCAGTCAGGCGCTCCTGGTACTGCCGCTGAAGTCGATCGTGCTCCTGTAACAGCGTCTGCCAGCGGTCAACTGCTTGGTCTTTTTCCTGAGTTACAGAACAATATTCTATTATAGCACATTTATCTTCATCTATCATTCTCTAAAAAGACAGGTCTTAACTTCTGTTTTGAAGAAGTGCCATTACTTATGCTTTTCTCTGCACATATTTTAATTGCACAGAGAAAATGCCAAACTCAGGTGCAGAGAAACAGATGCTTGGAAGTTCAAATTCCACTTATAAGTGAATTGCAAGTTTTCTGCTTTTTTATTTTTTTTTTAAGAGCTCAAACTTTTTTACAGGTCTTTAAGGCAGACCTACAGTATAGATAATATTTAAATACCAAAATTCAGCTGTCGAATTCAACTTAATCATACACAACAAGAGTTATATATTGTAATAAGCTGAACAAAATTTGCTTGTATTTTCAGATTTAGACATTATGTGCTATATCCCACATACACTTTCCTCCTTGTATCACTTTACAACAGTTTTGATTAAAATGACAAGCTCCTACAAAAAGCATGAATTGAAGAAAATATTTCATTGAGTTGCTGATCATGAATTCAACATAAGGATCAAGTCAACTAGGTAAAATTACTGACACAAATCAATTATTAAAAAATAATTTTATGAATCTAGGAAAGAAGTTTCTTCAGGTCATTTAAGTTCAAGAGGGGCTCAAAACAGCCTCAAGGAACTCTGAACACGTAATTTCTGAATCAAGAAATAAAACAGCCTCCCCTGGTCTGCCAAGTCACAACAGGAGAAGTAAAACAATATAAATGTTTAATCTCACACACTTGCTTTGCCAGCCGTAGTTGTTCTTGAAGGGTTCTCACTAAGCCTTCATCTGCAGGAATATCAGTTTCCAGATGCATGAAAGGAAGAGCCTCCAGTTGCTTCTCAAGAGGCTCTTTCAACTCTGCATGCAGCCTGAAATACAAAGAATAAGTTCAGCAAAGTGTTTCTTTAACAGGGATTTTTTTAAACAACTGAAATACACTGTATAACTTCCATCTGTACATTCTACCTCCGTCTAAGTCAAATTCAAATCTACTATGTTACGTTCTATAAACACAATGGACAGTGTGGAATAGTTTCACACCTAGTTCTTTTAGTGACATGGTAAAATCTCCTATACCTGGTGCTGTAATCTATATTAAGCACTTAAAGACTCTAACATTAAGATCCTGAATTTACTTAGCAGTTGAAGACTCCAAAGATTTCAAGGTCCTAGAAAAAAAACTTTTTAATGTTTAGAAATCATGAGAAACAGTAGTAGTAACATGGCAGTGCAATTATTTACCTTTCATTTTCCTTGGTGACTTCTTCCAATTTTAGCTTCATCTCACTCATTTGTGCCTGACACAAAGACATGCAAGAGTAAGCACTCACTAAAGATACACAAGCTCTGGTAACACTTTCATCCAGTATTTCTGACTGATACTATAACAGATGAACAATTTAATTCAGCACAATACAGTAAACGAAAGTCAATTGCTTTTTAAAGGCAAGTCACAGGATGCCACTTAAATTTAACAGCTGCAAAGTCCTGTTATACCTCAGCATTTGGAAGTTATTACAGGCATTAAACTTAACCTTTTGAAATTCTTATGGCTCTTACAGATTGATTTTTAATTAGCTCAAGTTTTTAGGGGCAGAGTAGATAACTCATCTTTTATACTGCAAGCATTTGAGAAAAGTTTAGGAATTAACTGAGGAGAAACTCCAGTTATATGAATCAAACTGGCTGTTTTGTTTACTAGTGCAAGAAAGCCATAGTGGTTCTGTCGCTCTCTGAAATTGATCAAACGTGAAGACTATTTGCAAAATCTTTATGATGGACAGATCAAACAAATTAAGTGCATTAAACCAAAACCAGTGAATAACTTTTGCATGTAGGTCACAAGTAAAAATTGCTTTCTGTATGCCAAAGGTCTTTACGTCACTTTTCTTTTCAGTCCTGCCACGAAGCATTAAAAAGTTTCATGTGGCTGAAGGGAGGATGGTTCCCTTCCACCTCAACCCCAACGATCATACACTGTTGCAATTTAGACAATCTCCCAATCTTTTCACAGAAAGCTCTCCATTTATCCCCTTGAGGCAGCCTGCAGTCCAGCAGCTTTGTGAAGCATGACAAAAACTAGAGGCCGACATATTAAGACCACTAAAGAAGATCCAGTCTGAAATGTTAAGAACGCCCATACCTGATAAAGCTGCAGCTGCTCTTTCATTTCCTCCACGCATTTATCATACTCTGTGATTAGAGTTGACAAGCTAAGAAGTTGAAAAACATGCTTAGAATGAGTTTCGTAAATGCTGAAATGCTCAGATAATTAACTAGTTTTAAAGAATTCTTAATCTAGAGACCAGAACAGAACAGTCACTTTTCTTGAGTTCCAAGCTCGACATTCCCCAGAATCAAATGAACAAATTTAATCACTACTTGTAAATAATGAACATTAACAGCAAGGGTCCTATATAACAGAAATAGAACATATCATGGGACATTATAAATGACCATTAATACAACATTAATATTTCATAGACTCACACAGAATCCCAAATATTAAAAGACTAGACTTCATTGCTGCTTTCACATACAATAGCAGAGTGGACTATAAGACAATGCAGAACACTGTAGTTCTACTTCTATACTTTCTCCCTCCTAATATTTTCATAATTGATAGCAATTCTCTGAAAATTCTATATTAAAAGCTAACAAGAAAAGCTAGGTTATTTTTGTAAGAGGAAATTACAGTGATCATGAAACCACTTAGTGATAGACAACTGTTAGTTGAAGTGTCAAATTTTTTTTTTTAAAAACATCCCCCTGATCTCAACAGACAGCAGTTACCTGTGCTACCTAAATCAGTACAATCTTACCAGAATTTCTGTTTATTCCCTCAAAATTTAGACTAGAGAATTCCTTCATTCATCTCTCATCCTTTATTTTACAGATTGTGGAAGCAAAGTCAGTAATTTAATTTACTGAATAAACATAATACTACCTAAAACCAGCTTTTACAGTAACACCTCTACAGACATGTGCACACACAAGAGCCGGTTCACCTGGATATTTACACTCCTATGAGCATATGACAATTTCCTTCAAATACACTGCAGTATTCCCACTTATCACTTGGAATCAGTTACCTTTGGTCCATCATCCTGGATCCTGATGTGCCATCACCACCAACGGCAGGTTCCTGTAATGGAATAATTTACTAATTAGTACTTGCATATAACTGTATGTAGTTTTCAACTTTCATATGAAGCCCAAAGCTGTCTGTACTGTAATCTGTGCACCATATGCCACAGAATCACCCTTGAGTGCAGGCCTGATATGAAAAAATAATGATTTTTTTTTTCCTGCAGATGCTCTGACCTCAAGCATAATTGCATCTGAGGGAAAATCAGCTCAACCTTAAAAGAACAATCACAGGTTTGTGTAAGTGCTTGGTTCATTTCCATGCATCTCAGCATGAGGAAAGTGCTGAAGCCCTAGCTTCTGCACAAGCTTTCAGACAGGCTTATGGTTATCTCAACATGAGACCAATCTCTTAGGAAAGAGAAGTCTGTAAAAGTGAGAAGGTCTACTAAATTACAAATCAAGTGCTCTGTCAGGCATAAAACATTTAGAAATGCACCAAAAATGCCCTAATTCACTGCGAGGGCAGTTTTGTTTTGCTGTTGCTGCGTTGTATGATGGATGCAGAACAGGGCTAGACAACACTGAAGCGGGTTTTGCTCCATGTTTGCAAAGTTGTTTATCATAAAAACTCATCAAAAAAATTCTTACTACTTCCATCCCTGAATTCACATACCTGCTCTGCAGTAACTCTCAGAACCTCATCAGTTTCGTGGTGTCCAAGTGCCATTTTTAGCCGCTGATCTGAAAAACACCACGTTTGAGAATCATGGCTGTAACACAGGCCTTCATGTAGATAAATGTGACTGGCAGTCAGAAATATGTTTAACACTAGAGTGCTTCAGGGGCAAAAAAAAAATGCTTCTAAAATTCTTCTATTTAGCATAACAGTTTAAAAAAACCCAGGACTTGAAAAAACCTACAGGAACTATAATGATAATAATGAATTCCATTCCTTTCACATTCCGTTTTCTTTAAGAAATATTTTTGTTCTGTTTTGTAAGAATCTGGGTAACACTTTCGTAACTGGAATGGGTAATGAAAAAGAAAAAGGAAGTAGGGAAGGCAATGGCTATATTTTGATTTAAACAACTTCTCGCCTATTTTTCTTGATACACATCCCATAGTTCTTTTACTAGTTCTAAACTTCTAAAGGAGGATATAGGAAAAGACAGTGAGGACAGAAAGGAGGTAACAGCAAAGGAATGCCAGGGAACAGGAAAGGGAAAGTTACTGCCCTTACCAGCCAAAGGATGTAAACATGAGAGCCCATTGGTGCAAAAAGTGACAGATTTTAAACATCACATATAGAAGCTCACCTTCAACAGTAAAGCGTTAAATACATTCTGAAAAAAGCTGCATGTGTGCAGCAGTGTATCACAAAAATATGTAATGGAGTGGAGGATCATGATTTGCAGGTCTGGCTACTAATACTTCAAAAAGAATTCAGGTAAACCCAACCTTCTTTACAGCTATATATTCAACACAACAAACACTTATTCTACAACATTACATATAATAGTGCTTAGAGAATTTCTTTTCAGCTGTATTACACACATTCAGTGTTTTAGAACTTTGATTCCACATTAATGAAGCAAGAGAAACATCAATCCATGTCTCAGACCCAGGGTAGGCCTCAAACAACTTAAGGCTCAGCTGGCAGAGAAGCCAACTTGAGATGTGTCTTTTAGCACTTGTGAAAACGTATACATTTTTTTTTAAAAAGAGGATTAAACTCTTTGATAGGAAAGGCAATTCTTATCACTTCACAGTGAATTCAATCTGAGTTCTACTTAGAGTCTAAAGATTTATAAAATAAGAAGCTATGGCCAAAGTAAATACATTTGAAAAGGCAAAATTCCAATATTTGAAAAAATATAATTTGTTCACATGACAATAAATACTCTTGCAAAGCTCAATAAAGATAGAGATTTTTCAACCAGAATGACTCTGTTATCTCAGACAGAAGCTCTTCTGCTACTGAAATCCTTGGGATCAAAAGTTGGTCCTTCACCTTTGGTCGCCCAAAGGCACCACAAGAAACTTGGTACCCACTGAAATTCTGACGTTTGAGTGAGGTTTGGTACCCACTGAAATTCTGAGGTGTGCAGCAGTTATAGCTGCAAACACTGCACACACCGTGACCTGGTCTTACTGCTGTGCTGCCAAGTCTTCCTGCAGCAGTAGTTAGGGACAGTGACAGTCCTTGGGATAATGCATCTACTCCATCTCCTACTTACGGGAATATAAACTCTGCAGAAGCAATTTTTTTTGGCCAGTTACTTTGTCCGTAAGTAATTGAGATGTACTCTGATTAAGTCATACTAAATTATATTAAAACTATCAATATTGTATCTGATAACACATAATTAAAATACGGATTTTCGTCTGTAAAGTAAATTTCATGAATAACTGGCAAGAGAGCTTTCAAGTGTAAGTAAAGCATAGGGAACGCCGTGGTTTCATAACTAAAGAGGCATTCATACAAAAACGCATGTGTTTTTAGCTATTACCCTCATTAGCAGCTTTTAATTATTAGGGTTTAGCTAACTAAAAGTACTACTATCCATGCTGTTACTCACTGCAGCGAACACTGGGAAAGCCACGGAACATAAACCTTCACCGCTACGGAATATAAACCCTCACTACCAACACTCACCTGGCCGTGCCTCGTCCCCAGCTTTCCCCGAGCAAACTCCGCGAACCCCCGGTGCAGTGCCGCTTCTCCGGCCGCGGGCGGGGAGAGAAGCCGAGTCCCGTCCCGGAGGAGCGGAGGCGGCAGCTCGCAGGCGCCGGGGCGGGACGCGCTCCGCTCACCCGCCGGTGCCCTGGGGCGGGGGCAGCGGGCAGAGCCGGCCCTCTGCTCCCTCCCCGCAGCCCGGCGCCAGCACCGCCGCTCGGGAGGGACACAGCCCACTGCCACCGGAGCCACGGCCACCGCCAGGGCCCCGCGGCGGAGCCCCACAACCGCCGAGGGCCGGGGCGGAGCCGGCCGCTCCCGCCCGCCCTCAGCGCCGGGCCCGGCCGCCAGCGCCGCCCCCGTCACGTGGGGAGCGGCCATGGCGCGGCGCTGAGGCGGCGGCGTAGGAAATGCCTCGTTGAACTTTCCTTGAGGGGTTTGTGGGTTACAGACGGGCGCTGGCGCGTTTGGACTTCCCTTCGGGAAACCAGTTTGTGGCCGGAGGAGCAGAGCGGGGAGCGGTGCGGAGCCCTGTGGGAGCTGCTGCCCGTTGGAGGCTGCAGCCGGGCGGGGATCGGCCGCTCCTCCCGGGGAACCGGCGACGGGAGGAGAGGACAGCCTGAGGCTGCGTCAGGGCAAAGCCAGGTTGGACTTCAGGAGTAATTCCGTGATAGAAATGCTGGTTAGGCTTTGGAACGAGCTGCCCAGGGCGGTGGTGGAGTCACCGTGTCTGGAGGTGTTTAAGGAAAGGCTGGCTTGCAGTGACTGCAAAGGAAGCTTTAGCTAGTTGCTTCATTTTCTTATGTCTCAAACATTAAAGGTTTTTCCCCTCAGTCTGCTTTTTCTGATGTTACCAAATCCTGCAAGATCATGTGGTGGAGACTGTTCTGTTTATCTGTTCTCTTGATAAACATTTCTGGTGGTTTTGGAAGGTATTTATTTAGATGTATGGTTGAAAAGCTTTAAGCTTAATAAGATTTCAGAGTCATTTGTAACCCTGCAGATATAAAAACCTATGAGAAGAAGCGTTTATGTAACTGTTCATTGAGGTTTGTTTTTTTTTTTTTTTTTTTACAAAGCTAATTTGTTTCAATTCTTATGTCTAAAAACATGATTTTATTATTGACTTTATACCAAAGTGTGGGGGTTTTTTTTTCCTGGGCAAACAAACGGCAATTCGTGCTGAGATGGAATCTGAGATCTTCCTTGACGGAACTTTCCTTTTTCATTTGTGTAGGATCTGAAGATGGAATTTAGGATTAAACACACATGGGATGGTTTGCCTGTGAGCCACGAGCCGGTCACGGTTGGGCTGAGGCCGGATAATGCAGGACTGCTGATGGAAGTTCATGCTCCTTTCTTTAATGACCCTCCAGCACCACCCGGAGAGTCAGGGAAACCCTTCGGTGGACTGTGGGACTATGAGGGTAAGTGTAACTCTTCTGCTGCAAATATATCTGATTTCTGCAGACGCTGATGTTCCCCTGTATTTAATATGCCCAGTCTTTTTAAAGGGTCTGTGATGGTTGTTTTTTTTTAAAAAAAGTTGAAGTTCAGTGATCTGGGTTGATTTCATTAATGTTAAAGTTGACTTCCTGATCCTGTCAATAGTATATGCACTCAAACTTAGTTTTTGGATTACTGATATAACTTGGGCACTATCAGAGGCTTGGCATACTTGAATATCAAAATAATTTTGTGGCATATATATGTATTAAAATGCCTTTGTGGAAGGAGAAGTGAAATCCTAAGGAGAGATTCTACATTTGCTTTAAGAAGTATTTTAATAGTTTTTCCAAAGTTCCTTTGAGGAATAGGAAGGTGTGAAACACAGAAATTACACCTCATGAAATGCAATTCAAAATTGCACCCAAATGGAATGCAGAAAATTCTCATAGTAGTGCTGGGCTCTTTTCTCCTTTCCTGTCCATACTGCCACTCTTAGCCATTGCTTTGGATAGTGCAAGAATTGAGTATTTCCAGAAGTTCTTTACTTCCTGATCATTGAGCTACTCTGATTAAAGCTCTGCTAAAACAGTAGAAGCAGGTCTTTGATATCATTATAATAAATATGCTTAAGTAAAAATGAATAAAGATATCAGTCATAGCATAATTGTAACTAAAACTTTCTAATAATGTCATCTCTGTGAGAAGCACCATTGTTAATTTACATGAGAAACACCGTTGTAGTTCTATTTTGTGTTCCTGAAATGTGATTCAGATTTAATATGTGGCTTTCGGGTACACCTGGGACAGTAATTCTCTGTCCAACATATCCATCTATAGGGAAAAACCATTTAAGAGCTAAATGCTTTCTTACTATTTTTGAGATTTAACAGTTCTAGTTATGCAGTGTGTGCTCTACTGAGTGTATGATCCCCTTTCCCTTATTTTCTTGCTGCATCAGAGTGAGTATTTTCAAAGCTGGAATTGATAAAGCTAATAAAGTTAGTACAGTACTTTATAAAGCTCTTTGTGATCGTAGCAATTAAAAATAAAAAGCTCCTGAAGTTAGAATTATGGCACCACATTTTGAATATTTGGGTTATAGTTACTGTATGTGTGTCAGTAGCCGGTCAAACTCTGGCATGGCACGGGCCAAACCCCGTGAAAATAGAGTTGTGTTAATGGGTTATGAAGATCTCAGGATATTACAAAATAGGTAATATAAAACACTGACAGCCTGGTGGTTTTTTCTTTGTTTGTTTGGTTTGGTTTGGTTTTTTTCAGTTGTAGAAGCCTTCTTTCTGAATGACAGAACCGAGCAGTATTTAGAAGTTGAGCTCTGTCCGTAAGTACAGCACTGAAGACGTCACAAGTGTTAATTTACACTTGCAGTTCTAATGCTTGTGAGATATATGTATGAGGGAGACTGGACACACAAATTGTTTCAGCACGGGGAATGTACATACTTGTGGAGGTGTAATGCACTGATAACTTGACCTAATTTTGGGAAAACTGTGCTCTGATTCTTTGACAGCCATGGGCAGTACTTACTGCTGCTGCTTTCTGGCAGAAGAAAAGTATGGAAAGTAAGTGGTCAAGTACGTTTGTAATGATTTTTATTTGCTTATTTTTCTGATCTGAAGATGGCCAATACCTCTTTTTTTTTCCCCTCCTTTAACAGGAAAAACTTCCTTTGGAGTTTGAGGTGACCAGAATGAAAACCAAATGGGAGGGTAAAGCTCTTCTTCCCTGGAGTTACTTTCCACCGTGCACTGACAAGTTCAATGCATTTGCAATTCATGGCTCGGAAGAAGAGAGAAAATATGAAGCACTTTATCCTGTGCCTCGACATGAACTGCAGGAAGGACAGAAACCAGATTTGTAAGCATAAAATGAGCTCTTCTGTAATGCAGCTGCCCTGTTGTTGGAATACTTAAAAAAGCTAATCTGGTTTTTGGGTTGAGTGCCACTAGTATTTTTATTATGCTGCTTAGCTCTGGATCCACTGGTGCTGTGCTATGTATAAAGCACCGTGGCAGAGAGCTGTAATTAGTGCTTGATTTCCATGTTAGGTGCATAGAAAATAATGCATTCAATACCATTGGTATCTGCTTTTATCACCTTCCTCATCTAAATAATGGATAATCTAAATCATGGGTAGTTGTTCTGCTTTTTCCTTGACTTCAGCTCCTCCTGAAGTGTTGTTTCGTGATAATTTCACCAGACACATTTCTGCTAAATCTCTTCTGCTTCTCCTCTACTGTTCGGAAAGCTTTCACCTCTACAGGTGTTTCCATACTATGGAAAAAATTGAAAAGGCAGACTAAACTAGAAAAATATAATTAAAGGATACCTAGTATCAATAGAAAAACCAGAGAATTTGGACTTTTAAATTGTGCTTTGGGCCTGTTTATGTTCTTTGGCTGTAAGGCTAACATGATCTGATGGAACCTGTTACTCCTGGGCATTTTGTATAAATGAACCAGCTCTAGAGGACACACTATAGTTCTTATACAGACTTGTCACACAGTGATAGGTAGAGTAAATTTTAGATAAATTACCCTTTATTGCCTTTATTTAAGAATAATTTAGCTTTTGCAAGTGTATATTTTTAAAAATTCTGAGCTATTGCTAATAAAGCACATTATCAATGTTCTGTAAGAAATAGAAATTTTTATTTCTCTGTATTAAACTGGAGAATGCCTGTAATGCTTTTCAAGAAGTAATTCTTTCTATAGTACCCCTTTAAAAAAAAATCTTGTCTTTTTCATATTTTGGTAGCAGATGCAATTATGTGAAGAGACTGTTCCTTGCTGCTCTCATTACTCTTAGTTTGTCTTTACTCTTTCAAATTACTTCCTAAGGAAAGAATTTCACCTTTTAAAATGATTAATGTAGGGCCAGATACAAAGTAGTGGTTTTTATTTGTAAACTGAAGTTTTGGAAAATAAACACATGGAATGCTGGTTGCGTTCCTGTCTGAGAAAACCTGAAAATGAAGATGAGTTAAACATATTGAGGCTACTGCCTTTTATTAAGACACGTGCTACAAGACTTACAACTGTTTTTTGTTTATTTCTCCTCCCTTTGCAGTCATCGTCTGGAATTTTTCAAAGACTTGAACCTGAAAGAACTAACAGGAGAGGACTGGGAGCAGCCTGAGTCAGATATATGGAAATCTCTCACTAAGTGGATAGATTGAGGCATAAATTTTTATAATGTTGAAGTTGGATGAAGCTGTATGGAAACAGCTTCCTCATTCTGAGCAGAGGTTGTAAATACCAGATTAGCAAGACTTTCCTTGACACGCAAATCATTGATCAGTCTTAAAATCAACTGTAAAGGATGTGGATCTGTTGATTCTAAATGTATGAATGGCTTGTGTTTCAGTCCATCTGGGTATGGAGTTTGTCATCTGTGCAAGAGATTAATCTGCTGCTACCAGTGAAGGAGAAAAAATGTGCTAAAATTACAGCTGTGTCTTCGTGAGAGCTCTGAAGCCTGACAAGGCCAATACCTGGCTTGAAATATTTTGCTTTCCGGTAGTTGCTGCATTCCTTCTGTATTTTCACTGCTGCTTGCTTGTTCCTTGACTGCTGAATGAAATCCTTATGTGCCTAAATTTTTTGCTTACAATGAGGAGGAGGAATGCCTTGTTCAGGAATAGAGAGGAATGTAGCTGTCATGGATTTTGGAGTCTCAGTACTTGCCCTGCAAGAGATATAACACTGCCCTATCCTGTATGCTGAAGGGGGAACTTACTCTGTCTCTCAGACCTCTGTGTGGAGGTTCTAGTGGTGTTTAGGTGCAGAGGATAGATTTACAAAAGGTTTTATGTATTTCAGGTAAAGTTTCTGGGACAAATCATGCTTAGTAAAATCTTTTGGTATAGTTGTGAGTGTCCCAAAGTGGGTTTGTTCTAAGACTTGTCACATCACTTCAAGGATTCAGCTCAGATGTCTGAGAAATTTTTTTGCATGCCACTGAGGGCTGGAGATACTCTAGGTGTATGTGCCTATATTTTCTACATATGGGCATGAATAATTTTTACAGTAGTGAATACTCTTAGATGGTAACACATAATCTGTAAACCCTCACAAGGTTTACAGCTGATGTTCCTTTTTTTTTTGTCTAGCATAGCAATTGCTGCTTGATTGTGGCTGCTGATTTAATCCTATATAAATTGACTTAGGAAATGGGAAACTTGCCCACTAACCAGATCCTTGCTTGTTTGCAGTAATAACCACAGTCTGATGGTCCTATTTTCTTTGCTGTCTTTCAGTTTAGCTCTAGCTGTAAGTTCTGCCTGAGAAGCAAAGCAGGTGGGAATATCCCACCTTTGTGAACAACATCTCAGTGTGATTTAATACCTGAGATAGAATGTTAGCTCAGAGTTTTTGTTTGGCTTTAGATTCCCTCTTCAAAACTTCCAGTTTTGTAGAACTATACTCAAATTTGAGGATATTAGGCTTTTTCTGTGGCAGACTTTGGCATGTCAGTGCACTCAGCCATCCAGTTGCTCTTGCTCTCTGTCAATTAGACAATATAGGTTCCTTGCTGTAAAGTGCCATCTGTTGAAAATTGTAAGTATTGTACATTCAGTTGTTTGACTTCTTTTCTACCTTCAATCCATGTACAGTTTTCTAAAGAATAACATCAGTCTGAAATACTGAATAATCCAATAAATGTTGATTAAAGTATCATCCAGACATTGACGTCTCAAAGCTGCTTTGAAAATTTCAGTCAAAACCAAAACAGCATTTCACTAAACTTTTAGCCTTTATTTTAAAAAGTTTGTCAAAAAAGTATGTGCAAAGATTCAAAGTGAGTGTACTGCTTTTCTCACAAAGGTTGTTTTCATATGAGGAATGATACTTTGTGTATAAAGGACAGTAAATAAAATTTTTTATTCATCTCGTGTTTATTCCTACTTCAAACTGCTTCAGATTTGGCTTTGGATGTAAATGATGAACTTGGAGGGAAATAGATTGCTTTCCCTAAGTAAGTATTTTAAAGTAAAATCATTGTCTTTGCAGTACAAAATGCAGTGCTGGGTGCTCCTGAAAATGGAAATTCTCATATAGACTTTATTCAAGGGCCATGCTACTCCATGCTGTCATTAGTTGGTTCAATTATATGTTTCTGAGCTTTAAGTGTCTGAAGTGTAAGTACTGGGGGCCAGTTGTGGGCTATCTTTTCTGAACTGTCTCCTTTTTTTTGATGACAGGAGTTAAAAACGAGCTTTCTTCTGTATGCTAGTGGTAGCATGTTTATTGTGAACTTAAACATGAAAACCAGAATTGTATGTGACTCAATCTCCTTATGATGTCAGTGAATCTCTTTAGAGTTGGTGTTTGAAAACAAATCTTAGGTTTGCACTCCCAAAGACCTTGTTCTTTATGCTTCTTGCCACTAGGTGGGAGAAGAAGGTTATCTAAACTGTGCCTTGGTGCTGCCAGCCTAGTTATCCTTAACCAGATCCATTCCTTCTTGCCGTATCCTTGATTTTAGAAAAAGGATATTTCAGTCAAGCTGATGGTGGCTTATTTTGATTTATTTGAGACATCTTTGTTGTAAGAAACACTTGTCATGCTGTGTAGTTACAGTTCTAATGTTTGCTTTCCTGCAGGGCTATTTTCAAAAATAATTTTTGGGACAAAATCAACAGAAGATAAATTCCACGAGGTGTCAGTCAATTTGTAGTATAAAAGATAGTTTTGTGATGTTCAAATGATTTAAATCTTATTCTGGATTTTATTTTTTTTGCAGATGCCTTAGATAGTCTCTTGCAAACTTTCCAAAAAGGCTGTTTTGAATTCTGAAGGAATTTTTTTTTTAATACAGCCTGATTTGTAAGAGGTGGTGCACCCCTTCAAGGGTGAGGCTTCAGTGGTTTGAACAACGTGCAGTGAAGCTTGGTGGCTTAAGAGGGACAGAAAATTCTTAATCTCCAATACAAAAATGCAAAAAAAAAAAAAAATGTAAAGAAAACTTGAATGGTAATGTGTGCTACTGGTAGAAGTGACTTGTATCTTAAAGACAAAGCTGGAGCAACTTTGGCTGTCAGGTAACATGTAATACTTTGTGTAATGATCCTGTACAGTGGGTTTTTTTTTTTTTTTTAAATATTAAAGCTCTTAACAGTAGTAAAATTTTGCTCATGTCTTTGTGTACTTTAAAATATTTTTTTCTGAAATGCCAGGTCAGATACTGGAGCTAGAAAGCTCTAATTTCATACAGGAATATATACATTTTGACTGCTATGGCTGATATAACTACTGTATTACCTGTTCTAGTTATTAGATACGTGAGTCAATTAATATTTGTATTGCCCAGCACCATGATGATAAGTTACTGCTGAATGTGATGTTAATGACTATGTTGCTTGTAGTTCCTGTTTTCCAGGCTGTTTTGTGCCTCTGAAAGGCACAGCACAGAATGTTTTGTTGTGTTTTAAATTCTGACCACGTAAAAAAATCCTTTTGAAATGTGAATGGCACAGTGCATAATTTGCTGCACGTAAAATTTAAAAGTATTCCTTCTTGGAAACCAGGGTAGTTTCTAAAGTAGAATTCATTGCATTTAATTATGGTACATTTACAGTAATGCTACTGAAATTTGGTAGTTAACCTGCATTTCTTTTGTTGGTGATTCCTTCCTTTTGCTTTCAGTGAGTGCTTTAGTTCGCTGCAGTGTCTCTGAGCAGTGCTTCAGCAAAAGTACAGGGAAGTGCTTTAAGCCTGATTTATTTGCACAGGTTGTATAAAGAGCTGTGCACGTGCTCATACAAACAGCCTCAGTGAGATCAATGCAACACTTATAAACTGTTCTGCAGTTATGCCTTTTTCCCTCTACTCCTCTTTCTGTCGAAATTAATATTACCAGGAGAATTCGGTTTGCTGTTTGTTTTCTTTATTCTGTTTTTAAACAAGTAAAAGCCTAGGCTGCAGGGGGTCTGTGGGAGGGTTTTCAGTGATGGATCAGGAGGCACTGTTTGTATCTGCACTGGCTATGAACATACCAAAATATGTTCCTGTTTCATTTTCAGAAATTATGCTGTGGACTATCACGAAGTGTGTGTGTAAATACTCTCTGCCAGTTATGTAGTGTATTTGCAAATACAAATGTATTTCTACACCTGATAGACCAGAACTGACTAAATAGTGTTAAAATGGCACTGAAATAAAATTAAATTACCATGCCCTCACTGATGTTTTAAAACTAACCTAGCCCAGTGGCTTTTTTGGAATATGGAACAGATTCCTGTGGGGGAAAAAAAAAGGACTTTTCAGATATTACCTTTTTAAAATACAGAAATTCCTTCTGTAGAGCACATTTGTTGCCAATTTAATCTTGTCTTTCATTTCATGAGTTAGTTCTCTTGAACTCAGTCTCTGCAGGCAGTGTAGTTTATATCTTGGTGCCAGTAGTAGCTGTCATAAAATTATTCATCTCTAATTCTAGGCAATATAAGTGGTTCACTTCTTACTGCTGAGTTTGCTTCCTTCAGCAAATGAAGCAGTTTGGAAACTGGTACTTTCTCAGTGCTTTATAGCTTATACAAGCCATGGCATTTATATTTAATTGTGTTTGGCACTTTAAATAATTGGTTCTTGTTTTAAAATTGTGTATTACTTTCCTAAATGTTAACAGGGTGGGCTGTAACCTCTTGTGGCAAGTATCTGCTTTAACTCTTTTTAATTTCAGCAAAATATTTAGCAGTTTTAGAGGGGGGTAGTTCATGATGTCAGAAGACAAAACTCTGGTCTTGTACCTCCTTAAATTCTTATGGGTTCTGGAATGAAACCTTGAGACTTGCTGAGAGATCCATATTGTCAGGAGTCTTTTGTAATTTCTGTGACACAGCTTTTCAGCAACTTCAGAAGAGCGCAGCTTGAGAGGTGAATTCTCTGCAGATTCTGCTGGGAGTGGGAATCCACCCATGGCAGGTAGAATTGCCAGGGTTTGAATTTTTCAGTGGGAAGTGTTCTTTCTGCCTGGCAGTGACAAGTTATGTGATGGGTTTTGGCCTTTTATTGTGAGCACCTGCTGCTAAGGCTAGGACTGTCTTTAGCCACGCTCACAGCAGAGGAGGGAGGTATTTCCCTTAACACCCTGTTGCCACTGTGTGCTTGAGAAGTTCCTGTGGACTCAGTGGGAGCCTGGGAAAGGTACATGGAAGAAAGATGAAGTGATGGGTTTAAAGTATATAAAATCAGATTAAAGAAATCCTCTCAGCATAAAATAATTGGAGCTTGGGAGTATAATAGGATAAGCATATGCTCTCATTTTTACTCTTCTTTAAGCATCTACCTGTGTAAAAAGGTCACTGTGCTGGGTGGATTGTTAGCCTGAAACACTGCAGCTATTTTTGTAGCTGGAAGCCCAACTGAAAGAATTGTTTTGTAATTCCCTGCAGTGGTTTCTCATTACTTACAAGTTATACTAGAACTGTGTGTTAATAGCCAGGGGCAAAGCAGAGCTCCTTGCTGATGTTCTCAAAAATCTCTTGCTGAGAAAAGGTAATGAGAAGTGGAAGAAGAAAGCTGTCAGAAATCAGGAAATTGGGAAGCTCAGACTTTGCTGTTGTGGGCTAAGTGTGAACCATGAAATGAAGAGGGCATGGGAAATCTGCAGAAGTCTTGCTGGTAACAGATTAATTCTCTTCATGCTCTCTATAATGTGAAGTAAGAGTACAGCATAAAACATAGAATTGTTAAGGTTGGAAAAGACCTCTAAGATTGAGTCCAACCGTTAACTTACACTATACTGTGTTCACCACTAACCCATGTCCCCAAGTGCCACATTCACACATTTTTTGAGCACTTCTAGGGCTGGTGGTGATTCCACCACTTTCCTGGACAGCCTGTTCCAGTTTCTTGAACTGGGCAGACAGTTCTGGTTCCTGTCTGATCACCCTTTCAGTGAAGTTCACATGACAAATGCCATTCAGTGGAGTGTAGGATCATATAGTCATGGTCTAGAAACTAAATATAAAATGTATAAGGCTGCAGAGTACTTGGTCATTTCTGAACACTTGAGTAGTTGATGCAACAATGCCTTTCTGTGCTCATTTATATTCTTGGATGGATCCCTTCATTCACCTCCTCAGGCTCTTTTGTCCTGAAGACAATAGGTATAGTGCTACCAGCCTGTATATCACAAATCACTGTTCAAACTAATGTCAATTATGTTTCCTTATATTCTTAAATGGATCTGTCTTATTTGTATTTTTAAATTGTTGATATAAAATCTGTGTACAGAGGAAGAGAGTCAAGTCTTCCTTTAAGGGATCTCTTACGTCAAGCTCTGTCAGATTGTTGTAGTAATATTTTTCTTGAGTAGGAAGTGGGGACTATATTTTATCTGTTCAGATATTATTGATGAGATGGTCATTAGCGAAGTCTCTGGCATGAAAAATGGTTTTGGCAGTGCAGGTTGCTGCCTAAAAGCAGACGTCTTTATCTTGCCAGTGCTTTTGACTTGATATGTCTTTTGAGCTCAGAGTGGAATTTTTCGAGTCACAAAGCGAGTCATTATAGACAAGGGGAATTTTTTATATACTGGAATTTCCTTCAGACCTGAGTCCATTTCCACATGCTGCATCTCTGAAGTGTCAAGACTTACTGAGATTTAACATTCAGGATTGGAAAAGAATGTCTGAGCTAATGGGAAGTGGATTTTTTTTTCTCTTTTTATTTCTGCACCTGTTTAGCTATAATAGAGAAGTAAATGGACTGCTTTCCATATCAGTTAGTCTGTGTATTTGGTGCTTGTGTGAGGCCCTCCAGATTAATTAGCAGGTTTATTAAATGATACAGAAAAGACTAATCACATTCTGCATATGTTAGCTTCAGAGTCCCAAGTCTTTACTTTCATCCTCCTGAGTCTACAATGCCTGAAGTGCTTAAAATCCTGATGGCCTTGCTTATAAGATGTGTAATTTATTTGTTGAGATGAGGGCTATTGCACGGATTCTATCACAAGCGCTGACTGACTGCTTTGTGTTCACTGTAATGCGACATGCTGAGTAAATAACCTCTTTGGTTATTGACACCTTCTCTCTCTATGATTCATAGATGTATTCTGAAAGTCCTTTATGGCTTTCAACAGTGTCTGGGGTTTTTTTTCTGATGAAATCTATTTTTTTCCTGATTAGCAAGACCACAAAAACTTCCTTAGAGAAGATCTTTGTCCAAAGATCTGCGCAACTTTTTTCCTTTCTGTCTTTAGTTTTTGCATCAACCTTTGCACCTCAAAATATTGGTTTAGCCAATACAGCCCTTAAAAATTGCATTTTAGTCAGAAGAATTCTCTGCTCCACATAAACTTAATGAAACATCTGGGTTGGTTTTTTTTCGCTCTACTCATGGAAAGATCATTTAATTAAAAATTGATAGTGCTAATTGACAAATGTGATGATTCCTTTAAACGATTAAATATACTGCTTTTAAAAAATCAGTCATTTTTAAGTACAAGTTAATGGGTAGTTTATTAGAACTACTAATTGCCTAGTTTTTCAGCAGATGTGATGAATCTAATTATGGTCATAAGGACGGGATTGTTTAAAATAAATTGCAGATATTATGCAAGATGAGTTTTTTAGTTTTCAGTAGGCCAAACAGTGGGAGACACTTTAGTGAATGAGTAAAAAGTAAGGAATGTTTTTTCATTGCCTCTTCAAAGATTAAGGTTTGAAAGTTAAAGCATTAAACTGCCTGTGTCTTTTCTGACTTAGCTGTGATGTTCCCTAAGCCATCTCAAGAGCAGAATTAATTGTGGATGATTGTGTGTCTTTTCAGCATCTAATTAGAACATCCTAATTAAAAGCTGTTTTGTGAAGCCTGGTTTCCATTGGATTTGTGTTCCATGTTCCCTGAGCCCTTCTACTGCATTAGAAGTCAGAGAAGAATCTCAGGTCTTGTTAAAAGTTTGTAATTGCTGTCAGACTCTAATTTTGCTGAGTATCCATCACCAGCTTTACACAAATGGAGACAGCAGGAGTATGTTGAGATATTTTTTTTTAAGAAAGATTAACTTTCTTTGCTTGTGTTCACATTGTCACCTTTCAGTAGGCTCTACGTGCTTGCATTTGACATCGTAGCAGGTTTTTTGAAGCAGAAGATAGTCTGAAACTTTTCACATTTGCTTAAGCTCCATTAGCACTGGTATTGAAGGCTATTTTCATATCTCGTGGTGAAAGGCCGGCAGAGTCTCAAGTGATGTGCGGATCTGAAAGGCTGCGTGTTAAAATGACACTGCACGCTGGAAGAGCTCTAATTTTGAGAAAACAAATGATGCCACCTGTTACCCAATCTGGAATGCTAATACTTGTGATTAGGTATGTCAGGCCCTAGCGAGCAGCCCTGTACAGCACAGCCCTTTGGAATCAGGTTGAATTTGAAGACTGAAACCAGAAAAGTCACACCAAATTTTGCGAGGGACAGGGGAGGGAATCTATGGTGGGTGATGAGATTGTAATTTTAAATGTCCATTCCAGCTTTGTTACATCAGCTCTGTTGTTCCCAGAAAACTCTCTTAGAATTACCTTGCTATAATGATTTGCATATTGATTGGATTTAAAGTCTAGTCTGAATCAAATTTGGGCCAAATTCTGAGCTTTGCTGTGCATCATCTGCAAGCATGTGATTAGTAAGAAATCCAATCTAGTATTCTAGTAATTATGGATTTTTTAATGATGTAAAAATAAGTGAGAACCATAATGGTAAAATCAATTTCTCTAATATCTATTTTTAAATGTTTTTCCCAGTTTTTCATGTAACAAGAGGTCTTCCAATTGACGATTGTCGTTCTTTTCACCATCTTCCCCTCTGTGATCTTTATTTCCTTCTGGTTACTAAAACCTGTAAATTCCATTTAGTTTGTTTTACTGTGCTAAAATAAAGCATTGAAATGATGCCCTGTGAGTAATAACAGGATACCTCTGTAGCCCTTGTAAATTGGCTCGGGTTATCCAGTAAACCAGAAAACTGTTCTGTGAGCACCTCTTTATATTCAAGTTTGCACTTAAGCTCTATGAAATACAGAGCTGATCTTTCCCTGTTAATTGTCAGAAAGTCCAACCTCACTGTGGCACATTGTGCAGAATACAAACACGTTTTTTCACTAGCTCAGACTTTCAGTTAACTGCACACTTAAGTTAATGTTTTTAGAGTAATGGAATGGCTTTTCCAACAAAGTCCTTGATCTCATCTAAAGGGGGTTTTTTTTGTGTATTTCAACTCTAGATTTTCATGGAGGTACTTTTATGCATATCTGCAGCATCTCGTGTCTGTGCAAGCATATGAAGCAAGTAAAAGTGAAGCCCACTGCTCTTATAAGCACATAAATATTCTTTGTCATCCACCACTTTCTGTCCTAATGGGCAGCACTTACGTTGTTGCAGGTGTTGTAACACATAATCATGCAGTAACCAAGGCTAAAGAAGAGAGTAATTTTCCTGATTTATCTTCATGTTTTATATTTGGCTGTGGTTAGAGAACATGGTTGGACAACTTCATGATTGTCCTTTATTTTTAATGAGTCTTTGAGAGAGCTGTAGAAGAAAAAAGGTATTACCTTTACCAGCACTGTCCACAGTAAGAGGGAATTAAACACTTAAAAGCAGTTATCTTTCAGGATGATAGTGGTTTAGACATGGCTGTCTTGACCCAAAATGTCCACATACACTATTTTATAATACATAGAAAGTAATTTATGCCCTTGCATCAGTGTTTTACTGAAAAAATCAGTGGTTTTCAATTTGAAAAGTTCGAACGGAAATTAAAAAATGGAAAAACCGATGGGCCCACTTAGTGCTTCGATAGAAGGCCTGCACTTTTCAGTGTATATGTAGACAGGGTAGATTTAGATTAGATGGAAGGAAGAAATGCTTTACTGAGAGGTGGTGAGGCACTGAAACAGATTGCCCAGAGAAGTTCTGGATGCCCCAACCCTGGAAGTGTTCAAGGCCACGTGGGACTGGGCTTTGAGCAACCTGGTCCAATGGAAGGTGTCCCTGTCTGTGACAGAGGTGTTGGAACGAGATGGTCTTTAAGATCCCTCACAACCCAAATTATTCTGCGATTCTATTTTCATTTGTTCGTGGAAAGCATTTGCCACCTAAGAAGAATGAATTTTACATTATTTAAATAGGAGTGGAAGAATATATAATCATTTTATCCAATACTTAAAGAAGAGATAGAACTGAGTCAGGGGCCTGATTTGTGAGTAGGAACAGTTTCTTTTTGTCAATAAAGCAAGATTGGGCTTTAAGGCCGATACAAGTTTTTTTTTTTCTTTTGACTTGAATGTGTTTTGGATTAAATTAATAATGGAATGTCATCTGCAATAGGACCTTTCACCTAATGAGAATACAGAGCATCCTATGTAGGTTGATTATTTGCATACAATTACAAGGAATGAATGTTTTAGAGGAAATACAGCAGGTATATACAAACAACTGGCAGAGAATATATATTTAGCTGTATTCCTCACATGGGGGAAGACACTGACTTTAAAGGTCCAGGGCTGATTTACAGTGGCCAGTGGCCCTGATTTCAGAACTTGAGCAGAATGTTGTTAGAGAAAAAGCTACTGTGGTAGCTTTTCCTTCATTTTAGGCTTGGTGGTTCTGTAGTACCTCAGAATTTTCTGGCTGCCTGAATGGCCTTAGGTCGTCTCTGATTAACTCTATTTCCTACTCAGTCCCAGTCAAAAAAAACATATCTATATTGCTTAAAAAAATTTAGATATGTAGCTGCGTGATTGGTGGGAATACAATAGCATTCACATTCTTAATGTTATACAGTATTACTATACGATTGTTATTCTACAATACTGGTTCAGTTCAGGCCAATAAAGTCTTGATAATTACTTGCTAAACTAACTCAAAACCTCATTGCATTTAAAGCAAAATTGAATTTTGCTGCCCTGAGTGTGTGTTCAATACACAGCTGTATCTGACAAGATACATCTGAGACCTGGAGTACTGTGTTAGACTTCCAAGTGGCTTCATATGGAAGCCAGAGACTGAATTCTGGTTCCATCACATCTAAGAGAATTTAGTTTTTGAGTGGAAATTGTTCGTGGAACTCACAGCATTTACTTGCACAGTGTTTTCCTGTTCCATATTTTCGTCATTAGCTACCATCTAGTGTATTTCAAAACGTTAAGTCAAAAATGGAACCTGGGAGAGATCTGGAACCCAACTACCTTATTATTGTGGATATAGATAAATCAGTTCCTACTGTCAAGTAATGACGAAAACTACTTGAACAGCTTGTTAAATTGTGTTGTCTTATGTTGAAAATGACAGGCAGACATACAAGTTCTGCATCTGTGGGGCTACACTTTAGTGCTTCTTGTGTTTTGCATTGGTTGTTATAAATTCTGGCTGTGGAGGGATAACCGGGCCTTTAAACTTCCCTTCCTGGGCACGAGCTTTCCTGAAACATTCCCTTAATGGAAAATATTTGAAATTATTTTTCCCAGCCTTCAAAGTAGTGATGGTATTAGTATTAAAAAGCTATAGCTTAATCTCTCAAATTCAGAGACTTGGTTGTTCATGTTCTGTTACAACCGTCTCTAAACCCACATTTTTTGTGTCTATTTTGAGCATTTCTTTATGTATAAAATAACTGCTGCCAGCTTGCCCTTTCTCCAACTATGGAGTAAAATCATTTTCCAGAACATCAAATCATTTTGCCAAACACAGTTTTTGTTTTTCAATAGTCAAAAAAGCTGCTGAAACTTCTCCCCTTGTAGGAAGGGAGTCAGACCTTTGTAGCAGCCACAGTTTAATTATAGCCACTGTGTACCTGTTCCTTTTCCATACAGATTTTGACTTTGCAGATTTTCATGCAATGTGTTTCGGGGTTGCTCTTGGGAGTGATCTTGCGAGGCTGCTAAAATTGGATTATTTCCAGTGGCTGAAATGGAATTCTCTCTAATGAGATTTTCAGAATCATGGAGAAACTGCACAGATTCCTCACTGTTTGTAACATGCAGGTAGGAATATAATAGAAAATAGGGCAACAGTGTTTATGAACTGTTTATTCTGGACAGTCTTTACTTACAGTTCATGGTAATGAGTTAACTTTTCTTAGATGCATGTGGATTTTACAGGATTGTGTATTCTGGAGTGTTTCAGCTTTCTTTGCTCTAAATAGAACCTTTAGGATGAAAATCAGTAAAGAATAAACTGATTCATAAACCATAAAGAATTACTCCCTGTCGTGGTTTAGGAATAGTACTCCTCAGTTTAATGCTCCCTCTGAGACTCTCCAGACCACAAGCCACTCACTCCTCACTCCTATCGTGTTTTTAGTAACTTGGTTTTAGGGAATGATTTTTGTAGGTGGCTGAAAAGAGTGGCTAATAGTTGGGCTTCTTCCAATTAAAACCAAGAAACCTGTTTAATATCAAGCTTGTTCTTGCTGGATGTTACTCTATCAAAAAATCAGACATTGGTGTCGTTACAAGTGATGACCCAGCTGATGGTCATCTATTTTGCTGTAGTTAGTAGCACCTCTTCACTGTGTCCTTTGGTCTTTTCTGCATTTGAGAACCCTGTCCTGGTAATGGAGTTCCTGCAATGTGTAGGTCAGTTCCAAAAGTCCCCCAAAAATGGTAACATATTTACACATGTTACTGCATTATCTTGTGCTCTGTGGTTTGGGCCAGACCTTGTGGGTTCAGCACACCTATTTTCAAGTCATCTGTGTGACTGAGTGTATCTTGAAGTCTTTGAAAACGTTCTCTGAAATTCTGTATAGTGCCACTTTAAATGTAAGTTTAGGAACTTTAAATGAAAGTGTGTTAAGTTTTCTTTGCAGAGTGTTATTTAACTAGAGGGATTCTGGATTAATTTAGCAGCCAGGTCTGTTCTTTCAGCCATAAGCCATGCTGTCAGGGAAACTTAATTACACTTTAAGTGGGATGCAAATGAGTTGTGACACTACATCATTTCACATGAAAGGTTCATTACTTACATTAACTGCACAATACTCTCTCCTAAGCATAGGGCTTATTGCAATTTCTCTATTTTTTATCATGGTTACATCTGACTCTGGCTTTTACTTTTAATATGTCTTTTCCGACTACGTGTCCTTACTTTAATCGTTTCAGCTTTAAGCTGTTGAATTTATTAAATGACTTGAATCTGAGTAGTATAGAGGATACTAAAATAAAGCCTTTAAAGTCTTTCAAAACTCTCACTTTGAAATTATTTGTTATAAACTCAAAATTCTTCTGAGCTTCCGTGTGTGGCATATACCTTGATATGACACATGTCCTTCAGTAGGGATGTACATTTCTTCCTTCTTTCCCAGAAAAATTAGAAGAAAATAGATGCCATTATTCTTAGCAGTTCACCATATTTGTCAAGTCACGGTAAATAATGATGATGGAATGAAATGTCTTTAGAATGACTCAAGATTATGGAATTTTGAGTCATGGCTGGTCATTCTCAAGTGAGAAGATAAGACATGGTGGTATGTCTTAAACTCCTAGACCTACTCCACTGTTCCTTGGCAGGTTTCTGCCATCTACCAGTTGTGCCTATACTGGTGAAATAGGTCAACAGGACAGCAGCTGGAAGGAGTCTTGAGTGGTCTTGGGGCTTATTCTATTATCAGTAAACTTATTTTGTTTGCAAGTTCACACAAAAGTAGATTCTAGTTAAACCCTTTATTGCTGCTTAGATAGGGTCTTGAAGGCAAGACTCTCCGGTACTATCAACACTTCACTGCTAATTTTATAATTGCCACATCTTTTAGTAAACCCCATTCCATTTCACTGAATTTAGTTCTCGTGAAAAAGGCTGACGTAATACCCTTGAGTATATCTGGCCAGCATGTTTATTGCTGATTCCTGTGGGTTCCTGAGGAGCATACTGTATCCCTGGCTGCAGAGGGTGAGCCAATGATTCTATATCAATGCTTAAACAGGCTGTTGTCAAAAGCAGGGCTTTAACTAATCCTTTGGTAGCATCTCTAAAGCAGTAGGGTCACTATGGAATGGAGTGGGACTCTTCCTTGAAATCAATGGGCCTTCCCTCAGTCTTAGTTTCATTATGGCTTTGGGAAAAGCGATACCTGAACAAGTTCTAACGAAAGATTTATGAGGTCCGCAGTCTACCTCAGTCCTAATTTTGTGCACCTCTGAAGTATGGCTCATTAAGTGCACTGCTGCAGTTTTAAGAAGGGTATCCAAGTTCACCAACGCTGTTTGCCATGCTGCTGTGGCTCTAGCAACAAAATAACTTGCGTTTCCTTAGGGAGAGTTTGGGTATCATCATGCAGTCTCTTAATTTCATCTCTTTCCCTTCTGTTAAATTAGAACAGAAGGGAGTTCTTATTACCTTCCCACTAAGTTTGAAACAACGTGGTTTTGTGAAACTTGTGAGAATGATTACCCAAAATTAATGTGCTGCATTGTTTTAAAGTATAAATGCACCCAGAACTAATTTCTGGGCTGAAAACTGGTTCATATATAACTACAACCATACCACCACCAAATGTTGATCTTGCTGTTTCTTTGAAAATTTGTCACTCTATGAATATACCTTTAGTTTTAAAAGGTAGAACGCACTGGAAAATGAAAACAAAACTTCTCTGAGGTATTTACTCTCTCTGATTAGGTTATATGTTTGTGGATGTACATATTCCCACACCCAGCAAGAGGACAGACTTGGCAGTCTTAAGTTGAGTGAATGGAGAATGTGATGTTATGAACTCAGTGCTCACAACTTAGAACTGAGTCTTCACAAAAGTCACGTGTGATGCAGCCATGTGAATTATCCAGGCCAAGGCAAGAGCTGGTTCAAAAGTGGTGTTGCAATGCTCCAGAGGTTTTATTTGGGTTTTATAAGGAGAAATAGAGACCTGCAGCTGCAGTCAGCTAAGGTTCAGGGCTCGTGGCACTAACTCATTCCTTCAGTGCAGTAAAACAGAGTTCATATGGAATCACTGAACAAAACAAAAAAAGAAATAGGATTTTTACTTCATGGAGAACTTGTTTCACACAATTGCACAATGTTTTGGTATTTGTGGTGAACTGGAGTCTTGAAAGCTTCACTTTTTTTATAGGTTGATGCATTTTTCAGAAATTTGAAAGCTTACTTAAATAAAATGAAACTTCAGTTTCCTTTAATAACATCCCTTAAGAGCTGAAATAGTCTCAAATACCAAAATTTGCATTTTCCAGACATTACCTGTTTTTTTGCAGTGAAAACGGAATTGTGCTTGAAGACTATTTAACTTTCTGATGTTATCTAGCATCTTCTTATCTTTAAATAATAATCACCGAGTTTGGAATCAGAATGCTGTTTACTATGCATTCCCATTTTTGGGAGCAACCTGGCTTGAATGGCTGGTACTTAGCAGGCTGGACTGAAAAAGGGATTGTCCAAAGTCCATTGTTTTCCCCAGAAGTAAGAAGGGAAAGAACAGAAAAGAATTAGAAGGCAGAGGCATAAGGGGTAACTATGATACCTGGGACTTTTGGGGAACATTTTTACTTCCTCTCCCTCTCCCTTCCCATTAAAGTAGTTCAGTTCTTGAATTGTATTTTGTAATAAACTTAGATTTTTAAAAAAATTACGCACCAGGTTATTATTTAATTGTGGTTAAGGTAGTAAAAATGCCTTTCCAATATCTGTGAGAACAGAATTATTCCAGGCAGTTCAACTTGCCCAGTGCATTAACTATACTTGGAGGTAAAAACATTTGCCCCATTACTAATAATTTCTGTGCAAATCATTAGACTTTCTGGAATACTGTGGGACAATAATGGCTAAGAACTTTTGAAAAAAATGTCGATAGTTTCAAAAATGACTGGGAAATAAGTTGGAATAATCTTGAATCTCTAAACTTGTTTCAGCTTATATTCAGCTAGATAGTGTCCCAGAGGCCAACTGAGATGTTTTGGCCTGTTTTATATGCTAACCTGCAAAATATTGATAGAGAAGTATTCCAGTCTCATTTGATTGATTGTAATCTTGAAGGGGGGAACCAGACACAAGTAAAACATCTGCTATGAAAAATGAAATTCAGGACTTGGAGAGCAGCTGTAAAAATATTCCTAAAGAAGCATGTATTGGGGAGAAAATGGACTGTTCTAACATAACATTACCAAAAAAGGATATCTAGCACTACTGTTCAGACATAGAATTGCACAGAATTAGAAATTCAGTACAGTTGTGAAGAAATGTAAGACCTAAACAAGTTCTGGGGCATAAAAAGCATACCAATAAATCACTTGTCATTGTAAATAATAGAATACTGCATCATTTTCTCTCAGCTAAAGTACAGGTTCCACACAACTGCTTTCTCAAACAGTGTGATCTTACTGGAATATTCAGCATTGACTTCCATGGTTGCTGAGGGCCAGAATGCCAGGGAGAAAGGGATCTTCAGTGCACTTTCCTGTGTGATTCTTTTTCTCAGCTGCCTGTTCCTGCTGTCTCCTGTGTCCATTGCTTTTGCTGAGTGAGGTGAGTTGAGAGAAGTGGGTAATGACACTTAAATTTTAGCTTTTGCTGTCCTGGCCTTTCTAACTCATACTGGGAAGGGTGGGTGTGGAGAGGGGGTGGCAAATGGGAAGAACGAACCTGTTACTGACAAAAGTCTTGAGACAAAAGGTAGCAAGGAAATCTAATTATTTAAAGAACCCTGCCTTCAGCACCTCCTGAGGCACAGCAGTTATGAAGTGGCCAATTTATTGTTTGCAATGTGCTTTTGAAATTGAAAAATTTTTCCTTTTCCTGCAGTTGTTATGATTTCTGAAAAGAATGCCATAGCATTTAGTAGCAATAGTGATAAGAACATTTGAAAGACAATGAATTTTGAACTAATGGAAAAAAATTACTTTCCTTGAAAAAATAAAATGTTGACTGTAAATATTATGCAAAGTGTTCTGCTGCAAATATTATTCAAAGTGTTCTGAATAAAGGAAGTGTGGTAAATGAATAGCTTGTCTTGCTTTGAATAGTAAGCTGTTAAAATCACAAATATTTACATTTCAATAGAAGCACTAGGGTACTTCAATGTCTTTACAACTAATTGTCTGTAACTGGAAATGCTATTTTAAAGTAGCCTTTATAACTATTATTTTTCTGCCATGAAATTGCACAGAAGGTGGGGAACGTTACAGATTAAAAGTAAATTGCAGGAGACAGTTGAGACTAGATATTGCCACCATTGTATTGAGCGGTATTTTATGCTAAATTAGTTTAAATAGGGCTGTCTTGGGGCTCTCATCTCAATAAGATTTAGCCTGAAATAAGAGTCGCACTATGCCCACAGTGGTCACTAATTTAATTTTTTCCTTTGTGGCTTATCTTGATCTGGATTTTTTTCCCGTGTTCTTTGACGTCATGAATTTTATGCCTGTGTTCAGAGAATTTAGAGGCTCTGACCACCTTTGCTGTGATGGTGTGAAATTATAAATTATACCCCTTTGGGTGTTTTGTATTTGCTGCAATCTTATGGACATTATTTATAAAGCAAGGCTAAGGAAGGATTAACTCCTCCTTTTAGCACAAAGCAATACTGTTTCCACTCAACCTCATGTGATGAGGAAGAAGTTTAAAGGTGCCAGAAATTGGGATTAATTCTCCACACAGGAGACTGGAACTCTTTCTCTCGTCTACATTAGCAGTGTAATTAACAGTCCTGTCATAACAGCAGTGTAAACCATAAAAAAAAAAAAAGGCTGCATTTTTGTATTGTAAAAATGAGACAAGGCTTACCTGAAAAAGAGGACATTGATGATACTACATGGTAATGGAGTGTATAAACTCTGTTAGGGACATATATTCCAGAAAGCCTGCTACCCTTTAATCAGGATGGCAAAAGCATCTTGATATCCTTAGAGAGTGTAATTGCCTTTTGCTCTTCCAGCCATGGGCACTCATCTCATGGTGTGCCTGTTTTGAGCAGTTCTCTGCATCTGTGTTGTGAGGTCTCTGACAATACCATCTCCCTCCTAGATGTACAAGTGGAAGCACAAGAAATCAATGAAGCTAACAAATAAACAGCATGTGGCTGATGCATGACCTGCCAGTTAGAAAACAGAGTGTGCAGGTCATGTTGATGGCTCCTGGTGAAGAGCCGTGCGCAATATTGACGGCAGGAGTCTGTCTGCGATGAGCATCTAATTGGGATTGTGTTTACATGGGAAACTATAGCCAGCTTACGGCAGTGAGAAAAAAGTGATCCAGCTTTCTGCTGTGAAAAGAAATGATTAAGTATTGTAACAGTAATGGAGTTAATAAGGTATTCCAGAAACCTGTTTTAAAACTCAACAGGCTGTATGAGCCTTTTATTTCGGTTCAATATAGGAAAAAGAAGTTGTTGTGGATAACAGAATATTGTCTTTTCTTGGGAAGTCTTGGTTTATTTACTATTTTCATTTTAATTTCTACCTTTTCTCGGTTTATGGGGGGTTTTTTTGGTGTGAATTCTAGCATTTACAGAGCACGTAAAAGGCAAACAAAAAAAAGCCAGAGGAAAACAATCCCAAAAATCCTTGTTACTACACGATTTGAATTTCTTTTAGCAGACACACCCCTTTCCCAACGTGCCATGTTGATGAGGTACTGATATGATGTGAATTAGCACAGATTTTCCTTTTGAGTAAAATAAATAAATGTTAAATTTTAGTATCTTCAGGATGTGGAAAAAAGCATCCATCTCTTTAAAGGGTTTTTCAGGAAATGATCATGTTACTCCAAGGTCCCAGAGCAGTATTTCAATATAGGCTACTGTGGATTCATTTTCCAGGCAGCTGAGTCCTCATGCTGAGTGCAGTTCTTTTATTTTGTTATAATTTCTGTAGTAGTTCTGAAATATTCTGAAATATTGACAGATAATGGACTGTTTTCTGGCTTGAGGGTCAAATTTCATCAGGTTATGTACAAATATTTCACTGAATTTTTTATCTTTTCTTCCTCTCACATTGCTCTCCTCAACTACAAAGGAATATTACATTTACTGTGTACAAATTAATAGCTACTTCAAATTCTGGTCACATTGGAAAGCAAGTGAATTCTATCTAAAATAGAGGAAAAGTAATTGAGCCTTCTGACTTCCAAAAGGTAAGTGTAGTTCAGCATTATTGTAAACCCAGTGAGAACCTATTCTATGCATTTTTATGGCTCTGATAAATTTGTAATTATTGGTACAGGAAATCAATGGAAGTCATATTATATGCTTTTTCTTGCAGGATTATTGCAGAGCAATTTTAGAAGAACCCAGTGAACACACACCTCATGTTAAGCAACAGAAGTCTTTATTTAATAAATGTAAAAATAAAGTAAAAATGGAGACAACTTACCCTAAATACATAATTTTAAATCATGCTTGGCAAAGCACTTGAGCTACACCATGGAAAGATGTTTGTGTTTGCATTTCAGCTTGCCATCTACACATGCTTTGGCAAAACCCAGGGAAAACGGGGTTTGTGCCAGTAAGGTAAATTCTGCAAAATGAATGAATTATGGACCCTGCTTAAATGTCACTAAACTTGTTTTGTAGCTTCCATGGTGTACAGTACCTGTGCTGATCTTCTCTGCAGAGAAACAGCATGGCAATGCCTAATCCAGTGAGTGGTACAGCCCATTTCTGCCAAGGTATGGGATATGTTCCCTTGCTACCTTTAATCAGGCATGGAAAAACCTGGAATGTAGATATCAGACAATGGAATTCATCCTATACTTTTGAGATAGAAAGGTTCATAACAAAAACAAAAGCCCTAGTAGGGTGTGACCTAGTTTTCACTGAATCTTATTGTTAAATAAAAACTATTTCATCTCTTTGGTAAGCTTTCCTTCAGTGCTGTAAGTGATTACTTCAAACTCTTATGTTTTTGAAGATACCAAAAAACAAAGTAGATGGTATGTCTAGAACCAGAACATACTGTTAGCCTTAGCAAGTTCTGAATTCTTTTACATTGCTCATATTAAGCAGATATTACTAATTTTGTATGGTGTCTTAAAAAAATTTCCTCTAGTCTAATATCAGTCTTAATTTTAGGACAAATTTTCCATAGTCCATTGTGTACAGCTCTGCACTGTGACACCTCATTATGGCTTTTGGAAGAACGAATTTCTTAATGATACCTGATACTCCATCCACTTGAACCTGATCCTCTCATTAATAAAAGAGGAGAAAGATACCACCACCACCTTCTCATTGTAGAGGATTTTGAACTTCTTTTTTATAGCAATTACTGCCTGCTTCTAAGGGGCTAGGAGTGTGCCTTGAATGACCTAACACAGCTTTCAAAAAACCAAAAAACCAACCAAACAAAAACCACCAAAAAACTCTACCTTGTAAAATACTTCCAGCTAAGAACTGTCTGTTTACTTTTTGTTTTCCTGGAATTCGGTGCAATAATAATCACAAAAGATTCTGGAATGAGTGTATGCCATAAATTTCTTTTTTATAGGGTTTCCTCTGTAATTTAACATGAAGATAAACAGGCTATTATTTTAAAGCACCACTTTACTTTTCTAAGGAAGGAGCATCTGTAAGTTATCCTGACACACGTGCTTGTGAACGGTGTCTGCAAACAGATTTTTGGTTGTTTCCTTTTAAAATGAAACCAAACCCATGCTTGCAATTTGAAATATTGCACCTCAGAGCAAAATAACTTTTGGCTGGTGACAAGGTTTTTAAACTTCTAGGCTAAAATCCACTGTATCCTGGAGGTGGCAGCAAAGTACATGCAAGGGAAGTAGGAGACCACTAATGCATAAACAAGTGAGAGACTAATGTTGCTCTGCAGTGCTGATGATGACTTTGAGTAAATGCATCGGCCTCTTCTAGCTTCAAATGACGGTGCAGGTAAATAGAGGGTTGATGTATTTATCTATTATTTTAAAAATTATATTGGGTTTACTCCAAGTGCACTGAATTCTTACTTCAACATACCCATTTTTAGCAGAAGATGGAAGTTTGAGTATTTTTCCATTTCTTTTTCAATATCATTACAAGCAACTAAGACAAAAAGCCCTTTTGATTAAAATTTTTCAGTTTTGTGTGCCAATCTGGCACAGTTCAAAACCTATATTCACTAGTCTGCCTGCATTTTTTTGAAGAGCTTTCCTTAATCTGGAAATATAGGTATTTCAATCCCTCTTGGTTTTTTTATGCCTTCAGCATTCATAATGGTCTGATTAACTGGCAAGGTGATTCATACTGTAATAATGGATTGCAAAGGACATCATATTAGACGTCCTGCGAGGCCTCTTTACTCCAAAGTACACACACAATGACGCCCCAGAGACATGAGTTATGGCTGCTGCAGCTGGAATAACAAGAACTGTGAGTGCAGGGCAGAAACATTATTAAAATGAAAGGCAGAAAACCCACGGCTGCCAAATTGCAACTGTTGGTTTCAATGTTAAACTTGTTTGTCAAAATACTGTTTTGGGGAATTGATAAAAGCTGCGGCCAGAATGTTCTACAGCTTAGCAGCCCAAAGCAGGGAAGTTCATTTTAGATTTGTCTAAATGTGAGGGGGTTTTTTTTTTTGTGTGTGTGGTTTTTTTGGTTTTTTTTTTTTTTTTTTTTTTTGGTAAAGAATATAGTGTAACTTTTTGCAAATGCACAGCTGGCATTTTTTTTTTTGTTAAAAAAAAGGCCTGGCAGCATGGAGCCATTGATTCACAGACACAATGTAGGCAGAGATGGAGCAACTTCTCAGCTCCCACTTCACCTGTGTGTCTAAATCCCAGCTTGTGCGAAAGGCTTCAGGGGATCAGAAGATGTCACGTTCAGGAGCAATTTGATGTTTGGTCTCCTGTGAAACAATAAGCACACTAAAACTTTGTATTAAGTGGTTACTGGGAGAGGGAAAGAGGGATGCATCTGCCTGGCATGAAGAAACAAGCTTTGAGGCCTTGCTTCCCTGCTTTCCTTTCAGTGGTGAGAATGCTGGAATAGCAGCTTCATGGAAGCAGCGAGAGTGGGGCCAGCACAGGTGTGTGTAACAGGGAAAGGGGGTGTGCCCTACAGCTGGGACATCTTTGCTGGAGCTTCTGTGAAAATCGGTAAGGAAGCCTGAAAGCAGAGCCTGTTCTCTGCAATGTCGGGGTTCAGTGTCCTTTTCCAATGTCTATTTTAACACTCCAAAGGTATCCCTAACACCTGTCTGAAGAGGAAGGAAGCAGGAAGCCTGGCAGTTTCCTAAGCTTAGTAGGAATGTGTAATGCAAAGGCTGAGCAGCTGTGGAAGTTATTGCCAGGCAGTGTTTCCTTCCTACTGAGGTACAGAACGTGCAGCACAGTTAAATTGTGTCTCTGCTCTCTCGTCTTCCTGCCGAGCGTGTGTGGCAGCATCAGTGACAGCGTGATTCTAGACTGTCCCTTTTGTGGCAGGTGTGACTCAAGTAGCATCTCTTCTGCTCTACCCATATATAGCTTCTTGCACTATTCACTATTTTATCCACCCACTGTTTCATCCAAAAATGGCTTTTTTGTGAAATAAAGGAATCGCAAACATTATTAAAACTGTTTTTACATATAATGGTGTGATAGAATAACTACCATAATATAACATGTAAAAATGTTGCAGCTAGTGGGTGTGAGCAGTAAGAAATCCCTGTATTTAAAAATACAGAGGTAAAGCCATTAGAAAAATATTTTAGGTCTCCTTAGGAGATTTTAGTTGTTATTGTTTAGGTGATGGCACAAGTGGAGTGGAAACTTGAGGCAAAGATTCTAAAGCAGCCCGGCCTCTGAATCATGAAGTGCCAAGAAAGCCCCCTTGCTTAAGGGGTTTAAGGTTCCCTAAGTTTTCAGCTTTGTCCCTCAAGTCTTAGTGATGGCAAGTCAGATATATTTATAAACGATGAATTGTTTGTTAAGACAAGTGAACAGACAGAAGATTTTAATCAGAATTACTTCCCACACAGTATAAAAGCTAAAGCCACTATAACATAAAATGGCAAAGGGCCCTTTATTAAAGTAATAACCTTAAAGCAATAATATATTAAAATTAGCAAAAGAAACATTGAGCGGAAGTTTTGATGTATCTCACCACACTCTGTTTCATGGAATGTATCTTGATTATGCTATCTTCATAATAAACTGTTAATCTGTGTTTAAAAAAACCAAACCAACACTACATGAATTTTTCCTGAAATACGTATTTCAACTAAATTGTTCATCTCAGGGAGACCTCTCCTGAAGTCCTTAACAGTGTTATTTATAATTACAATTTAGTTTAGCTTGTGTGATGTTTAAGATCACCTAGAGCTTTTATATTAAGTGGTTCACAACACCTTTGCTAAACCCACTTAGAAGTAAGATTCAAATTAATCCCAGGCAATATTTTACTGAAGATTAAAAGGTATCTCCTGTCCAGCCCTGAAAAGAGGGAAGGAGAAAATTACCAAATTTGTCTCAGATGTGAAGTCATGCTGTTTAACATTACTAATAAACAGAACTGAGAAATGTGTTCAACACACTAGGAAATTTTGTGCAGGATTTCTCTTTGTTACTAGAGGCTATGCATGTATTCAGGGTTTTTTTCCATTTGTTTAAAGATGAACTTAATGGTAGATTTCAGCTTCAAATGTGTTTAAATCCACTGAGTTAACTCACACCTCTTAACATTTGAAGAAGACAGCTTCCATGTTTTCTCCCTTTTGAAATTTTGCTGGCAACAGTGTCTGTCAGAATTATCTTAACAATTTCCATGCTGGAATTTGAGATGCAGCCCATGAAGTTACTCTGTTTCACATACGTCTGCAGATTATGAGGACCCTGTGACGCTGTTCCTTGCTGCTACATCTCATCATCATTTTGAAATCCATGAGATTCAGTTCCTCTCTTAATTTCTCAGCAATGGAAGTTGCTTCGCTGTAGTTTTATTGCTTATTCTGTTGGTATGTCATTAAGTAGGCTCAAGCAATATTGAGAAGATGATATGTCCCAGAGCAAATGAGATGCATAAGGAACTCAGATGGCTGCAGCAAATCTCTTTCATTGTGCCAATCACTGGTATTTGTACCATCTTTCTAAGCAACATGGCATGTGGTGAAAATATGTCTCAGTCACAGTTTGGAACATATTATCTACCCAGCTTTCCTTCAAGGAAATTAAATTCACTCAGAAATTTCGTCCTCCAGTTTCCATGACAGTGACTATCAAAGTCACTGCCTCTTGATTATCTGTGAACCCTTTGAATAGAGACATTTTTAATTACTAGCAAATGCTTGCCAAGCATGGACATAGGGGGAAAAATTGGTCAGTCAAGGTGCGGTTCTGGTGTAGGCACTGAACTGTAATCAGAGGACACTTTCGAAAAGTAAATGAAATAAAAGAAAGTTATTTAGTTAGAAAAGCAGAGGTTATACACAGGGGGCAAAGATGATTTGACAGGAGAGCAGAGACTACTTTGTGGCCCTGTGTGCAAGCTCCTTTGCACCTCGTGATCTAATATCCATGCCTGTAATTACACTGATGGTGTGTCGGGAAGGAGGCCTACTAAAAAAATGGTTTTTAGATTACTTTATTTTGGAACATTATGGTTACAAATGAACACAGGTCTCAGACTCTGCTTTTCATTAGCATTCTTTGCCCTTTTGTCTTTTCAGGTTGAAGTACCTTGGGTTGCCTAAGTAGGACCAGATTGAGGCAAAGCAAAAGGTGAGTTTAAACTAGAATATAGTTTTAGTGTGTTGGGAGTTAGTTTTGGGTTTTTTGTTTTGTTTTTCTTTTTTTTTTTAGCCCCTATATTCATTTAGTGAGAAATTACAGAGATATTTGGAAATGAGGAAAACAGGTCAAGTTTAGTATTTAAGGTTCTTACAGCTAAAACACATTTGCTACAGCTTTTATCCCTTGAATTGGGATCACAACACATCCCTATTCTGTAGCACAGTTGGATTTTAATGTCCTGTTTGAGAGAAGTTGATTTTCATCCTCTTCCTCATTTGCTGCCATGAGGAAAACCTGTGGGATTGATAGATGGGGACTCTGGGGATGTGTGACATTTCAGCCACAGTTGTGTTTCATGTGGAGGTATTAGGTTTTTTTACTTCTTGTTTTCTGTGTAACTTCTGTGTGTCCAAACATTTAACTTAAATTGGATGGTTAGATGCTCAAAAGAATTGGAAAAAGAAATACTAAACGAAGTTATGGGAAAACAGCAAAAACGGACAACAAGGTGTTTATTGGACACAAAAATACATCATTTCCCTGTTCATAGAGTGCTGCTGAGGTAGCTATGAAATGCTACAATTAACTAAGTTATACTTCTTGTTGAGAAAGAGATATTAAATGTAATTGAAAAATAACTGAGAGGCATTTGAGACTTTGCTTTTTTGCAGTTTGGAGAGAAATCAGATTTTGAGTTGTAAAATAAGTCCATAAGCGTAATTCACTGGTATGAGAGGGTGATAAAAGACCTTTTGCTTTCTTTTTCCTAGGATAAATTGCACTCAAATGTACAGGAATGTCCTTTTCTCATTTGAGAGTAAATGTATTTGTATAATAAACATTTCTGTAACATTCAGCTACTTTATCCCAGACAGCTCAATTAGGGCTGTGCAGTAAAATACAGCTTCTGTGCACTTTGTGAGCACTAAATGTGACTGAAAGCCTGTTAGCAAGAAATCTCATAGAAAATAGGTCCTGTCAAGTGTTTAAGGAAATTGAATTGCCATATATTTAACTCACAGATCTGGAAGGCAAGAGATTTCTGGATGCTTAGTAATTTAATTATATTGTCATATTTGACTTCTCCCATTAGAGCCTCCTTTATTAATTATTTTTAATATATTAAAAGCTGTGCAAAAGGGGATGGAAGTTACTTATGCCAGCTGACAAAGGTAGAAAATATAAAATTAAGCTTGACAAATTTTTTTTCCTTTCATAGTCATCCATAAAACCCAGTCTCTCAGGTAAGTGATGGGCTAATGCTTTTCAGCCAAGGGTTTCAGCCAAGTTTTTGAAAAAGAATGCATTTTCCTTCATAAAGCTTTTAAAAGAGTGTTCTGATGGTAGAGAAAAAATATTCTGTTACATTGAGATGGCATTTTATCTTTAGCAGAATGTAAATATGTGTAGCATAGTTATACTTAATCATAACATATCCTTTATTTTTCTCTAAAACACTCTAGCTGTTGATGTACAATTAGGCCAGGAATTACTGGTTTGCTGTAGCTACCATTCCACAAATGCAGGCTGAGGTTTGCTTTTATCGATGTATTTCATGGTTTGCTTTGGACAGAGACACCCTCTGAGATGACTTCCTCATCTTTAGTTATCTGAAAAAAAGCATCTCTCTCATTTGTTCAGTGGTGAACAGATAGGTGACTGCAATTCTGTGTCATGACATTTGTTGTGGAAGGATGGAATGCCCCCTGGAGATGCCTGTTTCTCAGTATTGGCTCCAAGGACAGACTAGAAGTCTTGCTTGGCCACTTGGTCTAACTTCTGGTAGTCAAAGGGAGAAAAATCAGCCCTCTCTTTTCACTTTTCACCACAGAAAACTCAAGGTTTGCTGTGGAAAAATACAGATAATGCTGTGGAGATGCTTTCAGGCATAACTAAGGATTTGGCCCTTCATTCATAGAGTAAGTATTTCAGAATAAGAGTCAGATTGAACCTTTAAAAGAAAATAAACTATATTGCACTAGCAATCCTAGGAAGAGTGCATTGCCTAGTTCAGTTATTTCCCTGGTGAAGATGAAGCTGAGATTCGTAAATTGGTACCAGTTGTGTGCCTGCCAGGTGGGGGGCAGAAAATGAGGTGAATTTTTGTGTTACCTGGTTGAGTTAAATAGATATTTAATTCTGAAGAAAGGTTTGGGCAGGCAGGTTATTGTTACTATTTGAGATGAGATTTATTCCAAATATTTTGGATGACAAAATGGAGGGATATTTTGGAGCACCCGTATCCCTGTGTATGGTGATGGTTCTCTATCAAGAGACTACATAGTTGAAGCGATAAGATACCTGTTATCTGTCTTTCATGGATTTTACACCAGTGGAAATGAAAAACAGGAGGGCTCATTTTTGTTATGAATCAAAGAGCCATCTGCAAGCAGCCCGTGTCGCTCTTATAATTGCCATTGTAGCAGAAATGTGCTGGGAACTGTGTCTAACATGAGATGGATGCTCAGCAAGTGCTGATGGTGGTTCATGCTGGTACAGTTTGAGCACGCCAGATCCGTCTTGTCACAGTGAGAAATTGCTGTTCGCTTTAGGGCAGAAGGCAGATAGGAAAATCAAAGTTTGAGACGCTGTTTCGAACCAGTGGCACTTCCAAATGTATTTGCAATTTACATTTTCTATTTCACAAACAATAGGAATACAGAGAATATTTTGGCAAATATAATTTTTTAGAAGGAAGGTCAAGTGATTATGAATGCACTTATAATTTTTCTCTTTTATTGCACAGCAGGGAAACCATCAGCAATTCTGAGTGCAAGTAAATATTGAAATGCTGCAATTTGCTTTTGAAGAACCAGTCAAATATTTACTGTTGTATATAGTGCCCGGTTTTCCATTACTTGCCTCATTTATTGAATGCTTCAATTATACATTGAGGAAGGTGATTTTGTGTTACAGTAAGCAGTTTAAACCTTGTACTGTTGGAAATAGTAGCTGAAGTTTTAAAGAAAGGTATTTTAAAAGAGGATCAAATAAGCTAGACTGCTGTCTGGTGGTGCTGCCCTGAGTCACTAATGCTGCTGTTTTGCTAATGAAGCTTGGCTGATTTATAATAATCATTCTGTTTCCTTACAAGGGTGTGGACACACCACCACTTTTTCTTCTTAATGAGTCTACTTCTCTATGAACATCAAGTGGCATTAATGATTGTAATGATTTTATTACAATTGACTACATTTGATCTTGTTCAGCACGTTCCTGAATAAACACTTGGGCAAGTCATTCCTCTTTTTACATGCAAGTCCTACAGGCAAAGGCTTTAAGGGAAACCTAGGGGGCCACTTTACTGTGGGGTCTTTAAATACCATGCAGGTATTTAAATGAAGTTAGGAACAATTGTATAATATAACAATTGTGTAGCTGTTGTGATGAGCTCTGCAAAGGGAATGGGAGCTCAAGATAAGGTTAGGATAAACAGTTGTTGGCTGTTGCAGAGTTCATAGCTCTTTTACATGCAAATGATGTCAATTAGCTGGGTAAGGTCCTTATATTTGATCCCCTGATATGTTTGATGCTGAGAGAGAAATGTGTGTACCTGTGTTATATTTATCTACTGGAGCAGTATTTGATAGTCAGGAAGAACTTGGACGTTTCTGCTACTTGAGTTTCAGCACTTTGCTGACATGCCCAACATGAGAGCGTTGTTTTGTCAGCATCTCTCTGTAGTCACTCAAAGGAGGTGAGCACACTCCAAAATTCATTCATCCCTTTGAAAACCTGAATTGCTTTCTGCCAGTGCTCTCTGAGGGTTATGGAGGGAGCTTATGGTTACTGCACACCTCCTTTTGCTACCTTGGTTAAGTGTGATTATCTCAACCTCAGCGCTGTAGGATTTGCACTGAATGATAGTCTTCTCTCCAAATGTAACATGAAAATCTCTGGAAATGCGTAGTATTTCCCAGAGCTTGATGAAGATTCTAGGAGAATTTGCAGAGTAGCTTTAATTTGAGACTTAATTTTGCAGATAATCCAGTAAAGGCTCCATACCATTTCAGTAAAGACTCTATACCCTGAGGCATTTCCAGGAGGCCATTTCCAGGATCTTTTTGTTGAGACAGTGTGCATTCCTTGAAGAAGCTGTTAAAGAAATTGGCTGCTAAGAGTCTCAGAATGTAATGAAGGCATTTCTTCTTTTATTTATACACTTATGAATATAAACTGATGTACAGGTCACTGAAAGGGAAAGAATCCCCTAATTTGTCTAACGGGACTCAGCTTGTAGAGTGCTGGCACCAGAATGAGAGCAATGAAGAAATAAAATTTCACAGTCGAAGCAGATAATAATGTGGAAATAGAAAGGGAGTTTCTTGAGGAGGAAGATAAAGTTACACAGACACAGGTTTGGTCCATTATTAAAGGAGTGAGAGGAATATTCTGTACAGTACAGATACCCCTTTTCTGTGCTTACACTGTATTTCTTAAGGTGTTCTAAAAGTTTAACAAAGTTCACACTGCAATAAAGCTTAAACCCCAAGCATTGTGCCTTCCTAACAGCATTCCCTGTTGACCCTGCAGATTTCTTGGCGGGAAGTTAACGGAGAGCTAAAGCTGCTTTTGGAATAGCACTGACTGCCCTCACTTGCCCTCCTTTCCTGGAAAACCGTGCCAGCAGGGGCTGAGGGATAAGGGGGAGCAGTGGGAGACTGACGTGCTTCTGTGCCAACTCCTTTGTGCCACTAGGGCAGAGTTCCTGTTCATAATTCAAGCCCTGCTTAGGTGGCTGCTGGAGCATAAACCCTTCTGGTAAGCTCTTACAGAGCCTAGTCACAATGATTTTGCATACAACTGATTTCTCTGATGTTTTTCAAAAGGCAGTGTGCAAGTAAACATACTCATTTCATGGAAACAAGTGGAACAGCCGGGGAGAGACAGTTTTCTGTAAATATGTATGAAGATGGTGCCGCTTGATAATAATACCAGATAACTGATAATTTTGCACATAATCAGTGCTGTCACCAAGCTAAACAAAGCCCTTCAGAAATTAGATGAGCAACTGCTTCATCATATCAGGAAATGTTGCTGAAATGTGAGTGGTACAGGAGGCTGTGATTTTAAAGAGAGTGTTCTATTAGGCCGCATATGTAGATGCATTCGAAACCTAACCATCCAGATGGAGCAGTGTCACTCACAATTGTGTGTCAAAAAACTTGATTTTAAAAGCAAACTGCTCTGTTTAAATTAACAGTCTTTCCTTAAACGTAATTGTTGAGAAGGAGCGCTTGAGATCGCTTAAAGAATGACTGGCAAGGGTCTCAGCAGAGAAAGGGATTTAATATTAAGAGACAGCACAAAAAAGCTCATTGGCAATGTTCACTCTGCTGCTTGCTAGAGGGTTAAGGCACACTGAAGGAAAAAGCAAGAAATAAAATCCAGTCAGTCAATCCAAACCGAAATAAACAGAAAACTATCTCTGTGTGTTTATTTAGGTGGATGTGACAAAAGGAGAGGAAGGGCAAGGATAAAAAGGAATACGGCCTGACAGCAGGCTTAGCAGCACTTAACAGTGCTTAAATTAACTTGTATCTTAACAACTTAATAAAGGAACAACACTTAACAGCATTTAGCTTAACTTATAACTTAAATTAAACTTGCTTACAGGCCTAACTTACTTAGATACCTAGAGAACTTAAAAATCTGAGACAGCAGCATTTCTCCCATGTTTGCCGTGGCAAATGCTCACGTGTGTGCCTACAAAGAGTCAGTGCAAGGCACCTGTGGTGCAGCACCACGATAATATATGTGTTTTACACACCTTTGGAATTCACAGTGCTTTAAAGTGCTTAAACTGTCTTTATGAAGTTATGCTAATGGGAAATAAATCTTCAGGATTTCAGACAGAAAAATATCTTGTGTGCCAGTCACCTCTGGGATTTTTTTGCATTTTTCTTTAGGAAGACTACTGGCATATGTAAGTGTATCTGTTTCCAAGGCTTTAGCATCTCAGAACACAGATTGGAAAGGACTTCAAAGCAGGTCTGTCTAAAGCACATTCCTCCTTTCCTAAGCAAGAGCTGGATTCAAGGTAATGTTTTTCTGACTGCTGTTGTTATAATTATGCAGTTTATTTATGGCAATATGTACTTTATAGTTTTTATGTTTTACGAAACATGAACTTCATTTTTCTGGTTCCTGAAGAACACTTAAATTCATATAGAAGCAGTGATTTTTTTTTTCCAAAAGCATTTATTTCTTTTCTGAACTGGATGAGCCATTTCTCTTGACATCACTCAAGCTGACTTGAAACAGAATATTGAAAATAAACCCTCCAGGATTCCATGTGCCAGGATTAGAGGCAAAACAAATAATGCACAGTGCAATCAATATTAGAAGGAAGTGTTTCTCTTGAGGCTAGGCCAACAGCAGATAGATAGAGTTCAATGTACAGAAATATAAGCTTATTAAAAGTAGAAGAAATTAAATAATCTGGGGAATACCTGCTAAGTGGAACAATCATCCAGCACACTGATCAAGAAAAAGGCTTAGGGATTATTGTGGAAAAAAAATGTTGAAAACGTGGTCTCACTGAACTCAGTTTCAGTAAAATAGGCAAATTGTATATTAGGTTGTATTAGAAAAATGAGAAGGCAGAAGAGCAAGGAAGGTTACTGTGACCACTTAATATAAGCTACCAATGTTGCTGAACACTTTTATTCTAAAACCTCCTTGTGACAGTGAAATACATTTAATAAGGTGGCAGAGCAGATTGTTGAGCCCTCCTTTGGTCAGTCTGTCCATTTAATTTGTTTTGTCATCCAAACTGGGGATTTGTTCTTTCAGTGGTTTGTGCTGCAGGAAAGAACATTAGGCTTGTTGCTGTTTTCCACCCACAGCTGTACAAATAAGGATTTCAATGATGTTGTTGATTTTGATTTTTAATTATTAAATTATTCTGCATTTTAGTCTGGATGCCAAATTAGGTCTAGCCTGAAAGTGTAATTTCAGTGTTTTACCACAAATGGGTCTGGTTAATCGGTCCTACCTGGTCACTTGCGCTTAGTTCCACTTCTGGAAAATCTCTGCAGGATAATAGTTGCAGAGGAGATGAGTGTTCCAAACTGCATTCCTCCTCTGTAAATGTGTAGTGTAGATAAGAGATCCAGAAAAACATCTAATTCTAATTCTCTGTTATGCAGTTACATTAGATATTTGAAAAATACATGCATGGTACATTTCTTCACTTATTTCAAGCTGGCAGCTCTTACTATATTAGATGTCAAGCCCTCCCTGTTTTGTCCTCATCTCTATTACAAAATTATTTGACGTTCCAGGGTGTGGCTCTAGAAGTATTCAGACATGAATAAATGAGTATATCATTATTATCTTGATATAGACAGCGGCAGTCTTAAGGAAAGGGGAAGCAAGTCAAACAGAACAATTTACAAATTGGCAAGGAAAACAAGAGAAAAAAATTACAAAAGCTTCCTGAAGTTCCCCAAATACAGTGGCTGGGTTGATCCCCAGCAGAGGATGCTCAGCAAGATCTTGCATTCCATCTTCATTTAATCGCTGTTGCCGGTGTCGTTCTGCAGAGCAAAACTGGCTTTTGAACCAATTGCAAAACATCACAAATGGATCTCTGACTCAGGGAGGTTTGTGCAGATGTCGCCAGAGAATGTTCTGTGAAGGAAATTAATTACAGGTGTTTAATTTCCCATCTTCCCCTCTCACAAACAGATTTGCATTACTGCCATTGTCAGATGGCAAACCCAGTGCTTTCCCACGGCTTTGGAACAGCAGCTGCTTCTGTATCAGTCATTAGCAAATGTGAAACTCAGCAGACAGGAGAGGTAAGGCATTTTAGCTTCGTAGCATATTTTTGCATCTCTGATGGAGATGACAATAATGTGGTTTCTTCCACCTCTCCAGGCAAGACATGGCCTAAGTAAGAAAGAAATTTTCTGAGATTCGTTTTGGAAAAAATACTGGAGTTTAAATAAAGGGCTTTGCTTTGTTTTCCTGTGTTTTAATTTTTCCACGGTCCATAGAATGATTTCACTGCTGTGGACTTTAGAACTGAAAAGGACAGAAGTGAATATTCAACTCCTGGAACCTACTCCTGTGCCCTGTTAAGATTTCTTTTATCCCCTAATTATTTCACAAGTGGGGCTGAACACTTCAGAGGGGAGGGAAGAGGAGTGGAAATGTGGGGAAGCTCCAGCTGTCAGACTTTCAGGATTTCTGCCTGATGGATAGCTGTTGTAAATTCATATGGTGAAATTCCCTTGATTTCCCTAGAGTTTCATCACTGCACAGCTGGAGAAAACAGAACTATCACAGATAGGTAGCATCACATCAACTTGGCATCTTCGCTGGAACTCAGGGAAAAGAGCCACAGTCAATGATCCATACTTATGAGGAAGTGTTTACTGGAAGTGACTGTGTACAAGGCTGCATAACTTGCTTTAAAGGCATATATAATATATTATATTCTTGTATACTATATATAAAAGAAAACTTGTATCAATTTACCTTCCTGAGAGACAGGGAGGATTCCTTGAAAATGTTGAAACAATGCAAAAGAAGACCTAGATACATTGTGTGCAGTCAGCACCATGTGAAAGCAACAATTTAGTATTTTATAGTTCAGTATTAAACTGAATTCTCAGAAATTTGGGTAAAACTTTATAGGAACAGAATTTATTACTCACATTTAGACAATGGAAAATGCACTACATTCCCAAACTGGAAAGCACTCTTTGGTGTGAAGCATTAAGGACAAGTTGTTTTAAAATAATTCCTGCCTTTCATAAGCAAATTGGAAAAACAGACATGGAGGGAGCAGTGATAGCTGTACTGTTTATGCATGGAAGAAACTTTTTATCTGTAAATCTTATACCCAGGAAATTCTGAATTATGCAAGAGAAACTTCAACTGCGGGAGCATTGCCTCAGCCCAAACTGAATCCAGAGTTTTCTGAAATGATGTTATGGGCGATGCAGGCCAACATCAAATGCAGTTAAAACTCACTCTGTTCCTTCCATCCTCAAAAAACCACTTTTTTTTCAAGGGGCTGATTCTATTCTAGGCAAATAGTGGCGAACTAATGCAATCAGGACATCACTGTTGTTTTTGTAACACCGGGAATTGTATTGCCCTTTATAGGCAAAGGAGGAAAAATGATAATGTTCGTTCCTTGAGGGATTGGTTATGGATAAATACGGAGCTGAATAACAGTAAGTTCCTGAAAAAGGATAAAATGTTGAGGATTTATCTGCAGAGGCCGGCAGGCAGCCTGGGAGGAAGAGATGGAAAGAAACATGTTTTCCGTAAGAGCTCAGAGAGATGAGTGGAGTCAGAGTCACCCAGAGATTTCTGGCTTTTTTTGGCCTGACCATGGGGCTGAGGGCAGAGCCGAGGATGGGAAAGGAATCTACCAGCCCTCCCTGTGTCTGTCCATCCTAATACAGGGGTAGCCTTCTGCCATTTTGAAAGCCTGATGTAAATTTTTTTCGAATAAAACCTGTGCTCCTCTTTCCGAGCTCCTGGCACTTCTAGTCTCAGGAAGAGTAGCCCACACTTGCCCCAGCTTCCTGACCATGGCCACATCTGCCTCTTGCCACTGTGCAGCTCTGTGCAGGCTCCTTTCAATGGCAAAGTCCTAGGTGTTCCCTTCTGCAGAACCTGGAGCCCTGCGAGGACAGTGCCACAACAAGCAGCTGGTAAAAGCAGCCACGCTAAGAAATAATGTTTAAATTCCAAACAATGAGGGAGGAAATTCCTAAGGAGGAATAGGGGATGGAAAAGGGATGGTGCAGAGACACATTTTATCCTGGGGTGCTACTGGGATGGGGATTAAGTATATACTTTTAATAGACACAGCCTCTAACTGCACCCTTATTCACTTGTAATGTTTTATTCAAAGCCGTGTTTTCAGGACTTGTCCTGTTGAATCCCAGTGACTGCGCTTCGGGTGAAGAAAAAGCCTCTGTGTTTCCCATATTTCACAAGGGAAGTACTGCCTTTTCAGACATCATTTGTAAGACTTTAAGAACTGCAGAGGCTGGGGGAGCATGGAAATAGAGAAGATGGGCTTTGCCCTTTTAACGTGTATCCAATGCCATGGGTTTTTTTTATACGGAATTTTATAGAAAAACTGAAAATCTCATACTCCATATACCTCCCACTGCTACTAGAATCTGTTTTTTACCGGGTTACATGAGAATGGGGTCATGCCATACTGTGTTTGACAAACCAGGATGCTATTTTGAGAAAATTCTTCCTGACTCCCTCCTAGGATTCGTTTTACGTAGTGATAGATGGAATTGACACGTCCCTATAAATACTATCTCTTACTGAGACGCAAAAAAATACGGTAGTACTCAGAATTTATTTTCCTTTAGCTCTGAGTTCTCCTGGTTATTCCTGAAACTTCACAGTTTTACTTCCAATGTCCAGTGGGGATTCACTTAAGTTTATTTGATTTTTTTCCCTCTCTATGGTTTCCATTCATACATCTTAACCAACACTCCTAATGTCTGCAGTGAACGGCAAGTATGTACTTCTTGCAGCAGAATTAGAAGTAATCCTTTAGCATAAAATATCCATTAGCCAAAGGTAATTGTATATAATGCTCTTTTGGTACCAGGCCCTTGACACTTATGAGTTGTTAATGTGATTTAGAAGAGTAGTAGCATCCATTTTCAAAATCATTCCTTATTTTTTTATTTTTTTACTATGGCAATTCATTTTTTGAAAAATCCTTGAGTGTCTGATTACATATGTTTTGAGCTCTTTTTGCATGTGGAAAGAGTTTTAGTTTCTATAGCAGAGCATGGACTGAGTAAAAAGGCGGTGACTTGTTGTGTATTATTATATTATATGCAGAGGCTTGGAAACTATCCTCACCATTATTTAAAATCATATAAAAATGTCACTGTAATGTTTGGTGCTATCAAAAAACTGAGTAAGGGAGCAGATTCCCCCTGGGTTTTGTTTACAGAGAAAAATGGAGAGAGAGGGGCTTCAGTAAGATTTGGGTCTTAAAAGTCTGATTCTTCTTCTAGGACAACTTGAAAATGATGAGGTCACCAACCTTGCACTGGATTTTATGATGTCATTTGCTGTTGTCACATTTGTGTGATTTTTTTGGTTGAGATAACACATATGTCATTTACACCTCTGACAGAAGCCAGTGGATGTGCCCTTTCTTTCGTTGAAAAGAAATTGCAAGTAGAGTCTGGGACTGATTTCAACATAAATCATTCTTTTTTCTGCTTCTGATTGCATGTTTACATATTGTGTTTCCTCTAGCATGGATTTTTCTGTCCCCTGTAGACTCAGCTTGTAGTGGAAATGATCTCCCTTCCCACAGGGGCTTGGTTCTAGGTCTGTTTCTGCAGGATTTCTGCGGACATGTGATATGTTGGTAGTGCACCCGATAACACATGATAACACTATAATAATCACATTCATGTCCATGAATTCTCTATTTTTCAGGAAACTGGAGCTTCTGATATTAATTTAGAATCAGCTTTGTGAACAGTTGTAATTATACATTTGGAAAATACAGCATTTTTCTTTCCCTCACTGTTCAAAAGAACAGATGACTGTAGAAAAGGACTACCTTGTAATGGCCCTGAATTACATTTAGGTGTTACTTTCCTGTTTAATTCTTCCTAATCTGGTCTTATTACTTTTATTATTTTTGTATGCTTACTTGAGTTCAGTTTGATGGATTTTATTACGTTGGCATGTCTGATTGTTCTGGCTTCAAATTGCAGTTAATTTATTAACCACTAAATTTTTAGTGCTGCCGTGTAAACATACATGCCCTATAAGCCCATATCTGTTTCCCTGCCATGCATGTGGAGCTGAAATGGATTTGATATCTTTGCCTTGTGCTTCTGACAGCTTCACTTGCCTTTTAATATCTCTCTCCAGGATTTACAGTGGCATTTATGTGAAGCCTTGTGAAAAACTTCCATTAAAAAAGAATGAGCTGAGAAGAAAACACTCTCTTTTATGGTCCTCCCCTTTTTCCCCACGTGGAGCTCCACTTCAGCCCTAACAGGGAGCTTCTTATTTTGCCAGACATGCTCCATGACCGGAGAAGTCTGTGCTGCAGTGCCCTGAATACCTACATTAGGTTAGGGCGTGTGCAATGGCTGAGTTTCAGTAGAGCCCAATGGAGAAATCTCTCCGTAAATTTCTGTTCTGAAGTACAAAAGTACAGAATGCAGCATAATAGCCATAATATGTGATATTAAACATACCTTTCCGAAGTTCAGAAAAGTTTATTTGTGCTTTTTATCAAGTTTTCTTCGTAAATCCAGCCTTTGCAGTGCAAAAGTAGTACACATTTATTGTATGACAATAAATCTCTTCTCTCAAAAGGAATGATTTACAGAAAGAGCTGAGAAAAATGTAGGTATTCCAATATTAATGGTATGATAATTTCAGCCCACATCACTTGCAGTAGTCTGGGAGATTTTATTTAGAAAATCCACGTTTTTAAATTTAGTTTCTACGTTTTTGAGCAAACTATTCATATTTAAAAGGTGCAGGTTAAAGTCCAGAATATGAAGATCACTTCAGGTACAGAGTAGATGTGACTAAGACCAAAATAATAGCATTTCTGTTTGGATGCAGCAGCACAAGACCTTAACACTGTGCTGCTTCCAGTAACATAATCAGACCATGAGAATTTTGGAGGGGAGAAATTCTTATTAGAAAATCTAAGATAAATCTATGTATTTAAAACACTGAGAATATATTCCCTTTTTATTTTCTAAAACTTTTATTTATGGACTTCAGTGATGGTTCTGGGCTTAATTTTCCTCCATACACTAGAAGAAATTTGGGCTTATTTAATCCCAAGTCATTTTGGTGTCTATCACAAAGCTAAATGAACAGTTTGTGGTGTTGCATGCTCACTGCATAGTGTGCAACTGGAAACTGGCAGTGCCTGATTAGAAGTAAATTAAAGCTGTCAGAATTAACCAAATTAATGTTGTCTCCCACATCTTAAAAATGCATTTGGTATATATTAAAAATATAAGATTAAAACTATCTAGTTGAATTAATTTTAAAATTAAATTAAAAATACATAAAAAATGTATTAGGAAAAGGTATTTTACTCTTATATTGAAAATATATCCACAGCATTGCATCCTATTTTCTTGCTCCTGTGAGATTTTAACTTTTAAAATAATGCTACGAAATGATTATTGATAACCTTTCATCTATTGATAGTACTGTTAAAGGCAGTCACTGAGATAGGGATTTGGATAATTTTAGAGATGAATGACATGTAGTTTTAAAAATTGTAAATTCTTCCCATGTTAACAGCTTTAATAATAACTCAGGAGAGGATAAAAACCTTAAGTTTTCTGTACTGCATGTCTGTAGCAAAAACTATAATTTGGTTTTTTTCCAGAGTGCCATGTCAAGTATATTTAGCATACAAGGTCATACAATACTGAATTTACACTTATGAATCCTAAAAAGAATTAGGATTCCACAGAAGCTGTCCTTGTAACATCAGAAAACAGTGCTCATGTTGCAGCTGTCCTTAGACTGGATATAGGCCTGAAATTAATTTCATGGCCTTTTCTTATATCACATGCATCCAGAAAGAGCTTTTATTGACTTCTGAGGAGCAGCAGATTGCAGAGGGTTAATCTGGTTCGATGGACTCTCCGTGGTCACTTCTAGAAATGACATATCCAAAGATATTGAAACCGAAATGAAACTATACCAAAATTTGTAAATCAAAAAAGTTTCAACTCTTTCTGTAGTGGAGCAGGATTATTTATACTCAATAGTTCTCATTTTGTGGTAATGGTAGTTTAAATATCTGTGCCTTTTCATCTGACTTACATGTATTTAATGATTGGTTTGCAAAAAAAATGAGGCATCTTTCTGAATAGACTGAAAAGTAAAAGTTGGTGTGACCAGGCTACAGACAACCTTATTGACTCAAATTAATATGTTGGAAGTGCAGGATCCATTTCTGACCAGATATTTCGTGTATAGCTTTCAAAAGTGGGGTTTTTTTTGCCTCAGTGTTTTTCTTATTCACCCAATAAAATGTCTTTCTCAAGATATGCTGTAGGATATATTAATTACTGGATGAAATCCTCTGTAGCACTCAGTTTTCTCCAGAGTCCCTATAGTTAGACCGACTGCATCTTACATGATGTATGGAATAAATACCTTCCTTTTCACTCCTGCTGGACGGGTGGGTTGCCTGTAAAAAAGCTGTTATCTCAAAAGCAAAGGTTTAGAGGGCAGAACATGCTCTGGTGAGAATATAGGGAGGAACATCACTCTGAGGCAGACCTGGAGGTGCAATCACTCCCAAAGCCTCATTTCGGTCCCCCAGAGTAGCTCCCATGAAAGTTGCTCGCACCAGACTCGCTTGGGGGCAGTTTTTCACAGCCCAAGAAGGAAAGGTAAAGAACTGTTATGTTTTCTTTACTTGTCTGTTTTCATGCATAACTGCTGCAAAAAAATCTGTCAGTCAGCTGTGAGTCACACCTCTAAGGATGATGTGTGCACAAGCAATGTGTGCAGTGGCATCCCAGTGAGCTGCAGTAAACACTCTGGTTGACTCCTTCAAGGAGCTGAATCCAAAGAAATTACACAGCTTGTCCCCCTGCCTCCTCCCCTCAAATCAGCTTAAAGTGGTTAAAAAAGTTTCTCAGGGAAATGCAGTAAGTAACAAGATTTAATAATAGAAAATCAGCTGAATATGAGGAGGTGCTATTCTTTTTTTCTTCCTATGTAATATCAGATAATAGCGAGAAAGTGATTACATTTTAACTAAATGAATTAAACAAAGCTCCAAAAACATAAATTAGAATTTAACTATGTCATTAAACCCCAATTTAATTAGCAAGCCATCATTACTAGATAATAAAGACCGAATACAAAATGCACAACAATTTCTTGTGTACACAGGAAAAAAAAAAACAAGCAGTAAATTTCATTGAGCAGATGACTTTCTGTTACACTAGTAGAGGAAAAAAATGCTGAATGGATGTTTTAGTACGTAATGAGCATGAGGAATTAATAGAACAGTTGGACAGCCCAATTTTAGCCATAAATGATCTTCTAGTTCTTCTAGAAAATGGTTTTCTAGTTTTCTTCTGGAATACCAGAAGAAAATGTATGCGCTATTGATTTTCTTGGCATGAAGTTTTTTTGGGCCAAAATAGCCAATGAATTTACAGTATCCTTAAGTTAACGCGCCTTAGAACTTATCCATAATTTCAGAAGAAACAGTGAGTTGAAGGCTTCACCAACTTACGTGGGGATACATGTCATAAGAATACACAGCATGAGAGTTTATTAAAAGGTGCTAGTTTTCCTGAGACAAAAATAGTCTTCAGGCTGATTAATGCATTCTTGTTTGGCTGAGTTTGTGTGCTAGCTGCGTAGAACCTGCCTCATGTTTTGCAGATGCCAGCAGACATTTGTCCTGTTCCTGCACTTTGCCTCTGCTTTTGGTGTTCTGTCAGAACTTAAGCTTGTCCCTGCTATGTCTGCAGTACGTGTCAGGAAGGATCAGAGTCTCTGTACTTCTTGATGCATTTAACATCGTTGCTGTAGGCAGGACGTGCCTTGGTGGTGCAGCCCAGCGCGGTTATTTTGGCATGGTACCACCGGCAGCTACGCCAAGAGCCAAGTCCTGCAGGAACTTCCAAAAATACATTTCGTTGCTGTTTACCACTGCTGAGATACGAGTGGTGCCAGTAGATGGCAGTCCGGTACTTTGCTTCTCCTCTACCAGCGGTCAGATGACGAAATTACCCCTTTAATTTTGATGCAATTAATACTGTAGCTAAAAGAAATGCTTTCAGCTTGACAATTTCAGTGGTTTTGGTTCCTTCTCTGCCGTCATTGTCAAGGTTCTGGCAGGAAGCCCACCCCTCCACTTTCTCCTCTGCCTGATACCAAGTTTCAAACTTTTACCTTCCGGCCACGGCTGTGTGAAAATGAGAGCAGGTGTATGAAAGTTGCTGTGCAGCCTGTCCCCGTGGCACTGGCAAGGCTGTATAATTTATAAGCTTCATATTTTAAAACTCATTCCGTCTGAGTAATTTTAATCACCCTACCTGCAATCCTCCCTGTAGTATCACGAGGTCAGGCACTCTCTCGCCTGAACGGCTGCGTTGTGTTGATGTACGAGGATGAAACAGCTCCATGCTCAATCACAGAAGCATAAGGAATGTAGTTTGTTGTTCGGGCCCAACTCTTACAAGCTGTTAGGCACACGCACAACTTCAGGCAACTGAGTTGTTTCCACAGCAGTCGGGGATGCTCGTGGATTTAGTTATCTATAGACTTATGGGGTCTTTGGGCAGGACGGGGGCATTGTTTGTAAATTGGTCTGTAGAACCCATCAGCGTACTTCAATCACTGCGGATACAAAGAGTTCCTGCATTAACACATATAATTGCACTGGGGGGAAAACACATCAATATCTTACTTCCCATTCTGTCTGGATGTGACTTTGGACAGAAGGCAAAGTTGGTGACGTGTGTTAATTGCACACTCTGAGTGAAATTTTATTTACACAGAAGGGCTGCTTCTGAAACAAGATGGTCAACAGCAGGGACCAGTGGATAGACTTACCTGATGAACAGATATAATCAAGGTCCAGGTTTGCCTGCTTTTTTGGCTTTACCTCTCCCTGAGCTGCTTTAACATTGTAACTTTAGTTGGCATTAAACTACCACTTCTGTGTGTTCTAAAAGGTTGAGAAAAAGCTAAATGTGGGCTTAAAAAAGACACAGACAGGTTACAATATATCCACAGAATGATGCTTAGAGAGGAGGCTTCATAACACCAGTAAAATGCTCCATTCAATGTTGGAGTGGATGAGAATGTGCGTAAATGTTCCCTGTTGTACTGTTCCTTCACTGCTGCTGTGAAAGCAGTCTCACCTGAAAAAGCAGTAAGATCAACTGCCCCTCAATTATGTCATATCCAACCCTGTAATTAGTGGTGTGGAAACCACACAGACTTCAGAGCGCAAAAAACGCGGGCATATTTTACCTCAGAATTAAGGTATTGTGCAACAACCTTTTTATTTTATATATTCTCACTGGTGAGATGCCTTTACTGGTGTAGCTCCACTGAAGGAAACACTTGTACTGCTTGTGTTGCAGAATTAGTCACATTAGGGCTGTAGCACATCAGGCCTGGGTAGCTGATACAATGAACAACTATAACACAAAGGGTGATTAAAAATCAGGTGACCACCCACAATGCTAATGGGCTTTTGCCACAGCAAAGAAATATCAATTAAGATTCTTATGAATTATTCACACCTTATTCCCCCCCCCACTCCTCCCCCTCCATTTAGATTCTAAATTGAATGTTAGCTTTAGGTCAGAATTTTATGTGGAGATCTGTAACCCTTCTGAGCTGCACATGCACTCATTAGCTGCAGGCACATTTGCACATGTGCTGGATTTCTCTCTTGTAGCTGCCAGTCTATTAAGTCAAGACCAGGTTTCATCCTTGAAGCCCTGCTGCTGTGTTGCCTCCTACAGGAATATGCCTTTTTATGTTTCTAAAAGCTGCCTGGGCCCAAGGATTCTTTCTCAGGTTTGAGGAAATGACCAGCTGTCAAATTAATAGCAATGAGGGTTGCTTTTTATTTTACTTTGATTTCAGGGAATTAGTATTCAGCCTCTAGCAGTAGTCTTATTATCCACAAAATTTTACAGAAATTTGGAATACTCCATGTGTATGTGCTCTGCCAAGATCTTCTGGTTATGTGAAAAAAAATGAGAAGCTTTTTTGGCCATGTTTCACTGGGTCTTTCTGTCAGGTGATGCTGAAGACATTACACAGGCATTGTAGAATTTAGGATCGGTTTGACTGTAATGGCTTGTGAAAAAAAACCACAACAAACTATTATTAGTAATATTTAGCTATTAAATGAAAAGTTCTCATACAGAATTTTTGGTCCAAGCAAGCTTTACATTGTTTGAAGTAAAAACAGAACCTTCCTTTGCATGCAAAGGGGGTGTGTGTGACCTAGAAATCATTGGAGAACAAAATGCTCTGCTCTTCCCCAAAATAACTGAAGATCAGAGCAAAGCCTTCATTAACTCTTCCACAAATACTTCCACATTTGGTACCTTACTGGGGTCTTTTATTTGTTAATAATTGTTTGATTTCTATTAAAAGTTGGTTTTATTGCACTGTTGAGATTTCAGGATGTGATCTTGTCTGGTGCCTCTTCCAGTGGGAGAAGCAAGTATCAGAGAGGTAATGTGTTCAAGTCCTTGCTGTGTTCTGTGGATACTCTGACTGCTGCTGTTGCTTTGACAGCCAGAGAAGTGTTGGTTCTCTTTTCCTTAGTGAATTCTGGGAGGTCTTTTCCCTTTTCGACGTTTCTGAATTGGATGAAGGAGGCGAAAACCAGGGAGACAGACATGCTACAATGGAAAGTTAATCAGAAATCAATCTTGTGACAGTTATAACTCTACTACTGATGAGTAAAATATTTAAAAGTAACAGATTCTCACTATTACTGGCATGGCACAGAAAGTTTGGGGTCAAAGTGGTGTTACCAGTGCTTGGAAGCTCTCAGTAGTACAAAAGTTGCTGATATAATCCTGACAGCTCTGGGATTTTGCATTCCTTAGTAAATCCTGTCTCAGATGTCAGGGTTTGGATTTTATTTTTCCCTATTCCTCTTCACAGTATGTTTACAGGATTCACAACAATATCTCGGGATTTGTTCTTCTTGTAAAGCTGGTAAGAGTGATGTGGTTAATCTTCTTCACTGCGTTCCAAATGTATGCCCTGTTCCTCAGACTGCCTAAGCAAGTATTTGTTATTAGCCAATATACATCTCTTTGTTGTCTTCTTTGCATCCTGCTTTCCCAACTCATGTTTCATTTTTGTAATCACAGTGATATATGCATTATGAATGTCACTTTTATAATACCTAATATAGCGTGGTATTAGCATAATCTCCTTTAATTTTTATGTTCTTAAGTATTTTTTCTTCTCTCTTTTTTAGCATAAAAAGGAGTCTATTGGACAAAAGTTGAAGAAATTCATATATTCTTTTCAGTTCTCTTTTCTGGCTAGTGTCTTACTATACAGCAGCAACTGCTGAAAAAAAAGTGCTGGCAGGAAGGAAGCTTTTTTTTAGAGAAACCTGAGTTTACTGCATACAGCTCTCTCCATTGAAATGTTAAAAAGCAAAGCTTTTCAGCAGTCACTTCTCTATCCATTGAAAATAGAGTTCCCTTTCCCTGATATTTTGTCTACAGATTCAGTATCTTACCTTTTTTCAAATTGAATTTCATAAGCCCCTTATCTGCCCATGATTTTAGTTTAGCCAGATCCACGAGAATTTTACTGCTTCCCTATTGTGTATTTGTTGACTCACCCATTTCGTACGATCAGCACATTTCATCACTTTACTGCGTTTTTCTCCTTTCATGTTGATAAAGTAAACAAAATCAATACTCCTATTACAGAGCTCCCCAAGTCAGCTTCTTCCATTTGGGTCTGCTCATAGCCAATAAGTACGTTCTGGCTCTCGTGTGCTCGCTGGTTTTTATGCTCTCAAGCACCTCGTCTCTTGTGTCTCACATATTAAAGTGAATGCAGGCCGATAATTTGCAGCAATCATGAGAAGTCGGACGCCGCTTAGAGTCAGGTCTCCAAAAGGCTGAACAAAAGGTTGTGTCAGCTCTTTAAAGAGCAAAGAAATTCAGAGAGGTTATCCCCAGAGGTTACTTGTAAAGAACAGAAGAGCACTCATACCTGTTACCTGTTTATTTATTCCTCTCTCCATATTACAGAGCTCTTCCGTACAGCACACATACATGTGATAGGACATGATGATATTGGCTATGCTTGAGTATGATTGTGTGATTTTAATATCAAATGTCATGGTTACATGCCTCCATGATGATATTCTGTCAAGATCAAGCTCAAGATACTCTATACCAAGAAGGCAGGTTCCTGACATTTGTGCGAGAACAGCAACTTTTAACTTCAAATAAGTTATAGACTTGTGGTTAGTCCTTGCATTGATCACTGAAGAAATTAGGCAAACAACATCAAACTGCTGTTTTTGCTTTCTACAGAGCAAATCCAGCCTATTCTTCAAAATATTTAAAATCAGAATGAAAATAAACGCCTTACAAAGCATAAAATATTACATTGCAGCAATGTAATCATGTTTTACCTGGTATTTAATAAGAAGCCTACTTAATTCAAGCTCCAGCTCAAATAAGAATTCTTAGTCAATGAATCTATGAGTAAAGAGCTTGTGAAAGAAGGAGAAAGATTTATGTGTGCCTTTCTTTTTGCTAAAATGAATGAAAACATCTAGCATGAACGAGTATGTTCTAGGAATTCCATTTTGAGGACTGGTCCCTGACAGGACAGTTACCTTTAAAGAGGGTGCTTGGTCTTATTGTACCCAAAAAAATAATAGTGGGGCACAGTTAACCCTTAGAAATACAGAGTTTCAGTAAAGAAGACAAAGTCTGGAAGCCAGGGGAAGGAAGCATCAAAATGTGACATAAACTGATTACAGTCACACTGTAAGGGAGTTTTATTTATGTACCTTGGAATATAATATTTTAAGACAGCCTTCAGAAAAGGATGAGAGATCCATATCTTCATGAAGCCTATTCTATTATACCCAGTTGCAAGTACAAATCAAACAGAATTTCTACAATGCCCTTTGAACTCCACAATAAATTCTAGACACAGAAGAGATGCTATCTTTTAATTTTCACAATGTGGATGTTCTCTTCCCATCTATAACAAGTTGATGTACTTTTGTCTGATAGCAACAAGACTGTCTATTGAAATAATGCCTAAAAGAACTTCTAGTGTAAAATATAGCAGACAAGGTGCTGGTTTTCATGTTGCAAGCATTATGGGCTGAATTTATTTGCCTTTAATAAAAGAAGAAAGCAAAGAAACTCTGTACTTATGCTTCACCTGAAGCAGTTCTGTGTCTAAAACTCTCTTGCTTTTGACGTTTACCTGATTCAGTTTTAATGCATTATTGCTATAAAGTGAGCTGTTATTCTTTGTCATTTTTTCAGGACTGTCTTCAAGGTCTCTGGACAAGGTAAGAAACAGGGTAACAGCAAAAAGCCCAGTCTAGCCTTGTGTAAATGTTTGCACATTCACAGTTACTATTCTTAGGGCTATCGTTCTCTCCCTGAACTGCACAGATTAATTGTGTTTGTCAGCAAAAGAGAAAAATTGTTTTTTTAAATGTGCAGTTGGGGTTTTCCTCAGGACAAGTCTCTTGGCTGTATTCACTGGAAGAAATGCCTCCTGCATTTTGCATCATATTTGGACTGGAAGATCCATCCAGTCAGGCATCTGCTTCAGTATTCTGTGCTCTGTTTCCTAATATTTGATCAAAATTTTGGATTCCCCTTCTTCATAAACCCATCCTTCACAGCTTCTATGTTATGCCATCCAGGAATCTTCAGTGTCAGTATTGATATGAACAAGAAGACTGACAGTCACCTCACTGAAAGCAGTTCTTGGCTTAGCAAACCCAAGTGTATTCAATGTATTTCAGTGAAAATGAATATAATTTCCCTGATAAACCTGTTTTGAGGTGCCATATTTAGTCAGGGAATAAGATTAAAAATATTTCAGATACTGCCTCTCATATTTGCATAATGCATCATGTTTAGCATATATTTAACTAAAGTTTAGCTACCATTATAATTTTCTGTGCACTATTAAGTCATTACTGCTGCCAAAGTGGGCGAAAGCCTTGCACCATCACAGAGCACCTAACCAGCTAGGTAAAGGAAATAACCACAAACTAATTTACTAATTTTGTGTATCTCAAGATACTTCGGTCCAATAGAATTTCACAAAGGAAGCAAACACAAACTCTGCTGTAATATGAGAAACATCCTGGCTGCCTTTTTAAACAGTAGCAGTTAGATTTATACTAGCAGTCCTCAAACAGGTCTTGGTTTTGAAATTTTCAGAGTCAGTAGGCAGAGGATCACATGAGCACTTCTTGGCTGTTACAAGTCCCACACTGCTCTTTAATCAGAAGGTAAATATCAGTGATGGAGACCGAGAGGACCACAATTCACTCTTGAGTGTTTCTGTGACACAGCAGTAATGAACCTTCCATTATGAGGTTCATTAATCACAGTTGCATTAGTTGCTGACTGTACCCTAAAATAACTCCTTTTGTTCCAGATGCACTTAGCCATGTACCCATGTCAGCTGCTTTGAGATCGTAATCGGATTAGCTGCTCCCAGTGAGGGACACCTGTCCAGTTTTTATAGCAGCTGACCTGTCTCATGCACTGAATGGAGTTCTGTGGCTTTTTGGTCAGAGACAGAGCAAATGAAATCAGTCAGATTAAAGTAGGCTCTCGCCAGTAGCGTGTTCCATGGGTGCCTCCTGATCTCTGCATACAAAATATGAAGGAAATAAATTTTTATATACATGAAGGAGTAAAAAATGGTAGCCTTTTAGAATAGCACATTCTTTCTTTCTAACTGACAAGCAATATCATAAAGGCAGCTGCCAAGGACATAACATGTCCTTTAAAATGTAAATTGTTTAGGACTGAAGCCGCCTTCCACAATGATACCTCTTCAAAGGAGCTTCTTTGAAACAAAGCTATGCAGATACCGTACATCGTTGCAGGGAAACTTATAAGAGAGCCTTTAAAGCTTTCTCCCATAATTTCCATAGAATTCATGATAGATTATATTCCAAGATATGTTATTTTTTGTGCAGATTACTACAAATTGGTTTAAAAATGAATAGGTACAGTGAACCTGAGTGGAGTTCCTACCTTCTCCCATAACAAAACCAGAATGGAAATATGTTGACTAAGAACCTGAACCTCTCTTTCAGAAAATGGGTTAGTGCAGATTCTCTCTAGATGGCAGTGGAGCTCTTTCAATAATTGTTCTGCTTCCTTCCCCCACCCTCTTTCCATTTCTTCTGGAGACTCATTTTCAGCTGTATTGCTCTATGATTTAACAGGGCTTTGATGCTGTGAGATGTTGGCGGGCACAAATCAGACTTTCTTTTCTAAAAGGATAATATACTGCTTTTTCAAAGTCAATTAACACTTAGGGCAAATGAAATGGGGAGAGCTAAAGGTCAATTACTAAAGGATGGCCACAAAAATTTTTCTGGTTTACACAGCATTCATCCAGGGATTGCAGATCAGTGGGGAAAAAAAGGAAATAGTAATTAGCTCATTTGATTTCTTGATGGTTACCAACAAGATAGTTAAATACAGCTTATCTCTTTTATTATTATCAAGTGCGACTGGTGCTAATAATCATTCTGACCAGCTCCAGACCGTGTTTTTTCAAGGCATTGTACCTCCATCACAGTAGCTGCGAGGTGGTTGTGGCAATCAGTGCACCAGGCAAAGGTTAGCAGACAGAATAGCTTTAACACTTCAGGTTTGGAGTGGACTCAGTAAGCTTTATGTATAAAAGAAATATTGTGGCTGGGCAGTCCAGCTATTAAACAAAGAAGGGCATTAAAGGAAGGGAGACTGAGTGCCTTTTTCCCTGTCATTCATCACCCTATTTAAAACAAGCAGGTAAGTTAAAACGTGGCCTTTGGAAGTCTGTGGTGCTCTTCCACTGGCTAACCACTGGCTTAGTTTTCATGTCATGACTGTGATGCTGTTTTACAGGTGAACCACTATGGATTCAAAGATTTAATCAGACAGGACTCCAGCTGCTTAGATTTATCTATCTACATGTTACTTGTCTGAGTCCCTCTGGCATAAGTGAGGCAACTGGCCAGTGTAAACCACAAACATCTAAATAATTTTGAGATGTATGCCTTCTTTAGAAAAAGGATATTCATGTCAAGAGAGCATGCAGCTTAAAGGATCCCTCCATAAAAGTAACAGTAACCCCAAATTTAAGGGACCATTCATAACAAAGAGAGGTAGCAGATTACTCTCTTGTCAGCTTAATGGTGACTACACATGAAAATGGCCAGCCTTGAATATGTGCTCTCTGCTCGCCTTTTGTGTGTCAAACAGCTTTCCAGGCAAGACTCACACTTAAGATTGCAGTCAAAGTTCATTTCTATCTTTTTTAGAATAACTCTGCTGAGTTTAATAACCTTTTCCTTTTTGAATACGGAGTTGCTGTTTGCAGTTACATGAAAAGAAAAAAAAGGCCAGTGTTACAAGCAGCAGGAGATTATTTCAGGCCTAACTACTCAGAGGGCTTTGCAAGACCATGAGGGCCTGGCAAAGCACATAATGAGCAAATTCTTCTGAGGTAAATTATTATTTGGGATTCTGAATGTGTCTTTAACTTGTGTGGGAAAATACACTGTGTGTGGCACTTGACTTGCATGTAGGTAGTGACTCACCCGCTAGCTGTCAGCAGTGTTCATTTCAGTGTCTGAGACAGCAGGAGAAGTAATACAAAGTGCTGCACCTACAAGTCATGCTCCCTTGTTTTCTGGTGTGTCAGAGAGGCAAACCTCTCTCCAGCGAGGAATGTGTGTGTGTGTAGTGCACCGTCTGCCCTCACCGCCTGCAGCCAGCAGGCTTGATCCTTTTGTTTTCAGAGCTCAGCAGCTCTGCTCTCGAGCCGCAGGCACAGAGGCACAGTGCCAAATTTGTTTCCTTGAGTTTACGAAGGGAGGATCAAACAGGGAGATCTTCTTGCAGCTGCAAACTATATCCCACTTGAATGACACATGTAAAGTTTTGTCGTGGCAGTGGCTGCTGTTTTGTTGATGCCTGAGCTAGCTAGGGAGCACAGAGGCTGCACATTGGCTTGCCTTGCACAGTCCAGTCCAAAGAGAGATGTTTTCCTGGCAGACATGCATCCTGCTGCCTGGGTGCAGTGTTTTCCCTGGACAGAAATTTGGCAGGTAGGTACTGTATCTTTCTGTGGAACTGTAGGGCTATTTTGGAGATGTGTCTGCACGTAGCAGACACTTGACCAAATTTCTGGGCAGGTTTCATAGCACATGTGATCTAAGTGCTTCTGTGGTACGTCTTACTCTGGTTTCGGGTTTCTCTTGTCATATTCACTTGTCTTACAAAAGGTTTATTTGGGAAAGAAAGCATGATATTTTTTTTGACTGCTGAGTGCCCAAGAAACCAGGGCAGGTTCACTGAGCACATTCAGGTCCGTTGTACTGTGCCTACGACTGATCTGCAAATGCAACAGAACACAGTGCAAGGGACACACGCTGTGAAGAAATCACATTTGTCTTTTTGTCCCGGAAAAACACCAGCTTTGCTGAGGTGGCCTCAGGGTTACCATTATAATGACCCTAAAACAATTTTGGGGAGCAGCCTTCCGTGTGTGAACCGTGTTACCACAGTCTCTGTTCTACTGGGGAGCAAGAAATTCCAGCAGTGTGCCCGTAGATATACATACAGGGAGATACTCCTTCCCACAGTGAGCAGAATTGTGAGACTGACTCCCCTTCCTCCCTTTTATGGACTTACTTTTGTTCTCTATCGAATGAGATAGGATCTGCACTACACTATTAAAGAAAAAGGAAATTTGGATGCAACTTTTGTATTCACAGCTTTGAATTGGTGAGCTTGTGAGAACAGCTGTTCTTCAGCAAAATCAGAAAACGCAGAGAAGAGCAACAATAAAAAAAACCCAAACAACCCTGGGTGATCAAAAACAGTCCCTAAAGCTTTGTTTGTGTATAATGTCTTTCCATCTGAGCCAGCATCCATTGAAATAAATGATAGCTCCTTTTCTCTATTGTCGACAGAAACAGCTCCAGGCAAAATTGGCAAGGTATGTTAGACCACAGTTTCCCAGTGTGTGATGTTTTAGGGAACTCGCTCTCCCACCCAGCACAGAGACGGTGAAATCCACTGCTTTACATGAAGCAAGGAAGTGACAAATAGATCAACTACAAGTTTTAAATAATTGGTATTGATGTATAGCAAGATTTAAAACATGAAATCTTTCCTTATGAGCTGATGCCATGATTCAGTGAAGACAATCTACCTTAATAGATGCATAAAACCCCGGATGATTTATGGCCATTGCCATTCATGACAGTTCATGGTCCTTCTCGTGAGCCACTCAGATCAGAAACTTTCAGAAAACATTTTATTCTGGAATCCAAAGAGTCATGTAGCTGTAGAAAAGTCATTTATGATTAAAAAAAAAAAGTCTGCAAAAAGTCAGTAGGTAATCTATTTGCACTCCTTGTCTCCTTGATCCCTGGAAATAGGGAAATAGACCTGAGCTATGAATGTGTGTTTATGGGATATTTCTTGTATTTCAGTATTTGCAGTGGACTGTAAGGAAAATGAGTTTAAAATAACAAAATTAATATTTCATTTCTTTTAAATCGACAGAGGGGGGTTTTTGAGCTTGACAAGGCTCACTAATTAATTTACTCTTCTGGTTGGAAGATATGTCTTCCACTTTTATTAGGCTGTGAAAGAAACACCATTTTTGTTCCTTGGAATATGCTTCCTGGTCTCTTGCCTCTTTTAAATAGGAAAAGGATATAAATGGATTATTGGAAATTACTTCCTGGGTGTTTTGTAGGATATTGGGCTGCTTTGGTAAGGTCAATAGGTATCAAGAAAGCACACAGAACTAATATCTCTTTTTTTGCCATGTAGAAGGACACTGAAGGGTGGTTCTTCAGGAAGCTGTACCTACAGGAGACTGAGGCAGTACAGCTTTGAGGATGGAGGCAGAGAACATCAAAACCAGAAAGTGTTTATGGAAGTGTATTTATGGAGAAGGCTGGAAAGCTTTTGGTAGTTTCTTTTCCTTGGACAGAAAAGACAGAGGAGAGACTTTTTTGCCCCCCTTTGTTGTTGTTGTTGTTGTTGTTTTGCAGACAAACCTGAAAAAGAGAAGGGAAGAAATTTCAATGGGGAATTTCATGGAAATATTTTGTCATCTTCATGTGATGCAGCTGCCACCAAACTGTTTCTGTAATGAATGTGAATACTACAGGGGAACTGAAGACCGTTACCTGCTATGAAGTAAGATTTGAATAAATCTGAGCTGCATCTTTCATTCAAGTCAGCCCCAGAAATGGTTGTTTATCCGTGTGGAAAAAAACCTTTGATGTATGTATATGTCTGGTAACCAAGAGAACAGAAAATACTACTGGAATTTAGAGCAGTTCATTAATTACTCCTAAAATTGAGTTCACTGTGAGCCACATATATTGAATGATGCTGGCTTCATCTTGTGTAATCCATACAGGGTTTCTATCATGTTTCCTATGGAATGAGTATTAAGCAAAGGAGTTTACCATACCTTCCTTGTCAAGCAGATACAAGTGAGTTTCAGAGGGTGAAATACTGTATTCCCACACTGTTGAAGAAGAGATCAATGGCCTTCTTTCTTGACAAACTTCAGAAAATCTGTGAGATAGTCCTCTTGTGTTACTCTCAGCTGAGTGCTACATATTCCATCATGTGATTCAAAGCAATTTTTTAAAGGGAGGAGCTTTTTTCTTCCTTTTGTTTTTTATAATACCGTAAAGAAAGATGTGCAAGAGAATATAGATTGTGTCAAGAGTCCTTTCAGATTCAAAATTTCAATATTTTCTTCTGCTACAATGGTTTAATTTAGAGTAGTCTTCTTTTGGTAAGGGATCTGTATCTCTTTAATGAAACTGAAGAGCATGAAATGTGGTTTCCCTTCTTTTAAATGAGGCCAATTTTAGAGAAATAAAATGAGACATGAATAAATTGTTGAAGTCACAGTGCATGAAATTAAGAGAGCCCTTGACTATATTGGCAACAAGTTTTCTTTCTAGTGTTTTGATGACCACAGAGCTAAGTGGTTGTGGGCTAATTCTGAAGAGTTGTTGGTTTTTTTTTTTTTCTGTTTTGGTTCTATGCCTTTGACAGATATATTGGCTTCAAGTTATTTTGAGGATTCCATGGTCCTGATCCCAGAGTTGTTTTGAGGCAGGTGGAGCCTCCTGGCTCCAGCCAGGTTTTCTGTGTATAGAAGCAACTGCTTGTCAATTTAATTATCCCTCCTTGCAAGCAGGTACATTGAAATCCACAGGGCTCTGCACAGCCCCATCTTCTCCTGGACACAAAGAACTGCAGAATCAGAGCTATTGCCAGGATTTTTGAAAGCTTTCAATGCAGTTGTGAGTTCCCAGTCCTCTGTGAAAGATCTACTGCAATGCAGTGGGGTGAGTTAACCTGGAGAAGGGCAAATACCCACCCAGCCTCTCTCTCACTTCACTTCCTCAGCAGCACAGAAGGAAAAAAAACCAGGATGAGAAAGCTGATGGGTCAAGGTAAGACAGGGAGAGCACTTAGGAGTTAGTATTGCAAGGAAAAGAGACCTTAACAGATGCATTACTAGAATTACTATTTTATTGCTGATTTAAATAGAGTATTTACAACAACACTTGTCCTTCCATATCTCCCAAACTCATCTTTACTTCTTTATTTTTCTACCCCCCACATAAGGAGGTATATCAGGTCCTGAAAATTTTCCTTTCAGAATTATCTCCCAAGAAGATCTCTGCTTTTTCTGAAGTAAATCACAGAACACCCTCAATGTCCTCCAGCTAATTTTACACTCTTCCACATCTTCTGGAAGAATGACAGAATTCTGCAGGAAAAGAAGAGAGAAATGAAAAGGATTTGAAAAACCCAAGCCTTAAAAATGGATTAATAAAATCAATCAAATTCAAATAAATTCAATAGGGTAAACAGTGAGAAAGGGAAATTAAACAATCTAAGAGTTAAAAACAAAGATACAGTAAATTTCAAAATTTTACCTTTTTGCACTATTTTGGATATATTTTTTAAAATGGAAAAGAAGTCCTGATTTTCTGCCACCAAAAAAGGAAAAAAAAACCCCAAGAGATGCTTTAATGAATAGAGCACTAATTTTGAATGAGTACTCATCAGAACACAAGAGAATTCTAAGCAATTTTGTGAAATAGAATATTTTTGGTTTAAAGAACTCTAACAGGTGTCAGGTTTTTTTGAATTGTGATGTTTCCTCAGTCATTTTGAGCTTGATGTGTCCCTCAACTCTGCTTTAGTAACCTAAAAGAAAAGTTTCATATTCTCGATCACAGTAAATGTGTGATTTAGGAGTCCATTGTTACTAGGATTATATTAGCAATATAATACTGCTGTTGAACTTCACTTATGGACCCACTGACTTCAGTGGGATTGCAGTGCTGTGCTGTTTTGGGATCTAAATCACAGTTTCCCTGAAAGCAAAGGGAATATATTGATTTAAAGATCTGGCCTCACATGCACACAGCCGTACCTATTTAAATCAAAATTCAGTGTCTCTTGTGGAATTCTAATGGTTTCAGAGATATATCTCCAGCCAAGGTTGCATGGGAACACATTTGTATCGGTGATCAGCGTAAGAAAGTCTTCAAACTTAAACTGTTCAAAAACCTGCTGTATATTGTTTTAGTGGAGAGGATGGGGAAAGACTAACTTTTCTTGGTGAGGGTGGAGTGGGAATCTGTGAGGTATGTAAAGAGTGTGGCAGAGAAGAATATTATTTGTTCCTCTAGCTTAAACACCTATCAGCGTAAGCCTGACTGTGTGTGGTAACTAAATGGCAAATCAGAAAACCCTGTCAAAAATGCTCAGTCTTGGAAATTAAGTATCACTTCGTGTAAGAGAAAAATGATGGTAGATCAGAAATACTGATGCATGAGAATGGAAGTAATTGTGATTTCCATGAGAAGATTGCCAGTTTGCAGGATTTAAATTGCACGCAAACTGGATTTTACATCTCTAATTGAAGACGTGTTGCCTTAGAGGCTTGACTTGACATTGACAAACTTCAACAGAATACAAAGACAGGAAAATGGGCTTTTGTTTGCCTTGAAAGTGATTAACAGACTCACACTGTGATGTTCCTTTTACTCCTAGGAATGCCAGTGGGACGATAAGGTTACTTCTGCGGGAGATTAAAGGTGCTAGTTACACAGTGGTGGTAAGAGGTATTGAAACACAAACAGGCCATGCAGAAAGACTCTGATTTCCCAGAGAAAAACCTCTTATTTTCTAAGATTATAACAAGTACAAAGGAGGATTTTGGAGTGATGATATTCATGAGGTTTTCTTTTTAATGAACAAAATTCATTCTGGAGAAGACATAAGATGTTTGATCGATTTTATTATTTAAAACTTTTTGCTCGTTGGATTAGAAGTTTTGCATGCATTTAGGAGAGCTTCATCCTCTATAGACATAATTTGGGAATCATGCCATTTTTTGAGACCATGTAGCAATGTTTATTACTCATATTTATTAAAATATGGTATATATTGCTAATTAATTTTTTTTCCTGCTTTTTTTCTTTTTTCGAGGACCCTGTGTATTTTCCTTTCTCAAATTTGTACATCATGCTGGGGTTTTTTTAATATGCAAAGGACAGAATGGATTTCTTCTACATATGGTAGGATTGCTTCTTTTTTTCAAAGGAATCATTGCTAGGTGATACAAGATGATGTAATTTCTACGGGATAAACACTTTGTCAATAAAAGTTAAGGTGGGATATAAGAAGATGAAAAAGGTACTGTGAATTCTATAAAAAAGGGTGCTGCTGGGTCAAGGACATTGTCCTTTTCATATAGATAAGCCAAAACTGAGTTGTCTTTCCTGAAGCTGGCTTTGAGGAGAGTCAAGTCTTTTTGTCTTTGGCTTTAGATGCATGGGAAAGAGTATTTTACCTATTTTTATTATTCTATTATATATTTGTTTTCATTGCAGCACTATCCTTTGGTAAGTATTATGTTGCTACTGCTTTATATAGATAAGCAAATTACAGAAACTAGTTCAAGAAAAGTGAATGCTCATGTTAAGAGAAGCATAGTCTCTCCTAGCCTGGAGGCTGGAGATGCAAGAATTCCTTTCTGTTCTGGGTCACACATTCAGTTTCTTCTGTTTGTTAGACAAAGGTAGGAGACTGCAGCCAGAAAGTGTAAAGTAACCCAGATTTTCAAGTGGCAGTTTTGAGAAATGAACAACAAAAATGTGTTTTAGAGACCATGGGATATCAGTTTATAGGAGTTTCTAGAGAACCTTTTGTAATGAGGATATGTTTCCTGACTGTAATCCTGAGATTTACATTGACTGTTTCAGCACCTTGTCTTGCCTCTCTTCCGAACAGGGAGAGAGATGTTTGCAGATAGAGCAGACCTATAACAAAAAGTAATGCATGGCTGCTTGCTCAGCACGTGCCTTTACATCTGATTGTAGCCAAGGATGAATGAGTGGGTTATTCTTGCCCTCTCTAAAGCAAATTTGCATTTATGAATTGGCAGGGACAGACATATTCTCAGGATGACTGTTAAAGTGTGGGGTGCAGGAACAAGGGCGTCAGTGACTGAGCTGTCCATGGATCTTATTAAATCCTAGGGACTAAAAAGGCTCAGAGAACCCTGTCATAGTTTTATGAAGATTAGATTTTTGTCATCTTTACCTGAACTGGTTTTCACTATACCCTGTGTGTAATCCTGTGGTTTCTCAGTTTGCTCACGAGGGAGAGCCTCAAGTATGAGTAACCCTTAGGTTAAACATACCTTATTATCATAGTCCACTGAAGTATTTCATTGAACTATAGATGATGAAGAAAAGAAGACAAAATTCTGGAGCAGCACCCCTTGCTTTGTCAGGGCAGCACATTGTGTACACATCTATTACTGTTATTAAGCCAAATAAAAAAGTCAATGCAATAATAGTGTGAATTTCAAAAAAATCTTAAGTTGTTCAATATACATATGAAGATTATGTGGTTTTATTATATTGTTTCATGCTGCAAAATCTTACTGTAAAGTACTAATGCCCCTCTAAAATGGAAAATTATTAGAAAAGGCACTTGCTAGCTGCATAAAAAATTTATATTAAAAAATAAGAATACAGATGTAAATAGACTGTCTGCCAGCCTCTCACAGAGGGAACCATGAATTTGAGAGATCTTAATACTGTAAATGAAATCAAAACATAGCACAGTGCATTCCATCTTTTGAAAAAAAATATTTTGGTTTTTTTTTTGCATTAATGCATGCTTTCAAAGTACAATAAGGGGAAATGAAATTTATTTTGGCCACAGGTAATAACCCAAAGATTAAAATTTTTCTTCTTAAAGCTCCTGCAAGCAAGCAAAGAGAGATGGTCTGTGAATATACGAGACTTCATGTCAGCAAAATTTGAGATTTTATTTATATTTATCCAAATAATCTCTATTCAAATTGGGAATAATTTGTACCTATAATAATAGGTTTTAAAACTTTTGTTGTTTCTTTAGGTAATATCCATCATTTCTGAGAACTGCTGAAGTTTCAGGAAAAAAACCCAGCAAATACAAAAAATACCAGAATGATAAAATAAGAATTATGCCCCTTATATAAATTTTATCATTCCATTGACATGCTACTCCTGCATCTACAGGTTAGCATATTAAACACAGATAACACTTTTTATAATCTAAATTATATCATAATAGCTTTAGAGTCTGTGGTGATGATTTTGTTGAGAGCCTTGCTTTGTGTAAAAATATTTGGTTGTTTTAGTATCCTGTTTAGGGGATTCTTCCCAAGAAGGGAGAGCTAAAAAAAAAACCCCTCTAACCTCTTTGAAGGAAATGGATGCTTAAAAATAAATAGAGAGAAATTATTAATCCGATCCCTCTCCACACCCAGACTGGATTCCCTTGACTTGCATCTGGAAAGAAAACATTGTCTTTCTGAAGGTAAGAGCTGAATGTGTGCTACTTCCTTCCCATTCCATTCGAAATGGTAAATACAGCCTGATGGTTTGTTACTTTGGCATACCTTCATTTAGGTATATATTTTTTTAGCTTCTTAGAAAAATAACTTCTGTAACACAGAGGCTTCCCTGAACATTATTTTTTAAAAATGACACAAGGTTCTTGGAAGATTTTTGCTGAGTTGTTTGGGACTTTTGAGGTTAATTTAAAAAAAGAGGCTGAAACTATCTGGTAGTCACTTGTTTATTCCTTCTGTTTGGGAAATGCAGATGATTTAATTTCTGTTGGAGACTCTATGTGTGCCATGCTGTATATATTAGATTGATGCTTATTACAGCATGTTAAAAAGCAAAGTTGTATCACTTTACCTCAGCTTCTAGATTCAGCAAATTAATTATAATGCAGGTCACGTAGAGTATGGACCTTTAAGTGAAAGTGTATTTCAGATACAGAAAAAACCAAGCCAGTAATTGGAATCCAATTTACCATGTGTTGACCGCAGCCAAGTAATTTATTAAGTCACTGTAGCAGGGTAGCACAGCAATATCACACTTGTTTGACATTTTGGCCAAGTCTGACGGATGTTTTCAACTCGTTGTCAATCTCAAATATGTTTTAATGAGTTTCAAGTGGCTGGAGCTCCCTGCTGCAGATGTCAGTGTTACTGAAACCATGAAAAGAATCTCTGGGGCAATGACAGATTGGAAAATTCTTCTGTGTAAATGGTGTGTCAGAAGAAAAGCTAACTAGTATCACAAGTGCTATTCCAGAGGATAATCCTTGCCTTTTCAACCAGATGAGCTTGTGCAAAATCAACTGGGTTTATGGGAATACCCCAAATTATAGAAGCATTTGATTCTTGAAAATACAGCTGAAATTTCAGAAGAGAGAATTATTCAGGTTTTCCTGCTCATTCTTGTTTCTATGCTACTCAGAAAAAACATTTGTGGAAAAATCAATTTTCCTGCTTCCACATCTGTGTCTGGTTAGGAGTCAGACGAACAGAAGCATATTGACATGGAAACAAAATTTTTTTATATTCTGCTGAGCAGAAATGATGTTGAATCCTCAATTGCAAGGATATGGTAGAGTCAAAATAGGTCAAGTGGAAAGCTGCTCTTCACAGCATTGGTTCAGTCGGACAGGAGAGATGCACTGCAGAGCAGATCAGTGGCATGACCGAAATACATGGGGATACCTAGGGTGGCAGTCTATTTCATTCCTCACTCCGATAAAATTTATTAAATTCTCTGCTGGGCAAAAGACCAAAACAATGTAAAATGAGTTTTGGGCAAACCCAGTTTTGGTAGATTGTCATGAGTAAAGTAGACCCATGTAAAAAATGGGGAAGTGGTTGATTGAGTCTTTTTATTACAATGTTCTCTTAATTTCCAATCTGCCCAAATTAATATATTTTTCTGTTCTTCCTAGCTCTGTCTTCTTTTTTGCACAACATATGCGGTGTTAGAAGTCCAGTATGTGGTAGGATGTATTTTGATATTTCGATGTATTAAAATTTTAATAAATTTGCAAGAAAACACTTGGTATGAAGAATGGATAAGTTCTTTTCATCCTACTTAAAACAAGAGCATGTTTATCCCTGAGGAGAAGATAAATTTTGAAGACAAATCATTATTATCTTCACTGGTCAGCTAGATGTGAGTATCATTATGTCATTTAACTAATTTGTTAACAGCCAGACTGAAATATCATTAAATTTCCCAGTGAAGTCCCATATTTCAAGCCTAATCATCTTGAAGAAAAAAAAACACATCCTAGAAATTCATCATTTATAGGTCTGTTAGTTTATCTGCCAATTACAGTAATACTCCATGTATATGTAGTTTCGAAACAAAAACTTAGTTTAAATACAGCTCTGTCTGAGCAGTTTCTTTCTTTTTCTTTTTGCAGTTTTTTGGGAGTGTTTTTGGTTTTCCGTGTTTCTTTGTCACCTGAGTAGCTCATACAGGTGGTGAAAAACTTTTCATAATAGAGAGAAGAAAATGTTTTGGAAGGATGAACCTGTAGGTTCTTTGTTAATTGTCTTTGTCGTCATACTGGTCAAGGTATTCTTTGCCATATGTCAAATGGAGTTAAGTATTGACCAGGGTATGACATTCAATTTTATGTAAAAATTGCCTGGAATTGAGCATGTTCCAAAACAGCCTTTTAAAATGTAAATAACTCACTAAGAGTGCTACCTGGAAGCTCTGCCTGCTTTAATGACTGTATGACGTCAGGGCAAGGAAGAGGGGATTAGTTGGGAAGAGAAGATGGCCAAAGCATTTATTGGTTTTAGGGATCGCTTTAAAAAATCATGCCAAATTTTATCTCTGGTTTACCAAATAAACCAGTACCTACATATTTTTTCAGAATATTTTTACTAATACCAAAACCACACAAATGCACTTTTTTGCAAAATAACTTGAGTAAATGTCTGGGATGTACCTAAAATTATAGTATATAGACACTCAGAAGAAACATTCAGAAGAGACTTGGAATTTGGTTCTTGTATATCAAGGCTATTAAAGAGGACACAAATTTATCAAAGGGTTTATTTTAGTTTCTTTAATAACTAAACTATGTAAGTATAGATGGATATAATTTAATAAAATATTGTATAGTATTAGGTGATTTAACTTCTATATTAGATATCATAATGTCACTGAAAATTGTTCCTTAAACCAAGCTCTTTAGGAATATGGGAATTTGGCTGTTGCTTGTATTAAGCTTGTTTAAACTACATAACTAATTTTTGGACTTTTCTTCTTCCATCTTTACTGTTATCATATGAAGCACACCCCATTCACGGCTGGAACACGACAATGAGAAGTACATGACCAGAGGTACGACATAAGTCCAAGAGACTTCCTTGCAGCCAGCTACAATGGAGAAAATAAACAAGTGCTGAAGTGGTTGCAGCAGGTTTGGAGGTAAGAGGACAAACAGGGAATAAGTGCTGTTTTCAGAAATTAGCTGTTTCCAGAAATTTTGATATTCTACGGAGCAGTAATTAGTAACACCATTCTTAGGTAATCACAACCTATCAAAATCAAGTACACACTTTATTACTTTATCTTCAGCCCGAAGAAGAAAGGACAAATTTCCAGTCTTTTAAATCTGTTTCACTGCTCTGTTCACCTGTTCAAATTCTGTTAAGTTGTCCAGAAAGCTGGCATAAAAAAAAAGCCAAGTTGCTTTTTCACTACCATAATTCAAGAACAGTACATTCTGACTCAGTTACTGTGAAAGCGTATCTCTGAGAAGTTCAGCGTTAGAAATCTGGGTTCGTGTTTTCACTGGAATAAACCACACTTTGTGTTTCAGCTTATAAGAAGAAAACCCAAGCATTTTCTTGAGAAGGCCCTGGTGCTTTTGAAACATGTGCTGATTAGTACTGGTGTGTCACCAGCTGGAACTACTTAAACTAGAGAGCACTTTTTATTTTTCCCCTCTCCTTTGGTAATTGGCAAGTATATTTTCTGCCTATAATCAATGGCTTTTATATTCTGAGTAATATCTTTAAGTATGAAGAAATATTATAGCAGCTAGAGAAGATATTGATTTTAAGTAGAAAATACTCTTTCCAAATACCACTCTAGATGACTGAAATAAAAACAAAATCTGTGACATCACTAATATGGCCAATAGAACTGTCACTTGGTAAAATAATGAACATGAGTAAATGTGGTTCTCAATTTATCTTCTGTATGAGCAATGGCACACACACAAGGGAAGGATCAAAGGAGGCGTCACATACAAAGACCAATCTCTTGAGCTAGTAAGTGGAAAAATCCCAACTGGATATTGCATAACAGAGCATCAGATGTTCTGTTTGCTTTTAGGAAGAAAATTGGAATGGCAAATATAACTTTTCCTGTCCTGAAGGCTAACAGGTAGTTAACAGCCCATGGATAAATATATGTGTTGCTGTACAGTTCTAGAGCACATGTTATTTCAGTGATCTTTCAGAGCACCATAATCTGTATTTCCAGTGAACCTTGTTAAGAATTGATTATTTTAGCTACTGTTGGAAATACAGGATGGAGAGTAATGGGAGCAAATTTCTTGGAGGTAATGTGTCCATCTGAGAGCCTGCTCAGTTTAACGGAGGTCAAGAGAAGACCCAACACTCCATTCTGGTTGCTTTTTATTGTCATAAGTGCTATCTGGCTGTAATGTATCTGAGTTATGATCCAGAAAAACTAAATAGATTTTTTTTTCTGTTTATAAACTTTGCTTTGTGAAAGCTCTGGCAAAAAGAAGAGGAATGAAAGATTTCCATTTTTTTTTTTTTCTGATACATGGCAAGTTTGGAAATATCTTTGCATTCTTGAGGAAAAACTTACTTTCTAAACTGATGGACCAGCAGTTTCTAGATTAGTAATCTGACAGTGACAGTCTTCTTGTTCTTACAAATTCCAAAAATCTCAGAGGAAATGGCTCACGATAAGAGAGAAGATTTGAAAATAATGAGAGATCTCACTCCTTGAGAATTACGAACCTCAACACCTAGATTTTAAGTAGAGGCTTTCATTTGTCTGCAAATCAGCTTACCAAGAAAAACACTGAAGTGATATCTTAGCACCCTACCATGTCCACAGCCTGGCTGCTGCATTTGGAAGTACTTGAAGCACAAATGTCTTATCTCCCATTCCATTCCCAAGTGTACACCCTGCAGCTGAATCTAGAAACTATGAATGTAGGAACATCATAGGAAGAGCTGGTGAATGCACAGTCCCCCGATTCTCTCTAAAAGATGTTTCTGTAAGATTTTAGGGTCATCATAAAAGATTTTCTCTTTAGCCCCAACCCTCTATTTAAAATGCTGCTGCCTAAATTTTATAGGAGGGAGATCCAAGAGAACTGGCCTGGTTTCTCTCTCTGCAGGTGGCCCTGTGCTCCTGCTGAATATTTTATGAGTGATAAACAGGAAAAGAAATACACTAAGGATATACAGTGAAGGAACTGCCACACCAAACTATCCATTCAAGGGTGCTTCTCTGAAAAAAATGTAAGATATAAATTGCAGCCTATTGTCAGGTATTATTATAAATTTTAACCTGTGATGTGTAACTGAATTTCACAAAAATAAATCTGTCACTATGTCAGTGATCTTCTGCGTGAACAGCAAAGGTGGAATTTCCAGTTAGCATTGTCTGCACAGCTGGAGCTAGATGATTGACAAGGGAAGAGGAAGCATGCATGACCAGTGATGCTGTTTTGTTATCTGTAAATGTTAGTAAGTCTCTTGTAACTACTGAGCAACACCCCTGTTTGCTTTTGAGAAGCTTCAATATGCCCGCTGCTGCGCTTGGCGTAGATCTTGTCCTCTAATCAGATGAACATTTCTGGTTTAGTTTTATTTCTCTCCTTAATCTGAGGCCAGTTTCTAGGAGGCCATGACCTGCTGCAGATGAGATGGGTATCTCATTAGAAGGCCGTTTCTTTTTCCCATGAGTGGCTCTGTGCCCTAGGAAAACTACACGGGTGCCACTCACCATGGAATGTGTTTAACCTTAATTTGAAGACTGTTGGTCTAGAATTTATGTAGTATATCTAGGAAGACAGGCCCCCAAATATTTAAGAGACTCAAAATATTAAGACATAAGGAAGTGAAATCTCCTGCCTTTCTTCTTCGGCTCTCAGTCTCAGGGCCTTTGGAATGAAGTTAAAGTAACTCAGTAGAGTAAAATTGGCTCATGACATTTCTTTGCACTTTGTTTGAAGCAGAAGGCTGTTGAGCCTTTGAATATGTGACCATCTTGGATATGTAGGTTTTAGAGCAAAGAATTAACGATGTTTTATAACCTCAGTGGAAAGAAGCTTCGGTAGGCTGTGCTGACAAACCCTCTTTTGATATTTGAAAATGGAACAGCCAAAGAAAGATTTAAAAAAAAAAATGCTACAGGCTTCATCTTGCAAGCTTTCATAAAAAGGTGAGATGAAAGAGAGCAGATGGATTTATCTTTTTGCTTAGCAGCAAAACTACGAATCATATTCATATAAACAGATCTCTCAGCCAAATACAGCTTGACAGTAATTCTATAAGATTTATCAAGTCAAGGGAAGTGATTAGGTCTGATGTCAAGAAATAATACGAAAATAGGATATCTCATGTGATTTCAATATTTCAGAGTTGAGTCCATTAAATACAACTTTCTGATGAAAATGCTATCCCGTGTTGCAAAAATTTTCATCTTCATATATTCTCTACAATGCTGCAAAATTCTTATACCATTCAAATTCTCATTTTCAGTAATCTTAAATGCTACTGAAATAATTCTCAGAGTGCAGATAATATTGTGGCTTTGAATTTTTATTTAATGGTCAAAGTGAATTTTAAGCTTTTAAGACAGTTTTCTTGGATACAAATCCAAAAAGGTGTGTTTTACATATAAAGGCCATGTATACAATACTCTCTTGAGATGCAAAAGCTTCAGACAAAATGCATGGTGTAAGATATTAAATAAGATGCATCACAGTCTTGCTTTTGGCTTTCTGTGACACCCAAAAGTAGGTCTGCAATGCCATAAAAAAAATTTGAGGCATTTCCTGTTTCATCAAGGCTCTTAGATGTAATTAATTCTAACGAAATCTGTCTAAGCCTCTAAAATGACAAATTTCTACTTATTGAGTTCTACAAACCACCTATTTAAATGGGGCTAGGTTCCCATGCACTGTGTCTTACAAGCTTCTAACTCTCATTGACTCCGTAGGAATCGGACACCTAATACGCTTTGGTAGGTCTGACTTCTTTGACAGATTTCACTCCATACAGAATTCAGAACTCATTATTTACCTAATTCCTGTTTTTATGAGTCATTTAAAACCAGTTTGAATGAAAAGACAATAATAAACTTGCCCTCTCAAAATCACATATATACCTAAATCCTGTTGATTTTACTGCAAGTTGGGTAGGTAAATGACTTCTGGATGTGATTACTTCTAGGTTTTTCATGTTAGTTACCAGCATATATTAAATAAGGGATGCGTGGAAGAGTTGTATTGCTTCGTTTACTTGTATTATCTGTCATTACTATTGTATTAACTCTTGTACTATTTAAAGCACATTGTACTTTTTGGAAACATTTACGTGGTTTGTGTAATGTTTGATTCAGCTGTCATATGCCTTTGAAATGATTAACTGACAGCCCAAACCACAGCATCAGAAGAGGAGGTCCTTGCTGATGAGCCTGGAAGATCAGGCCTGAACACACGGCGTGCAGTGCTAGGGAAGGTGTGCTGCAAAATCGCATTTACAAAAACATGGCAGGTGGGGACGGCTTGTGCACAAGAAGAGTACTGGGCATGCCAGGGAAAAAACTGGCACTAAAACCTACAGAAGTCTACTTCAACTACTGTTGTTGAAGTGCACAAACTCTGTAAACTGAGTACCCAGTTGCAGGAGCTCTAACAAAACTTTTTTAATGGGAGGTTTGCTGATATTACAACACCAAGTCATGTTTGTTCAGCTTGAAGCTGGTGACTGTGACTTAGGAGAAAAGAAAAGGATACCAAACCTGGCAGCTTCTTTCTAATGGCACTGATCTCAGGCAGAGTAATCTCTCTCCTAGTTATACTGAAGAATAAAAACAAAGAATTTTTATAATGAGTATGAAATCTGTGAAAACATGAATAGCATTAGTGATGCTAGGAGCGTCTTTAGGGAGAGAATGATTAATTGCAACCCTTCTCAGTGACTTCTTTCCCCATGGAAAAACTGTGTTATTAAGATTAGATTGTCGTGGTCTAGGAATAGGATTCCCCGGTTTAGTGTTCCCACTGAAACCCTCCAAACCATGCACCACTCGATGACTCTCCCTTCTCCAGAAAATTATGTGAGGTGGTATAGAATAAACTCTGGGTCCTATCCATGCCCCCTTGTGACTACTGCAAAAATTACCCCTGTCCCGGCCAGAACCAGGACACAGATACAAGCAAATTCCTCTGAGTGGGTTTCCAAACTACACTCTCAGGAGGATGGTATTTTTCAAAGCAGGTATCTCAAATTATATTCCTAATCCTCAACCAGAGTTCTGAATGAACCATATAGATATGCTTCAATTCAAATCTTACAAAATTTCCCAAAAAAGTTTCTATCAGGTGAAATATGGCGGACATGTGTGAGCTTTTGTTTTTCTGGGGCATATTATGGAATACTTACTATTAGATACTGACTGACAATTGTATGCTTGGCTGATACAGTGAGGAACAAGTGGGGGGGGGAACTCCCTGAGAACTTGATCTACATAGATAACAAATGTTTTATTACTGTTATGATCAGGTTATTAAAATTCTTATAGTGATGCCTCTGCCGAAATCAAGGTGCAAATGAGACAATATGGCAAAGTCAGTAGTGCAGATTTTTTTTAATAGAAGATCGTGAAGTAAAGAAAGATAGAAAGATACAGGGAATAAGAGTGCAAAGGGATATAATCACCACCTGTTGGATCCCACGACTTGATGCAACTTTGATGTCTGATAGTCACTGTCTCAACCCACCAGAGGTGAGGAAAGCTCACCAAAACTCCAAATTTCCATGGGTTATATTTGCTCACCTTTGGGAGGGTACACCCAAGTACCTCCCCTGGGGGTGAGGAGTTTCACACTGAGTGATGTAATGCTGTGGATCAGGAGACACTTTGGGAACATTTGATGGTCCATGACACCTCCTAAGACACTGCAGTTGCCTTTCATGTTACCAGTTGAGTCAATTATGTCCTATGTGCAGATATTAATGACTCAAAAGATCTCACAGGAAGCCTTAATGCTTTCTATGTTTTGTACCGAGGAGCGAGGTGATCCTTTGTACATCTCCATGAAGATACCTCGTTTTTGTTGGTTTATGAAGTTTTGGAAAGACTAGGGTAAAATCATGATGTTAATTCTTAATGATGTCTTGAGTGAAGACAGAGCCTTTCAGCCAAGACTGGGAATATTTGAACACAAATTTACCAACTTACTCAGTGACACAATCTTCTTGCTTTGTGGTGTAAGTATAAAAGAACTTGAAAAACTAATGCTGCTTTTTTCTTAAGTACCTTCAACAGTACTTAGAAAAGTAGGAGAAAAGATTTGTCACTTTCGGAAGGCCTGAAATGTAAATGAGTGACAAAAAATCTTAGTAGAGATTATAAAGGAATAATTAATGGTGCAATATGCTGAAATGAATATGCGTGTCAGGCTGCAAATGCATTCATGGAACTATCTTTTATCTTCAGGAATGTCTTTCATTGTGTTCTGAATATGGATGATGAGTACTTGGATCAATCTATTTTGTTGAAATTTAAACTGTGCTTTTGTTTTCTTTTTTTCTATATTTCTTTTTGTTTTTTAAATATGCAGTATAATCACTAAATTAATTTCCCTTTTAAGAGAGTTCTTACAAATCTCATTTTTACGCATGCCATAATAATTTTCTGGAGATCAAACACTGCGATCATTAGTTAAAGTCTTTAAGGCTTTGTGAATTCCAGATCATGCAAACAGCAAATGAGGAAGTGTTGGTATTTGCTGGTGAATTCCTGGCATTACAATATATTGTCCTGGACTGACATTGCTGTAGATGTCCCCTGAATTGTAAATTACCATTTTGATTTAATAATACCTAACAGCAGATGTCAAAGACAAACAGTTGTGCTGATAGAAAATTTTACTTTGCATATTGATCTCTTAGAAGCCCACGTAACAAAACTGCTAATAATTTATTTTCTCTCTGCAATCTAGAAACGAGATTTTGAGTATCTCTTGTGCAGCATGGTGACTTTGCAATACTGGCAAGTGGGTTACCTACCTTTGCTTTTTTTCTTTTCATTTTTCTTATGCTTATGCTATTTTTTCCAGTTGTCCTAGAAGAATGTGTTCCTCTTTTTACACCCCCTGCAGTAATCTGTTAATAACAAAGCCAAAAAGTAGGCCTGCCATTGGTTTACTGTGTTGTGTGAAAGTAGTTATTGACAGCATACACATCTGTGGCCTAAAATGACATTTTTTTTCTGACAGATGTTTAATTCTTGTCTCCTTAAGCAGTACTGAGGTCCTCAGTGCACTACAGAAACATCAGAAATCAGCCAAGTTTTGAATACTTACGATATGGTTGTTTAGCATGCCCATGGTGGTGTTTGTCAGCTATTTGTTTAATTTTGGGATTTTAATTTTAATTTTAATACTGCTTAAGAGCATTTTCAGAACTCCTACTAGCAAAATCATTATCCAGAGCTTGGCTAACATGCATGTCTTACTACGGAAGGTACCATCAAAAATATGATCTTTCAAGTGTTTCTGGTGATAGTCAGAACGTAATTCATGCGACAGAGAAAATCTGCTGGTCTAGCAATGTGTTGGTCTGTCAATATGGCTTTTGCTGTCAAGCTTTACTCAGAATATATATATCTATAAATGGCCTTTCTACGAATATATAAATTCACTTTCTATTTACATTTCCTATTTACTAACAGGGGTTGAAAAGAAGCTAAAAATAAATAGTTGGGTTTTTTCCATTTACTTGCTTCCCTTTATAGTTCTGCTCTTTAATTTGTATCTGTTCATGAAGCTTCATAGCTTCCCAATGTTTACTTGAGAGACACCAATATATTGACCTATGGTACTTCTGTAAAGCTACTTTTTCTACTATATTTTATTTTTAGTCTTTAAAAACTGTGTGTTTGGGTCTCAACTTGACTGAGGTGTGCTGAGAGGACATAGATTCAGCAGGGTAGAATGAAAGATGTCCTTTAATTTCTGAGCGGATGCCATCTACTCAAGTTTTTGTCCTGATATTGCCTAGGTGGTTTTGTGTGTTAGAAGGACAAAAACTTTGACAAAATGTATGTGAAGAGTTTTCACAGCAGTCATTAATATTAGGAAAATTCAGCAAGTCTGGTTAACAGGTCCGTTTCTCTAAGGTAACTTTTTGGTTTTCACTGAGTTATTATAACACATGCAGAAGAAAGGGCAGAGGAAACATGCAATCTAATGTGGCAAGACCCGTTTGGAAAAGAGGTAAACTGATTCATTTCGCATAAAGGAAACGTAGCCATGTAGAGAGTTTTACATACAGTAGTAGCCTGAACGTGCCTAGTTTTGCTGCTACGTTAGCATCTCTGTTGAAGTATAAGGTAGTTTAAAAAATATAAAAAACCAATTTTTGTCTCAGTGGAAATCAGTGTGTTGAAAGTAGATGACAGTGTAATCTGCAGACTGACAGATACTTTGACTCAGTGGAGATCTTTAGAGTGAGGAGGTGCAAGAACCTAAGAAGCCAGCATGTCTCCCTTCCCACATGGCATTATGAAAGAAAGGAGGATAATTCTGAAGTGGCCTACAGTGGTAATTGTAGGATATATCTCAACAGATTGAGATGTCACGTAGCAGCTCTGCTGAATTTAAATTGTCAGTATTGTGTTCAAGTTTATGCCTTTTCTTGGAGTATGAAGTGTGAAAATGAGATGGCTAGGTGTCTAAATCATATAAATGACTATTTTGTATGTCACTGTTGCAGATAAAAGTCAGTAACAGCAAATAAAATAAATGCCCTAAAATAAATTTTTAAATCAAATAACTTACTCTTTTTTTATCTCTACTGATGGCAGTTTATTAAGACAGCTAAAATAACAGCATGCAGCTATTTATCGAAGCGTGTTTTCACAGCACTACAATAGGGAATGCCTTGCCTTTTTCCCTTTACTGCTACCAGAATTTAAAACATTATTCTGCATCCTTTACTTTGAGAATTTTAGTCCATGGAGTCTTAAGCATTTGAGGAACCGAGTGGTATCTGGAAACTGTAACCAGAGAAATGACAGCTGACAGAGGAAAGTGTCCAGCTGCAAGAATTCATCTTTAAAAAAAAAGGTCTTTCTATGTTGCTGCTCAAAGATATGGTTCTATGGCCCTTAAATAGAATTTCCTTGATGAGATATTTTTTTGTCAGGTGTGTACTAGCCAGAGAAAATAAGCTGTATTCACACTTCAGAGCTTGTTTGCTGTTTAAAAGGCACCAGTTAAATGAAAAGTTTACACTTCTTGCAGTTTGTAAAAGTTGGGGAAGTAATGAAGCAAAAATATTTTGTTTTCAGTGCTTATGATATCCATCTCTACTAAGCTATTGATACAATGAAGCAAATGCTTTTTAGTATCCTTTAGTGAAGCAGGCCCAGAGTGTTTGCTCTTTACAGCTATCCCTATTTTGATCCCTGCTGGTCTCCTTTCCCACACACTCTTCCTTTTAATAGTACATTAAGACTTTACAGCCAAGAGAACTATTTGGTAGTCTTTGACTGAAGGCTCTCTATCACAATACAAATTTATGAAACTTAGCTATGAAAATGCATTTGGTTAAACACAAACTTTCGACATTAATGGTTGGAAGGAAAGACGTGTTTCAGAAAAGCTACGTCATTTTGTGTCTCATGTCTGCATATGGCGGCACGCCTTCTCTCAAGGAAAAGGCTCCTTATGAGGCCACGTTTTTAAACTCACATTAGTTTGGTTATTTGGCAATGGCTATGAGTAGATGAACCTTGAATTTGTGAGGCTGGTGTCTCTGTTTATTTTTTGGCACGAACATGCTTTGATGAAGAGTAGAGTTTAACTGAAACCTTGATTAAAGGCTATTTCAATTTTAAAATGTCAGCATGAAATCAGCAGTTTAGGCATCTATAATAGCCCATTTTAAGCCAGTGGTGTACAGTGGGTCACATTTAGCAATGGCTTAGCTCTAATTGATTCCCTGGAAGTGCATTTAGGTTTAAGTTGGCTCATTATTTTAAGCTAAACCTGTGTTATTTGCATAGAGAGCATGGTTAGGGTTTGGGGGCATGTAACTGCTGTATCACAGTAAATGAATGATGCACAATGAGGTTCAGTTGCCAAGATTTTTTAGTTTTTTCTTTTTTTAATTCTTCCCTTAGGGAATATTTGCTAACCGTGTTGGAGCTTTAAAGCCCAACTCTTTTATTTGAAAATCCTGGGCATCCCAATAGTGTTCATATTGTGTTTTATCAATATTTCTTTAATTTCAGGAGATGGCTTTGGTACCATCCCTAAAATTAAACTGTGATCTGTGTGGGAAAAGAGATGGACGGACATGTTTGGGAAGCAATAGCACAAGGCCCATGTTTTATGATTCCTTCTCAAGTCATAAGGTGATGAAGATCTTGTGTAAAAGACTCTAGTTACTCTGTGACTGTTATCAGCATTATGTAAATACATTTAATTTAAAATAATAATATCATTATATAAAATGAGATGGATTAAGTGTTTGTACAGCTACTGTGTTACATTTTTGGTGCTCATTTTCAGTAATTATCAATTGTTTTACATTAAGTGACAGTGTATCTGTCTTTGTAGCTTTAAATGGCATGTTCTTTGAAAAACTGTAATTTAAAGTATTGCTGATATTTTCATCAGGGCCACCAAAAATCATGTTACAGATAAATAATCCTTAAGAGATTTTTCTTTCTTTCTTTTTTTTTTTTTCTGGTGGGCTTTAATTGTTTTGAAATTGGTCAGAGTTTCATCAATAAATGAGTAATGATAACTTAAAAGTTCTGTACACTACCGTGGCGATGGGTGAGGAAATACAACTGCCTGTCACCCTACAAGTATTCTGCTGCCTTGAGCTGGGACGTTTCACGTGCTGCTCTCTCTATTGAAATAAATTCCTTCTCTGGCTAATAGGCCTTGCCTTATGTGAGCAGAACCAAAAACCAAAGGAACAATAATGATGTAATGATGTAATGATGTTTAATAGCACTGCAAAGGCCTGAGAAGGCACTGCAAGTGTGCATGCTAACGGAGCATTTAGCAGAAAGAGAGGAGTGCCTGTATACAGTGCACAGAATTCTGGGGAATAACAGAAGTACAAGTTTAAGAGCCTCCTAATTAACATTGCTTGTGTGCAGTATTTATGGCTGTTTGTGACTTCTGTATTTATGTGACTTGATAGTATTGAAGTAATATTTTGTAAAAGATAATAGAAAATGCAATAGGATAGCACCAACCATTTCATTGATGTATTTTGATTTAAGAGAGAAAAATTACCAAATGCACAGTTAATGATAGCTGAAAAAAACCTGGATGAAAGAGTGAGACAAGCCCTTTCCTCTGGAAATAATGGAAAAATGCCAGTGGAATTCCTGGGGCAGGATGTTACCTTAGGTATACAGGTTATCTTTCAAAATTCTGTCTTTTACAGATCTAGACTAGAAGCGCAGAGCTTAAATTTTTGATATTTTTTCTGTGCAAGTTACGAGTGTGTCTCTGTGCAAGCTATGAGTTTATGCAGCAATTCATTTGTGAAACAGTTTTGAATGACAAGATTAGCTTAAAAAAAATTTAATTGTAAGAAATCGTAGTCTTCTATAAACCCAAGCTTGCTAGCGCATCTGTTGTCTGTTCTGCAGGTGATATTCATGTAGCATGGAGTATTTGGTGTCAGAGATTATTACCTGGTTTTCATATTTCAACCAGATTTTACTAATGGTTTCTGAACTCATTGGCAATTGGGATAGCATGCTTCCCTCAAAAAACTATGCAAAAAATTAAACTCCAGCTAAGCTATATCTAATCTGGCAGAAAAATTCCTTCTTCGTTCTCTTGTGTTCTTCCAGCCCTCCTCTGCCCTTCCCTCCCTTCCCAAAAACTGATGTGTATATCAAGAAATCCAAAACACTTTTCTACGTACCTCAAGGAAAAAGAGAGCGGTTATGCAAAATAGGCTGGGAACCAGTAGGTTTCTCCTGCCTTTCCTTTTTCTTTGTTTCCATATGATGCAAAAAGTTGAATTTTCCTTAGAGTGACTAAAAAACAACTTCATAAATAATTCTTAAAGGCACCAGGTATCATCTTAGATAGACATCCTGATAGACCTGAGAAAGCTGTCTTGCTTTGATACAAGGTTTATGACTAGGTGAAACTGGGAAGCTCTTTATCCTATTTATTTATTTATTTATTTATTTATTTATTTATTTTTCCTCCTGAAACAGCTTCTGGGCTTTTTATGCCATTTTTGGGGGGCTGACTTATACTCCTGCCCTGTTATTGTGTGTAAAGATTTTTCTCTTCTCCAAATTGTGAGAAGTATTTTTTGTAGGCATTTCTCATGCCTGAGAAGCTTCCTTGTGAATGACTCTCCAATTAAAATATGTCCCTTTTCTGTGCTGTTCTAAAATTTCACCGTTACTGCACTTCTTGTCATGTATTATTATAATTATGCTTTACACTCTTTTCAGTGCAACTACTTCAGATAAGCTCCTTATAACTACGAGTCAGGGTTTTAGTGTTTATTTATTTTTTGCAGGGTTATCAGATGTAGTGTATTATTTTATTTTTTTGCAGAGAGCTTAGAAGATCAGTGTTGTTAGGACAGTCACAATTTGGAAAGTGTATAAGCTGTCAAGCTCAGGTCTAAATTGTACAGATTTCTTTTCCATTTATGTCTTTGTTATTTGTCCATGGCATTGTGATAATTGTGTAGTGTCCTCCAAACCATCATGAAAATAAAACATTGGCATAACTAGCATGAAAATTCATGAGACTGGAACTCCGAAAAACTCAGCAAATAATGCTCTTTCTGCAACCAAACAGTTCCAAGTCTTTGTGCAAGCCAGTAAAATGGCACTGGAGTTCAGAACTGGTGAAGAAAAGAACAAATTCCGATGCCATTGCAGTTGATAGTGAAACTTCCCTGGACCAGGGTGTCTACAGACTTGCTCAGCATTTACAGAATGAGTAAGAATCCTCTGTCTCTTGTGGTTTTCCTACAGAACAACTGAAAATTTCATAATGAAATATTCAGTGCTCAGACACATTAACTAACGAGGTGAAGCCCAATGCCTGTGGCTAGTTTTTGGCTCTGTTAGGTTGATACAGATCATTCAAAATGTTGGCAACGTCAACAAGTCCTGGCTTTTTGAAATTTCTATTTGGAAATATCGACTGATGGAAGGATAAGAGAAAAAGTTTATCAGGTGTTCTGTGGATTCTGCTTATTAAGTTCAGTGCAATCATCTATTTCCTTTTTCTCCTATGTCCTGTCATCTGAGTTCTTAGCCATCCATTGGCTCTAGACTTAAACTATGTGCTTTTGATCTATGCTTTTTGTTGCAGCTGTTCCATGCCACGTAGAGTGGGAATTAAGCCCATAGGTGTTACTGAAACAAAACCAGATAACAAGAATACTGGAGGGGGAAAAAAACCCCCTCATATTTTCTGCAGTGGTGCTTTGGAGATGATACATGAAAGTGAAGTGCTCCCATATGTTCTGATTGAATGACTGGCAAATTATATTAAAAAAAAAATAATTGAAGAGGCTTCAGGAAAGTTACACATCCTTGTAAGGAGAAAAGCGATACAAAAGCGTTGAGTGTCCTTTATTCCAGATAATTTAGTGTCTAAGCATTTAAAGGTCAAAAAGGTAAGACAAACAGTATGAAGTAAGGGAATTTGTTTGTTTCAGTCATGTTTGACTGTCAGAGTTCTTTAAATCCTTTATCCTACCCAAAACATATAATCTTTTGTTTTCTAGCTGAGGGAACACGTAAAATCATGAGAGCTTATTGTAATTTTTAATAATTTGCAGCTCATTTAGCTATAGTATAATTAAAAATGGTGTTTGAACTCTCTTTCTTATGCTCTCAGTAAGGACACGAATTTGGAGCAAAATTTGCATAATAACATTTGCTTTTGTCGATGTTCAGAGCAGTAATATAATTAAAAAGGTGAAAGGCTTAAGAGATGATGGTTCATAATGTACTTATTAAAACTCTGATTAAAATAAAATGTCTAGGAAAAAAGGATTAACCAGCTTTGGTGTTTCATTTTTGATTTTTCTCATTATGTGTATGGTAGCAGATGACTCAACAGTGCTGTAAGAGAAAAAGCAGTATAAGCTACTGCTGCTTGGGCAAACCTATTCAACTGGAGTTTTTAACAGCTGTTCCCAAGCTTCATTAAGGCTCATTATAAGTTGTCATGTAGCAGAGAACTTATATTTTCAGATAATCTGTGCACAGCAGTAAAGATAAAAGTCTATCTTAAGGCTGCACTAAACAGAACAGAAGATGGTACATATTAAAAATAGATTACTGAAATTCTCTAATTAGCTAGCACAGACCTATAAAAGCAAAGCACAATCAATGAGTTTTAAAGAGGGATGGGGAAGAATGGCTCATCTATGGATGGACTCTCAGACTTGAGACTGATAAAATCATTAATAAACATTATTTACCAATTCTCCTTTAATAATATATGCATCCTTAATCACATGTTTGTGTGCTTTTATTTCCCCAAAATCTAATGCCTAGCTGGTCTGTTAAGAATCGTCATATTTGTCTTATCTGACAGCAGAAAGGAAAAAGGTAATTTCAGTCTAATTTTTGATTGAAACTGTGCAAAATATCTGATTCTAAAGTGATACATTCCATGAATTTAAGTGTAGAGTCTAAGCAGGGCTTCGGATGTGAATACATCCGACTTTTGGAGAGGGTAGAGTGGGGAAGGACAGTGATAATAACACACTTCTCCATTTTGCCGCATTACAAGTGAGTTCCCATGTCTCATTTAGCCTCCTATAAATAACTAATATTTGTTCTTTCTGTATTTTGAATGGTGGGTGATGTAGACCTTTTGAAGACAGTCAATATGCGTTCCACAAAAAGCTAGAAGGGGGAATGTGGCAAGATCAACAAAATTTCTCCTCTTGAAGACAAATGATGTGAAAGGAGACTCAGTAATACCCTAGTTTTTTAAGCCCACCTCTCTTCCTTGATGATGTTCTGGAACATGAGCTTAATGCCAGTCATTTGCTAAAGTGATGATTCCGTGTGAAATCCTGATTCTTTTCTGCATATGCTGTCAGCGAGTGAAAGGGCAGGGGGTGAATGAAACAGAGAGTCACAGGACAAATTTCTCTCCAGTGGATGTCACTCATTCTGAGAGGATTGAGCAGGATCAGACAAAAACGGACCTGTGACTAGAATTTTTGCAAATGCTTCTGCAAGTCTACCTGGAAATCTGATCCCTCAGTGTTTCGGTATTTACCCAGAGAGGCACTATTTCTTTTCAGTCTGGTTTTTTGGTGTTAAAAAAGATCCGAGCAATATGTTACTCCATAAGAAAAATATTTGCAGGTTTTTCATACATTTATGGTAAAAAAAGAAACATTTCAGGTAAAATTAATCCCCTGATGTCCTGCCTCTGTAATAGGCATCATGTAGCAAGAGCCTAAAAATAAGTATTTCCAGTTCTGCTATTATTCTGCCTGTAATGCAGCAATCCTTACATTCAGAGTTGGATTCTGATGGGAATAAAAATCTGTTAATGTTCATCTTCATAAAACAACACATCCTCTTGATGCAGCTGTTTTGTTTTGAATTTTGCAGGTATTTTCAAATCTCAGTACTCTCAGTGTCCTTAACTGGTAATGGATATTATGCAACGGGTAATTTCATTAGCTCTGTTCATTTCATTAAACCAGTATGTTATCTGGTGTGATAAATACATTGTTCTCACTAAGGAGAGATCATCTAACGGGCAGAATGATGTCTTTCAGGGCAAGACTGAGATGTATGATAGTGCCTTCTGACAATAAAGGCTATTAGTGACTAGAGCTACCAGTGTCAGCTTCCTCTGCATAAAAATTTGCGCCAAATTGTAATATTCAGTGAGTCACGTGGGGGAAAAATCCCTGAAATACTGTGTTCCTTCTGTGCAGCTGAAGCTGGACGCAAACAGGTTCTTTTTTTTCTGGAAATGATGCATGGTGTAAAGTCTCTCAATGAGAAAAATACCTGAAGCAGATGGAGGTGCTGGAACAGCAATCTCACAGCTGAGGAGAGCATAGGGATGCAAGGCGCGAAACCTGAAAGTGCTCTGCGGAGAGGGCCTGAAAAGGTCTGGAGGACAGGAGTAGAAATGTCCAGCAGGAAGATAAAAAGGACACAGAGAATAAGAAAACACCAAGTCAGAGGAAGGGCAATATATAAATACCAGCAAGGAAACTTTTATCAAAGATTACATGAGATGGAGAAGGCTGGAAGGGAGAAAATATGAGAGAAGAGACAAAGGCAAAACAAATATTTTGTTGTTCTTTAAAATGCATTCAGACAGAAGTTGCTTCATTTAGAAAGAATCTTCTCCAGGCAGTTAATTAGCTTTGTCAGTCAGCTGTCGTAAACCAGATTATTGAACTGTTTCATATTTGAAATTCTTTAAACTAACATCTTGACATTGCCAGTAGGTTTGTTAATAATCTGAAGACATGAGAAGAATTTATTAGCTTTGGTGTGCCTGTCTGTGAAATGTAGCAGAGAGTTAACTTCATATTATCCAAACACAACTTGAGCTTTCTCCTGAAAGGTTCTAATTGCATTTTCAAAATGCTTTTATCTTACTCCGAGGTGGCAAATAGCAGTGTGGTCGTGTGGGAGGCTCTGTGTATGTAATAATGCATCCTAGTGGAGCAAATGGCAGCTTTAGGAGTGCCATGATGCTAAAGCGAAGTATGAAAAAGGGAAAGAATTTGTATTATTATATTCAGCAAGCAGATCCTAGCATTTTCTGAAATGATTTGAGTGCAATCTTAAGCTGTTTTGATTGCTGTCTAAATGCTGAATTGGGCTGAAAGTCTGTTGTAAATGGTCATATGGGTTTATCTGCTTGGCGTAATATTATATTTTCCTCCCAAAATCTTTATTCGCAATAGCCCTGTTGATTTCAGCAATATGTGTATTTTAAAGGAATATCTGTGTGTGTGTGTGCAGCATTATTTACTGTTTAAATTTAAATGCTTTTTTCTTGCACCAAACTAAGCAGCATGTAATCAATATTTTTTTTATTTTAAACATACTCATCACCATGTACATTTCCAGTAATAAAAAAAAGTATCCTGTCTCGCATGAAGTGTCGATGCCATCCAAATTGAAGTTTGTTAGTTTTTTCATTATTTAGAAAGTAGTATCCCACCCCATCTCCCTTTCTGACTACTGACTTAGTCTTCTTGACAGGCTGGTTCCTGTTTCCTGCGCCTACTGCCAACTGCTTTGGCCTTTAGTCTCTTTGCTAAATTAGTCCTTTTAAAAAAAATTATTAACTTCCATTTGCTGCATTTTATTCCATTCCATTCCATTCCATTCCATTCACACACTCATGTTGTTAATGTTTAAGTCTTGTCTCATCTCTCTTCTAAAGCTTACTAATTCCTCTGTTCTGCTGATTTCTTGATGAGAAAAGCCATCCCAAAGAGACCTTGTGGTCCACAGGATGCAAAACACATGGAAACCCTGCTTCGATCCTGCAACTCCTAGAGCATGCCTAGAATGGCCTCATTCTTCAGGGAATTTAACTCAAATAATGAGATTAACTCAGATCACACTGTAACATGTACAAAGTAATATTTTTATGAAGACTTATAGGTTGCCCAAATTCACATTTCTCAACCTGCTGGCCATGCAGTGGTCACAGTGCAGGAGTACACTGTGACCCCGATTTTCACCATTCCCATCTAACCAAATCCTCTCTTGTGTTTCCAGCGAAACATTTTGTCATACTCTAACCAGTTTTATAGTGTCTGATTCTTGAAGAATAACGATGTAAAAATGTTATCAAGTTTTCATTTTATGATCTCTAAGTTTGCCTGGCAGATGGTAGTATTGCCTGTAGATCATTCTTCACAAAGCAAGCAGTGCATAGCTCTGCCAGCTTTATCACACCATACTTCATGCTCGTCTCTGGCCAGCTTCATACAGCCACTTATAATTAATAGTCTCGAAGTCTCAGCTGTGCATCTAACGTTCCAGACTTTAATCTCTCTTATCATCCATCTTACCTCTACTTATCTTGCATGAGTAGCCTACTCCTATGAAGTAATAATTAACCTCCCATTTTCTCTTTTTCATGCCCTTTTGACAAGCCACTTATCTTTTATCTTTTGGGTTTGCTTTGTAATTTTGAGAATTTTTGTAAAAATTCCTTCTCCTCCTCCCAAGTTGTTCACTACACATTTCTGTCTCATGTCTTGCCTGCACACCTCATTAGCTTTTGGACTTTGATCAAAGATCTGCTCAGTTCATAGTTGTCATTACAATCATCATTATAATTTTTACAGTATTACCACTGATTTTATTTTCACCTGATCAAACTTTATAATGACCAAGTATGTCAGCCTTTAACATTAGATGTTGTGCACTGAAAAACATCAAGCTTGAATATTTCATTTGGAGGAGAAAAATAATAATAATAATAATAATAAAAATCCGTGCTGTAGAAAATGAGTCTTAGAATACACATAAAAATATCTGCAAGAATTACACACTGATATTTTAGGAGACTTCCATGCAAAGTGAAGGTTTGTAATCATAGTGTTTGGGAAAAGGACCACTGATGCAACCTGGTCCAATGAATTGTCATGCAGATTTTGTTAGAAACTTCAAGGACTGTAGGATTTTATTCCATATGTTTTAAAGGGATTTTCAATATCTTGTGTCACTTTGCATCTCAGCCTGGATGAAAAATGATAGTATTATTCTGCAGAAAAGGTACCCCTGAATTTTTTCCTCTGGCTAGAATTTTAAGGAAAGATTAAGATACAAAGAAGTTTTAGGCTTCACTTTGCAAAGCTATGCGGAGTTCTGATTGCTCAAGTTTAATGTTAAACATTTTGAAAAGCTTGGTCTCTCTTTTCTCTGACCTTGGGATTACAGAAATACTGGTTACTGTTACTACTGATTTATTTGTAGTTGTACCAGTCTTCCTGCTCATTCTGTTAGCAGGCTGTGATGTTAACGTCACACGTTAACGTAATGTTCAAAGAAACACCAAAGAACAAACCATTGTGTTCCTTATAGACTGGATATATTTGAACAGTGGGAAAATTGCATGGCATTGGAAAGCAAATTGAGGGTTCGTGTCATTTGGTCACTTTTCACAAAATTGGCTTGCTAGTAAGAAAGGAAGATGTGCTGCCTATCACTTGCAGGGTCTCATAACAGAATCTGAAGGAAGGATGGGCATCAGTTAAGAATAAATAAACAGAAAATTCCCAAACTGAAAAGAACAAAAAAAAAAAAAAAAGATGATTATCTTTTTATGATCCCAAAGAGTGGAGTTCTTCTGATATTTAGTGCAAAGATAGTGTTAATTCCTTTAGGAATGAATAATTATCACCAGTAAGCGCTAATCCAGCAATGCATTAATTAATTACACTTTGTTGCCTGAGGTCAATTCTTTATGTGAATTAGTTTAATTTGTATGAACTCTTGGCCTTCAATAGATAGTCTGGCTTTCTGACAGGAAGAACCACTTCAAAATTATTTAGGATTTTTATCATGATTTAATTTAATTGATTTTAGCAATTCTGATACTATGATCCCAAGTATAGTTGATACGTTATTGTAGTAGCCAGTACATGCAATTTTTACGGTCAAAATTGGTAAGCTTTGCCAATGTAGGCCAAAGTTCTCTATTTTCAAGTGGTTAATCTCAACAGCTAAGTAACTTAAATACGAGTCTCTCATGTGAGAACTTCATCCTGCAAGTAAGATCTAATGAATCTTAACCTGAACAGAAGAAAACAGAACGATTTGCAAATAGTGATCTACAAGGATCTTAAAGATGTTCAAAACCCACTATGCTTTGACACTTGGATTTATCATTAGCAAGCTAGTCACTTTAGTATTATATACTAAATAGGTAGAGAATTTGAAAAATTATGGGGTTTTTTTGCTTAGATTCACCAGGTTACATCTGCACTTGCTGTCAGCCCAGGTTACACCATCTCTATGTCACCAGTCCTTCCTTCATTGGCAAGGGACTAGATTTACTCTACTAGTATAGTTTTAGTTGGAGAAAAGGACACTTTGCTTCAGGACAAGTTTCTGTCCATATTGTATTTTTTAACTGCCTTGTTGTAATATCTTTGCTACAAAACTACCAGCAAAGAATTCCTATCTTGAAACATGGAGAGATTGTTCTTATGGATATGACTGCTAAAGGTTTGAGAATACCAAATCCTTGCAGACCTACAGAGAGCCTGGAGGTTTGCTCTTCTTGTCTTGCAGATAAGATTAATTCTTATCCTAAAAGCTGTTATGTTTTGCTATTTGCTTCAAAATAATCATTTGAACTTACGAAAGCAATTGGTATCTCTAATAATGAAGGAGCAAATAATAGAGTTGATCAGTGTTTCTGGGAATATTTTTAAATCTTGTCCATATCTTATATTTTTATTCTTTTTAAAATAGGTTTTCATGTGATATGAAACATTTGTTCCAATGCTTCTGTAGGTATTTTTTGTGCATTGATTTTTTTTTTCCTCCCCTCATTACTATAGTTGAAGGGCCCAATTTTGGTTTCAGGCCTTCAGTTTGCAAAATCTTGGACTGTTTGAGAGCTGGAGTTGTCTAAGTCTCTTCTAAGCTGTGATTAATGTACTGTGCTGTATTGGTTTGGCACGGCCTGGTTTTGGGTAGCAGGGGGGCCACAAAGACGGCTCCTGTGAGGAAGCTGCTGGAAGCTCCCACCATGTCCGCCAGAGCCAGTGGCTGATGGCTCTGAAGATGGACATGCTGCTGGCCAAAACCGGGCCAATGAGAGAGGTTGGTGACGCCTCTGTGATGACATATTTAAGAAGAAAATCGAAACAAAGTCACAAGATTTTGGGATTCTAGTCAGAGAAGAGGAGGAGGTGAGAACATGTGAGGGAAACAACGTGGGGACACCAAGGTCAGTGCAGGAGAGGCAGGAGGCGCTCCAGGCGCCGGAGCCGAGGTTCCTCTGCAGGCCGTGGTGAGGACCATGGTGAAGCAGCTGTGCCCTGCAGCCCATGGGGATCCACGGGGGTGCAGAGATCCACCCACAGCCCGTGGGGATCCACGGGGGATGCAGAGATCCACCCACAGCCCGTGGGGATCCGCGGGGGATGCAGAGATCCACCCACAGCCCGTGGGGATCCACGGGGGATGCAGAGATCCACCCACAGCCCATGGGGATCCACGGGGGATGCAGAGATCCACCCACAGCCCGTGGGGATCCACAGGGGGTGTAGAGATCCACCCACGGCCCGTGGGGATCCACGGGGGATTCAGAGATCCACCCGCAGCCCATGGGGATCCACGGAGATGCAGAGATCCACCCACAGCCCGTGGGGATCCACGGGGGATTCAGAGATCCACCCACAGCCCGTGGGGATCCACGGGGGATGCAGAGATCCACCCACAGCCCGTGGGGGAGGTGCCCGTGCCGGAGCGGGTGATGCCTGGAGGAGGCTGTGATCCAGTGGGAGACTCGGTGCAGAGAGAGGGCCCTGCTTCCAGGCTGGAGCAGCCTGGCCTTGGAGCACTGCACCCCGTGGAAGAGAGACCCACGGCGCAGCAGGTTTGGGAGGGCTGTGTGCCCGTGGGGGGAATTCACGCTGCAGCAGGTGCGGTGTGGCTGCTGCTCCTGAGAGTGGACCCACGCCGGGGAAGTTCACGGAGAACTGTGTGAAAAATACGTTTTATAGTGTTGGCTTTTGCAGATGTGTTGTGCATTGTAATGCTGGTTTTGTGAGAGGGGCTTTGCTGTTATGTACATTGTAATGTTGGTTCTGTGGGAGTGGTTTTGTTGTTGCGAGGGGAGGGGACTGGGTGTTGACTTTCACGGGGGCTTAGAGCTATTTTTAACATGGACTTTGTGTCGAGGTGGGAGGTTTACTGTATTTGGATAACATCTGGCCAATGAGGGAATCGAAACCTTCGGAAAGTATCGAAGAGTGACAGCTGCCCTCAGTGAAGAGAACTGCACATGCTCTAAAAGGGCGGGACAGGGGAGGAGTTATGTTAACCAGTTTTTTAATATTAAAAATGATTTATAAATATGTAATTAGATGATGACCCAGAGGGGGTATAACAGGTGGGGCCACCATTTTGTGAGTGTGCCTCTGGCCCTGCCTCTGTGGCTGTCCGTCCAGCGCTGTTATCTTTTGCTTTGTTGACTTTGTTTCTTATTAAATCTTTCAAATTTTAATTAAAGCGTGAGTCCTGTTTCTCACAACTGTGTCCCGTGGGAGGGACCCCACGGCCTCACAGGGGAAGACTCCTCTCCCGGAGAAGCAGAAGGAAATGAACTGACCAAACCCCCGTGCCCGGTCTCCCTGCGCTGTCGGTGAGACGGAGGGAGGGGGGGAAGGTGTTCTAAGGGCTTCTTTTACTTCTCATTATCCTCCTCTGATTCTGTTAGTAATAAATTCACTTCGCAACTTAAGCTGAGCTTGTTTCGCCCTTGAAGTGTTTCTCCCGGTCCTTGTCTCACTCATGAAGTGTTTGTTTATTTTTTTTCCTTTTCCCTGTTCTGCCCAGCTGTGGCAGGAGGGGGTGAGCGAGCAGCTCTCGTGGGTGCCTGGCGCTGGGCCAGTGTCAAACCACGACATGTGCCTATTTAAACTTGGCCTTAGAAACATGAGCTTTCTTTCACAACTTGCGTGGAAATTTGAATAAGGAATGAATTTGAAAGCAAATATGGTTTTCAGCTGTCATATATGCTATAGCATTATTAGAGATAATCATGTCCATTCCAGGTAATTCCTTCTGGGAGGAGAATTTGGTGACAAAGTCTGGTGCTTTTGACACTCTCGATCAAAGTGGAACTCGGCTTTTTGTTTGCATTCTGTTTTGTTTTGGTACTTGCAATTTGGTTTTGCACTGTGTTGTGAAAGGTAGTTCTGAGGTCCTTCAGTGCTTGGTAAGCCCGTGCCTGCATGCAAACCGTGAGCCTGCTTTCTGGGAGCCACTGCTCTTCAGCAGCCTTTTGCACCCCACTTGAGCCTACTGAATCAAAATAAAATAGGAACTTACTACTATGCAATTTCCCCTACACTTTAAACACAAACATAACCATCTGCCTGACAGAGTAATGCTGATGAAATTCAGTGTATTAGGACATAATAAGACAAGACTGTAGTAGATCAAAATATATTCTCTGACTCAGCATGGAATTTGAAGACTGTAATTCATCATTCTGAGGACAAAACCAGCTGATGCAGGCACATAGTTGTGGTTTTGCTTTGTTTTTGGGGTTTTTTTTAAAGATGCTTTAATGTATGTACTGATTGATAACTCAGAAAATCTACATGTTTTAAGTTGCATGTATTCCTTAAATAGGGTTAGGTACCAATAGAAATACAAAGATGTTTTGGGGGCTGGCAAAATTATAGAACTGGTGTAATTTCAGAGCACTAGGTACTGAAGGGCAGTTGTAATAAATAAGGTTCTAAATTTATGGATGGAGTATAGTATAGGTATAGAACTTTTTTAATACACAGTTAATGGCACAGTAACAAGTACACTAATATTAGCTACTTTATATGACTTCAAACTAATGTTTAAAATTTTATCCATAAATATGTATGTACATATGCTATACAGATAAGTAAAAATTAAGAGTTTTTATAGAGAGAGAATGAGCATACTAAGGAAGACAGTAAGAGGTGGTTTATTTGTACTATATAGAAATTATTGATGTTGTTTTTGTATGTATGGAGAACAAAAAAAAACAGAAGGGACACAAAGAGAAAAATAGAGCCTACAGAGTTTGGTAAGTCACTATTTGTTTTGACATTTGATGTGAGCAAAAACTGTTGGAACTGCTCAAGCCCTTCAAGGATAGAAAGTGAAAGGATAAAAGTTATTGATTCATAGTGGGCATAAATTACAGGTCACTTATGAACCATGCAGATCAATATTAAGTGTCAGATTGCATTAATTAATTTTCTGCCTAAATGACTTAGTGACAGATTTCAGAAGTGGTTAATTCTTCAGTAGGTCTGAATATGAAATCTCTCTAATTTCCACATTCCAATGTTTAGTTTAATTTAAAAGTTTTCTAGAGATCTGAATTGGAGGAACTCTTTGGAAGCTGAGGACATTAAAGGAACCACAGAGACTTCCACCAGCATTCAGTTGAGGAAAGATCCTACTTTGGGTTGAGACATTACAGCAAGTACAGTCTGCAAGAGTGCATGATGTGACTGGCTTCACTGATTAGATAGAAAAAGCTGGCCTGGTAACCTGGGCACTGATGTAGATGTGGAGAGCTCTGGCGAAGTTGTCTGGCTCAGATATGAATCCTTTTTTCCTTTTGAGACCTTGAACTTGCTTGCATACTTAAACAGGTAGTGCTAGAAATCAAAAAAGAATTTGGATATGAAGTCCCAGGACTATGCTAGAAAATGTTTTTGACCATTAAGCACCTGGCAAGTCTAATATTACTGGTGCTGAACAAAACCCTGAGGCACTTGGCTTTAATGAAGTTGAAGAAGCACCTTGTGACTCCAGCTTTAATTGCTGGAATGTGCAAAGAAATATTCTGAAATAAATCTGAGGGCAACCACAAGAAAAATATCCCCCAAGTAATTTTTCCATAGGAAGTACTCTATAAAATTGTACAAATAAACTGTAGTCATAGTATATATAAATCTTTATAGAATTTAAATGCAGGCAAGTTTTTCTTGTATTACTCCTGAAATAAGGACAAAATAATTCTTTCTTTATTAATTGTACAAAGATCATAAAAATCTTGAGGAAAGGGGAAATCCTTTTAAGTTCCACAGTGTTGAGGAAAGGGGAAATCTTTTTAATTGCTGCAGTGCTAAGAAAGATATCCATGTTACATTTCTGTATCTATGTAATAGTTTCTCATCTGCATCCTGTGTGATTGAAGAACACCCGGTTTCAAACATCCAAACTCAAATATTTATGTTCAGTGTTTACAAGGCTCTCAGTTGTCAATTACTCTTAAATCCTGAGTGACAGTGTGTATATTTACTCTTCTTGGCTAGACCAAACCAAACTGGGGGCTAGTTGCTCTACTCGAAGACTGGGCAAACTTGTGTTGTCTTAGCTTTTAAAATTCTCCAATTACAAAATTCACAAAAAATTTTTCACGTGTTTGAACAGATCATTTGCAAGACCCTAGGTGAAGAGATGAGTGTTCGAGAATATCTGAACTCAGTTTTGAAACTTTTCTTTGATCATTAATCTGTAAATAGATTTTTAAAAAGGGAAACGAAACTAAATCAGCTTGCAATCATGTGATGTTATAACATGAGAATTCGAGAAAAGCATAGCAGGCAGAGGTATTGGCTTAAAATGAGTTAACAACCTGGACGTAGTTCGGTTGCAAGGAGTACATTAGTTACTGTTGTAGGAGTCTCACTGAACTAATCAAAGTACAAGCTTAATTCCTGCCATACTTGAAAGACATTCTATAATAATTTTAGTATTGGTGTTAAGATCTCGTTATGAAAATTTTTAGAAAGATGCCTCTGCCTGAATTAAGGTAAAAATGAGACCATATGCCAAAGTCAGTAGTATGGGTTTTACTTAACAATAAATGAGAGAGTGAGAGAGGAGAGAGAGAAAGAAATAGAAATGGAAAAGAGGTGGGGGGAGAGAAAGAGAGTGACAGACACAGATTAAGTGGAAAACCTCTCCGCTCTGTGGATCCCAGTGGCATCTCGTGGATGCTCTCCATCAGGTCTTCTTGGTGCTGGGGCTCCCCCGCAGACAAGGAGTTCAGTGGATCGATATTCACTTGGGCTGGCCGGGAAGGCCCAGGTACCTCCCCTGGCGGGGGCAAGTTTGGGACAGTCTCTTGCAACAGCCTGTGGATCTGTTGCATCCCTTTGCATCACGAGCAGTGCTCTGCTGCAAGGCCTCAGCAATGAGTCTGGGGAGCGCTTTGGGGGTCTTTGATGGATGATGGCACCTGCTCAGGTGCCCGTCACGGGAATGTCCCGTGGATGTGGCCTTCCTGGGCTGGGGGGGATTTAAGAGCTGAGCCAGTTTGTGTGAGGGAGGAAGGCTGTTCAGTGCCTGTGACCGGAGGTTACGCCACAGCCCCAAAACTCTCCTGCTCCCTTCTTGGTTGTGGGGGAGTGTGTGCAAACGTGGCCTCAGCAGATGAGCCTGTGGGCTGTGGCCTCCCACGGGCCGAGCCTGGCCCAGGCTGATTTTCAGGAGAGCTGCTGAGTTTGGCTTTCTTGTGGTTACATTCTCCTCCCTTGGTCTTGTTTCCTTGTCTCTAGAGCAGAGGTAATTGAACAATCATGTCACCTTTATGGTATCTCGAGTTGTGTGAGGCAGCCTAAGTCCCTGCAGCCCGAAGCTGCAGTCAGGTGAAGGATGGCCGGGCTTGGGTGGTCTCAGCCTCTTTCTACAGTTTTGCCATAAGGGGCAGAGCTCCCTCCTAGCCATGTTTAAGCCGTGACCCTGCATAACGCTGCGGTCTCTGACAGCGCTGATGTGCCCAGAGCCCCCGTGAGGCCCAGCGCCACAGGACAGACACGCCGAGCCCCACGCTGCGGAGGCCTGGCTTTGGAGGGTGGCCTGGGCGGGGCAAGAGGAATTGGCCAGATGGACGCAGCCGGGGAGTTGTGGTCAGTGGCTCCATGTCCAGGCGGAGGCCGGGGACGAGGGGTGTCCCTCAGGGAGGGCTCTGCCCTTGGCCCCGGGGCTCTTGAGTGGCTTTGCCAATGACGCAGAGAGTGGCTGGAGCTCCCCCTCAGCACGGGGTTTGCGGGGCACAGGCAGCTGAGCGGGGCAGGGGCTGAGGAGAAGGACTTGGAGGTGCTGGTGGAGGAGAAGCTCAGCGTGAGGCGGCAATGTGTGCTGCCAGCGCAGGAAGCCACCCACGCGCTGGGCTGCACGGAAAGGAGCGAAGAGCAGCAGGTCAGGGGAGGTGATTGTGGCCCTCCAGTCCATTGTTTGAGACCCCACCTGGAGCACTACATCCGTGTCTGGGGGCCCCAGCATAAGAAGGACGTGGAGCTGCTAGAATGAGTTCAGAGGAGAGCAGTGGAGATCCTCAGAGGGTTGGAGCACCTGTGCTACGACGTCTGGCTGGGCAGAGAATGCCTTCCGATCGGCTTAGGGAGAGACGCCTGTGCCCAAATGGAGGTGCAAATGAGACCGTATGATGACAACATACAGATTTTATTTAACAGGGATTTTATTTAACAAGAAATGTGAGGGAGAGAGATGAAAAGAAGTAGGAAAGAGGTCACAGAGAGAAAGAGAGCAGAAGAGAATCTGTTGCAACTAAATGATCTTTGAGGTCCTTCCCAAACTAAACCATTCTGTGATGCTAGAGGATGTGTGGATGTGTATTTTAATTGAAATTGCTGTTATAATAGTAATAATAATAATAATAATATAATAGTAATAATAATAATAATAGTAATAATAATATTTTACTACTACTCTTTCATCTTCTTCTTCTCCTTCTCCTCCTTCTTCTTCTTCTTAGTATTTACTTCTCTTGCTATTTCTTCTTCTACATCAACTTACTCTTTTTTCTTATTCTCATTCCTATTCTTTGTTTTCTTTTCCTTATTTTTGTTTTAATTCTTATTTCTTTTCCTATTCTTTTCCTTATTAATTTTTTCTTTTTCTTATTATTCTTATTCCTTTTCCTATTTGTATTCTTTTTATCATTCTCATTCTTATTGCTTTTTTTTTACGTTTCCTTTTTCTTATCTTTTTTCTCCTTATTCTCATTCTTATTCTTATTTTTTTTTCCTTTTCTTTCTTATTCTTATGCTTAATTCCTTTTCTTATTTACTACTACTATTTCTTCGTCTTCTTCATCTTCTTTGTATTATTATTAGTCCTATTCCTACTCTTTTTGTGGTTTTTTTTTGGTCATGTTTTGTGGTTTTGGTTTTTTTTTTTTTTTACTACTGCGACTGTTTCTCCTTCTAAATCCAACTTCCCTCTGTTTTGGAAGACTTGTTTTTGGTGCAGTCCGGCAGTGTGCAGTGGAGTCCTGGGAGGAATATCTTCTGTCTGTGCCCATTCCTCATGGATAAAATCCCAAAGGATCACATGTAGTCCTTTCAGGATGAGAGGAAATGGCCTTGGATTCCAGCATGGGTGGTTCAGATGAGATAGTAGAAAGACTTTTTCCCTGACAGAGTGGTCAGGCATTGGAAGAAGTTGCTCCGGGAGGTGGTGGAGTCACTGTGGAAGTGTCCAAGCCTCGTCTGGATGTGGCACTTGGGGACATGGTTTTGGGGTGATGATGGTAGTGCCGGGGTGACGGTGGGACTGGATGACTTCCAAGGTCTCCTCCCACCGTGATGAGTCTCCGGCCTTCACCGCTGGGCCACTTGGCACCGAGTGTCCCCCACAGGTGCTGGTTTGGGGCTGGCCACAGGGGTAATCTTTGGTCTTGGGGAGACCCCCTTGGGGTGCTCCAAAGCAGCCGGGGATTGCTGAGGCTGCAGGGACGTGTCCAGGCAAAGGCAGCCCGTGAGGCTGCCTCGGGACGCTGGGCAGGCTGCGGGCAGCCGCCATCTGCGGGGCCCGGGCTGGCGCCGGCAGCGGGCCCTAATCCTCGGGCTGTGGCGCCAGGCAGGGGCAGCAGAACAGGCTGCACAGCGCCCGCCTGAGGATGGAGGTGCGTTTTTGGGGGCGATCCAGCTGCTGGCTGAGGGTCAGGGTTCGCTGCCGGAAAAGTGAGAGCCTGGGGCGGTAGCGCTGGGCAGGCCCCGGGCTCTGTGTCCCTGCTTCTGGCACCTGCTCCTCAAAGGCAGGAGAGGCCGTGTGTTCCATGGGGGCCAGGGCTTCCAGATGGGGAGGCGAGGCACGGAGCTCAGATGGCCCGTGCTCAACCCAAGCCTCGCGAGGGACAGGCACGGGGAGCCCGCCTCCTGCCAGCGCTGCCAGCCTTCGCTCTCTGTCCTCTTCCTCAGGGAGCTCGAGGATGCTCACTTCGTCCCACTCGTCCTCCTCCCGCAGCAAGGGCTTGTCCCCGATGCTCTGTTCCCAGCTGTCCTGTGCCAGGTCTTGGTCACTGTCATTTTCCCAGCTTGACTGCACAGAGGGTCTCTTACCATTCCCTCTGGACCCCTCCTGGCCATTGGAGTCTTCCTCTACAGAAAGGTCTTGGCCCACGGACTCTTCCCAATCAGACACTTGGTGGTAGCTGCCGACATCTCCGCAGGACAGCTCTTCCTCAGTGCATTCATCCCAATCGGAGAGCTTGTGGCAGCTACCAGCTCCTTCTAGGGAGAGCTCCCGCTCAATGCAGGATTCAACGCAGGGGCTCTGTGGGGCAGAGATCGGGCTCTCTTCCCTTTGTCCTGGAGCTGCTGCTTCCAGTTCTGCAGCCGTGCTTTGCTCCAGGTCCCTCTGTTCCTCTGGCTGCTGGCCGGATGCCTGGATCACAAGACAAGCCTTGTGCACAATCTCGCACGTGATGGCCCACACAAAGTCCCACAGAGACTGCCTACGGCCTGGGGGGCTGGGTGGGGCAGGGACTGGGCTCTCTGTCCCTGCCGATGGCACCTCCTCACTGCCAGCAGGAGAACCTGGTGCCTTTTCCACCTCGGGAGCCAGAGGCTGCGGGGGCTCCTCCACTGTGGGACTCCCTGGGGCAGGAGAGGCAGCCCGTGAGCTGCCCAGCGCCTTGCTCTTGTCTCCTTCCCATTGGTACACGTGCGGATGGCCTCGCACATCTCCTTCCAAAGGAGGCAGTTCATGGTATCCCTCCCCTTCCCACAGGGACACATCTTGGATTGTCAGATCTTCCCACGGGGACAGCTCCTGGTATGTTTCATCCTTTGTCCCATGGGTACAGCTCCTGGACCTTCCCGCTTTCTTCCCTGTGGTACAGCTCTTGCTGGGTGCCATCTCCCTACTGGACTCTCACACCTACCTCCCTCTGATGCCACTCTTGGTGTCTCAGGACTCCGCACGGGGAAACTTCCTGGACTGACACTTCTTCTTGCCACTGGTAAAACTCTCGGGCTCTCACTTCTTCCCAGAGGCAAAGCTCTTGGCTGATTATGTTTCCCCATTGGGAAAGCTCTTGAGCCATGTCACATTCCCACTCTTCGTCCACGTTGACAAAGGCCCCCTCCTCCTCAGTGTCCGACAGGGGCAGGCCTGAGCCGCCTCCTGCCCCCAGCCACTGCCCGCTGAGGGCCTCGTCTTCCAGCCAGCCGGGCAAGGGGCTGGGGGACTGGGAGTTGGGGTTCACCTGGTTCTCCTCCATGTCTGGAACGCAGAGTGGGATCCCGGGAGCTGCTTCCTCCTGAGCGAGCGGCTCTCCTGGGACTGGGCAACGCAGGGCCCTGCGCCCCTTAGATACCCCTGCAGGCCGTGGCTCTGCCATGTCACAAAGGGCTCTGGGCACCACAGTGTCCCGCGTCAGCCAGGGCCCTGACGCGAGGCACCCGTGTCACAAAGGGCCGTGCCCGGCCCCCCTTCAACAGCTGATCCCACTGGAAGTGGCGTGGAGCAGCCCCCAGACTGGTGGGCTTCGAGCCCCATGTCCTGATCCGGTTATTAAAATGATCAGAAATGCCTCTGCCCGAATTAGGGTGCCAACGAGACCATATGCCAAAGTCAATAGTGTGGGTTTTATTTAACTGTAGATGAGAGACAGCGAGAAAGAGAGAGAGAGAGAGAGGGAGGGAGAGAGAGAGAAAGAGAGAAATATAAAAGAGGTGGGGGGAGAGAAAGAGAGTGACAGACACAGATTAAGTAGAAATCCTCACCGCTCTGTGGATCCCAAAGGTGTCCTGTGGACGCTCTCCATCAGGTCTTCTTGGTGCTGGGGCTCCCCCACAAACAAAGAGTTCAGTGGATCGATATTCACTTGGGCCGGCCGGGAAGGCCCAGGTGCCTCCCCTGGCGGGGGCAAGTTTGGGACAGTCTCTTGCAACAGCCTGTGGATCTGTTGCATCCCTTTGCATCACGAGCAGTGCTCTGCTGCAAGGCCTCAGCAATGAGTCTGGGGAGCGCTTTGGGGGTCTTTGATGGATGATGGCACCTGCTCAGGTGCCCGTCACGGGAATGTCCCGTGGATGTGGCCTTCCTGGGCTGGGAGGGATTTAAGAGCTGAGCCAGTTTGTGTGAGGGAGGAAGGCTGTTCAGTGCCTGTGACCGGAGGTTACGCCACAGCCCCAAAACTCTCCTGCTCCCTTCTTGGTTGTGGGGGAGTGTGTGCAAACGTGGCCTCAGCAGATGAGCCTGTGGGCTGTGGCCTCCCGCGGGCCGAGCCTGGCCCAGGCTGATTTTCAGGAGAGCTGCTGAGTTTGGCTTTCTTGTGGTTACATTCTCCTCCCTTGGTCTTGTTTCCTTGTCTCTAGAGCAGAGGTAATTGAACAATCATGTCACCTTTATGGTATCTCGAGTTGCGTGAGGCAGCCTAAGTCCCTGCAGCCCAAAGCTGCAGTCAGGTGAAGGATGGCCGGGCTTGGGTGGTCTCAGCCTCTTTCTACAGTTTTGCCATAAGGGGCAGAGCTCCCTCCTAGCCATGTTTAAGCCGTGACCCTGCATAACGCTGCGGTCTCTGACAGCGCTGATGTGCCCAGAGCCCCCGTGAGGCCCAGCGCCACAGGACGGACACGCCGAGCCCCACGCTGCGGAGGCCTGGCTTTGGAGGGTGGGCTGTGCGGGGCAAGAGGAATTGGCCAGATGGACGCAGCCGGGGAGTTGTGGTCAGTGGCTCCATGTCCAGGCGGAGGCCGGGGACGAGGGGTGTCCCTCAGGGAGGGCTCTGCCCTTGGCCCCGGGGCTCTTGAGTGGCTTTGCCAATGACGCAGAGAGTGGCTGGAGCTCCCCCTCAGCACGGGGTTTGCGGGGCACAGGCAGCTGAGTGGGGCAGGGGCTGAGGAGAAGGACTTGGAGGTGCTGGTGGAGGAGAAGCTCAGCGTGAGGCGGCAATGTGTGCTGCCAGCGCAGGAAGCCACCCACGCGCTGGGCTGCACGGAAAGGAGCGAAGAGCAGCAGGTCAGGGGAGGTGATTGTGGCCCTCCAGTCCATTTTTTGAGACCCCACCTGGAGCACTACATCCGTGTCTGGGGGCCCCAGCATAAGAAGGATGTGGAGCTGCTAGAATGAGTTCAGAGGAGAGCGGTGGAGGTCCTCAGAGGGTTGGTTCTTGTTATTATTCTTCTTATCCCTATAGTTATTAATTAACAGAAAATTGTTAGATGTTTTTAATGCTAATATTAAGTTGAAGTCTAGTAAGAATTTAATTCAGAACGATGAAGGAAATTTTGTGGTTAATACTGTCTTTGATGTTGCAGAATGAAACTTTTTTTTGTGGTCTATGAGTTGAGGGGAAAAAATAAAACTGAGGGTAAATTTGATCTCTTTTCAGTTTAAACAGCCGTAAAATAGAAATTGAATTCTTATATCAAGGTGATAGTAGCTGAATGGCAGTGAAGAACAATTTTAAACAGGAGGAAATCCGGAAGTGGCTTAATAACAGTTGCACTGATGAGCTGGTCCTTGACTTGACTGGTGAGTTGTGCTGCTCTTGGCTTTTGCTTGTGGTATCTGACCTATGACCGGCAAGGGAAATGCCCCAGCCAAAACCTGTGTCTGAGCTGGCAGGTCAAGATGCACCTACCTGCTGATTTCTTGAGTACATGCATGTGTTTAATCTAATTGAAAGTATTAACTAGTGTGTTGAAATTAAAATTTATTTTGCTAGGTGACTAGGCAATGATATGCACGTTGAAGAGTGTGCTGATTTTTAAGCCTGAGCATCTTACAAAGATGCTGAAATGCAGCTGTTCAGAGACAAGGCTGGTGTGAAGCACTTGCTTAAGTGCTTACCTGAATCAAGGCATAGAGGCAACTCTTAAGATACAGCTGGTATTGAAATTTTCCTGTCTGGTTAAAAATTTGGATGTAGGTCGATCAGAGGTCATATCTTTGTGTATGGCAGTTTTTTGTTCTCTGTCTTCTCTTTGGCAGTCAGGAGACAAAGATTTATCTACATTTTCCACCTAACTTAGGTAAAAGTAAGCCAGAAAGTGAGAGGAGCTAAAAAGTGACCTTCCAACTGGAAATGCCTTATGTGAAAAGAAGGTTCTGATGTTTACTCAAAGGATTTTCTCCTTGCCAAAAGATACTCACACTTACAAGATTAGATGTCCCAGCAGCATATGATTAGAATTTGTGATGGCATTTGAATGTCCCTTCTAGACTTAAAAATTTTAATGTTGCTTCTGGCTTCTGTGTCATAAAATTTAAATTATAATCTCTAATTCTTTCAGAGTGCCAGATCTATTTTGTAAACAGTATTCTGCAGTGAAAAGTCTGGGCTTCCGGGATTTTGAGAAGAGTTATTTTTAGACAATAGTCTGTATCTAAGTTAATCTTTGAGAAGGCTGAAGGAAAAAATGGAGGAAATGTGAACAGCCTCCTAAATAAGTGAACTCTGTCATAATAAATAGAATGTCGTGCAAGTGAGTGAGACCCAGTGCCATAAAACAGAGATCTCAGGCTCAGGCTGCAAACTATAGAATTGTCTACACTAAGTAAATAGGGAACTGTGTGTTCAAATACATACTAGCCCTCAGTTTCAGGTTCATCAATTTGATGCATGTGACAGTAAAAGTAATTTTTTAATTTGGAAAAATTCCAGAAGTTTTTTACTGCCTTGCTGTTTTCTCACAAAGCAACCTCAAAGATTTATAGATAGGCCTGGGTTGGAAGGGACTTTAAAGATCATGTAGTATTTTAGATTACTATCCTGATGAGCTCTGTTAGGAATCCATCAAAATTAAACTAGACCAAAATCATAGTATATGACTGTAGCTAGTTTAACAACTAATAGGATAACTCCTGACTATTTCTTAAACCTTTTTTCTGTTTTTCTGCTTAAGAATGGACTACTATTGTTTGTTAACACTAACATTAAAAGCAATTAGAATACCTGTTCACAGTTTATTATCAAAATTCCAACAAAATCCTATTTGCACTGTTAGAAATAAACTCACTTTTTTTGGTACAACTAAGCGGGGACAAAGTCTTCGAACCAAAAGAATTTAAATTTGGTTGGGCTTATTTTGTTTCTTCTCACAGGTCTTAGTAACTAAAATACCTTTGTTACTTTTGACATCAGGTAACATAGATAGGTATATTTCTGTTTTAAAACCTCATGCTCCATATTGTATGGCTTTATTTTATGTAGTTCATATAGAGTTCCTTATAAGCTGGGCACTCTGTCTTCTCTGGTAAGTAGAGGTAATTCCCAGTTGAAAAGGAGGACTGATTTCTTGTGCCAGCTAGGGAAAAAATTAGCCTTCCAGGAAAAGAAAAAAAAGCAAACTAGACGGAAAGAGAGATAATCACTTTCAACTGAAAAACCTCTTCAACTGAAAAAAAAAAATGGATAATTTGGCAATACATTGTAATGAGAAAAGTGAAGCATGCTCCTCTGAAGAGAGGAGGGAAGATCAGTTCAAGATTAAACATCTGAATAGGTGTAATTGAAGACTTTTCTTTAGTGGAAGTGCAATCCAGTCTGTCTTACTTTAAAAATTCAGCTTTGTTGCTGTGTTTCTGGATTCCATTTTGTAACAGAATGGCTTCTATCCAGGGATAGTTATTTGCTTTAGAGAGGCTTAAAGACATTATCCCTGGGGGAGAAGAAATATGTGCAGTAAAGAGTGTGTTTCTGGTACAAATGTTATATAGAATCATCTCCTTTATATGCAGTGCCCATTGTAAAATTGTGATTGTGTGGTAAAAAAATTGGTCTCTTGAAAGAAGACATCCTGTTTCCACTCCAGGACATTTAATAATGAAGGTAAGTCTGCAATCAATAAATCCAATGTGTGTGTGTGTATGTATGTAAATATGTTAAAAAATGCTTGGGACAACAGTAAACCTCAAAACCTCCTTGGTCATGTTTGGACTTCTTAACTGAAACTTGAGTATTAAAATTTGGCCTCTCCACATATGGCTTAAAAGGCGATGAGAGAGAATAGCTAGAATGAAATAAGAAAAGAGGGTTTCAAAAACATTCCTCCAAAAGACAGAAAGAAGCAGCTCTCTTCCCTAGACTCACGAACTGACAAGGCTGACCTCACAAGTTACTGGTTGGTTCCTGTTTGTCATTACTGATGACTGATTACAAAAATTAACTTTAAGCATTTATGTATTCTGCAGTTGCTATTTAGGTCATAACCTTGTAGCAATGACTTTCACAGACTAATTGCTGTATGTAAGGGAAGAAGGGAAGATAAAGAGGAGTTTTGAATTTTCTTTTTTAAAAAATTTGTCTGACTGGGCCTCTTTTTCAAGAAAAGGTATGTAGCAATTTATAAATTGTATTTTAAGTCAGTTTATCATATTTCTTCAAGAAGTTATTCCTTGCCCTAGCACCTGGACACAGAGACTAAGCACATCTAATGACATCTTTTGCTTGTCTCTGAAATAATCACCTATCATCTGTTCCTTTTGAAATTAAGACCCTTGAAGTGAACACAAAATACCACTTGAATACAAATTTGATTTCTATGGTGACTTTATGCAATCTTTCACTTTATTCTACTCCCTTTCTTATGTAAATTAGCAATGTATTGCTTTTTAAACTATTACAGTATACATTGAGCAGTATTACCGTTCTTTCAGAAGAGTTTCATTTGCGATTCAGACATTTCTAGAGCTCAAAGTGTCTTTAATGTGTTAATGTTTCATGTGTAAATGCTCCTTCCCTGCAATTTGTTTTCTTTTATTTCTTCCACGAAGTTGTTTTCAATAGACTTTTCAGTATCTGGAGAATGCATGAAGTATCTCATACTCACTTCATTTCATGTGGTAAACATAATTTTACGGATAGGATTTTTTCCTAGTCTAGTCAGAGTCCTCTGAGAAATCCTACAGGGCAGAATTTTTAGACTCATGCTGTTCTCTATGTGTATTGCCTTAAAGCTGCCATTGTGCAGAAATGTAACTCCAACTAGTTATTTGGGGCGATGATCTTTTTCCATCTGAGCTGACACCAGGGAAGCAATTTCTAGCTTGATTAGGTGCTTACCATGACTTTCAAGTTGGTTGCTTGAGGATGACCTGTATTTCTCTTGTGAGAAAACAGAGCTGATTTTCAGCTGGCTCCCCCTGCCTTCTGAATAATGTTTTGGGCTCTGTACTGCTCATGGATAGCATCCTGAAGCAGCCCAATATCATGATGCAAGACCTTTTAGTTGTTTGAGGTTCTGAAATCCATTTCAATTATCTTCCTATTTTGGGCAGCTGAACCTTAGCCTGTTATTTGTAGATCTCTAATGGGGTTGATGGGAGGGGTGAGCTTGGTCAGCCATGCCTTGGTAAGTCTGTGAGTGATGTGACACATGGAGAAAAGAATTTTGAGAAGGGGAAAGTAAAATGCAGCTGGGAGCTGATTTGTACCTCCTGCTGATGGAAACATTCTCCAGATCAGCTGCTGCCCTCCTGAAGCCAAGTGCTGCTGGTAAGGCAGCACGTGGAGCCTTTTTCCTTTGAGATTTTTCCAAAGAAAGAGGATTCACTCACGACCTGATGTTTGATTTCCTATGCCCTACAGATAGTTCTGAACGGGTGGTCTTGCTTGGGTTCAGCAGGAGGGCGAGACTGATAAATGAATTAGTATGACTGGATAGCTGAAGTCTGCACACCAGAATTCCAATTAATCCACATTGAGTAAGAAGTTGAAGCCTGAGAAGAAAAGCCCTTTAGTAAATCCACAAAGAAGAGGGGAAGCAGTGATAGAAGTAATCCATTCAAGATGTTATGCTTCTATCTTGTTCAAAATGATATTTTAGGAATCTGATGAAAAATCAGCTAGTTTTTTTATCTCCATAGTTCAAGTACTAAACATTCTTTTCCTTGGTATTGGAATTTTTAACTTTTGTATTTTGCTCACGGGTATTGAGGGTGTGTTTTGTTTTTTTTTTTAGGGATATTACGTGGTTGCTACCCTAATGTTGCAAAAATGTGTGACACAAGATAGAGAGTAATTTCTTCTGAGGCATATACAATTTTTACAAAGCCTTTTAAGGAAAGAAGTCTCCTGATTGCATTCTAAAACTATGAAATGTCTTGCAAAAAATATCATAAACATGGAAACTTTTTGCATTAAAAGATGGTAATATATGCAGTTGCCTCTAGTGAGGGATACAGCTATGCCAATGGCCCAAATACTACTTCAGGAAGTGTTAGAAGCATTCTTTGAAAAATGTAGTAGCTGACTAGCATTATATTATTTTTTTTTTATTTTATTTATTTTATTTTTTTTTTTATTATTTTTTTTATATTACTAGTTTTTTGATGTAGCAAAATATTTATAGCAACTAAGGGTGAAACTTGAGGGGGGGATGAAATTTTACTGTCTATTGAGGTCTTGACAAAAGTCAATAAAGAGAAATAAATTCTTGCTGCTTTAAATAAAAATGGGGATTTGGTTGGCATGATTGTATTAGGGGAACCTTCACCCTTCCTGTCTGTTCAGGGCTGACAGAGAACTACCTAGACCACAGGTGATTCCTGTATATTCACTATTTTGGGTTTTCTTGTGGGCAGTGCAAAGTTCCATCTTCTGATGCAGTTCCCCCTCTTTTTTTTTTCTCTTCCCTCCCTCCCCCAAACGCCATTGGGAAACTAGCTCAGAAAAAATAGTAGTGTTTAACCTATCAGCAGCTTCTTTCTAGTGTTTCTCCTAAAGGTACTGAAGACAAAATTATGCCTTGAAGATATTTCTGAGCACAGGAGTTGCTACGATGGTATGTTCAGTGTAGCGCCTTATTCAGGACTCTCTGATATGTTCTCAACGTGTCTCCTTACCCAGAGAATGTGAGTATATCTGTCACAGCTATAACTTTTATGTAAAAATTCTTACAGGGGAGAAATCTAGTGTCTGTGAGCTGCTTAACCTTCTTGAGAGTATTACTCTCAGTCAAGTATTTGTCTTGAATCTGTCTGTAGAGTGTTACCATAATAGTATATATATAGCTACAGATATATCTAACTTAAATTCTGAACTGATTTTGTGCAAATTCAGTTCAAATATGAGGCCTTGGGATCATTATTAATTCAAAAAGGAAAAAGGAAGTTACGTGTTAGATTCTTTTAATGCGACCTGTTATTTTAGAGAGTTAAGTAAATGGTGATAGTAGGAGTTATTAATACCCAGGTTGTCTTCAGTCTAGAAATTAAAACGTGACACTTACATACTGTGGGTAAGACTTTCAGCAAGGTAAAATATAATCAAAATGCAGAACTGACTGTTATAAATAAAGAATGCCCCAATCTAGGAGAACACATGGCTAGGTGTGAGGATGCTTATTTGCAAGTAGGAAGACCTGAGCTCCTGTCCTGCTTCCTAGATTTTCTGAGCTCTGGATAATGTGTTCACTGTAAAATGCCGATGTTGCATTCTAGACCTGCATGTTCTTTTCTTTGTGTACTAGAAGCCTAATGATAGTTGTCCTTTATTCAGTGTATCGTGCAGTTTAGAACTCAGGTTATTTTTAAAGACTAGGGCTTGTAATAGCAATTCCCAGTCTTTGTTGTGCATCCTGTCTTTTAAGGGAACAATATTTTTGTAGGCCTTTATCAACATAATGTGATTAGGCCAAGAAGAGGGCTGTTGTCGTGGCTTTTTGTTTGGAGGCACACAGTGCCAGCAAATCAGGCTGCTGGCTACAGAAACACTGCTGGTTATTTTCTCATTTAAAGACAAGTGAAACTAAATGGCCATAACAGGAGAAATTTTTTTTGTTTTCTGGAATTTTTTCTGCCGTAGGGACTACCATTATTTTGGAAGCTTGCCTGAAGTTGTCCCAGATGCTTCTTACAGAAAAATACAAATGCGTTAAAAGAAGGCAAATTCAATGTGAAAACACACATGCTTTTTATATGTCTGGATAAGTTTAATTTGGGGAAGGTAAAAACAAGTTTTCATACGGGAAGAATATGTATAAAAAAAAGTGTTTGACAACTGCAATGAAATAATCTGTTAAACATGACAGACTGAAATTATCATCATACTGATTAAAAAGAGAAAAGGAAAAGAAGTACTGATCTCTCAAGGCTTCTATCAGCTTGGGCTAACTTTAAAGTACATTTAGAAAATAGGCCTTAACCTTCTTTGACTTTGAGCTGCACCAAAAGTGTTACAGAAATAGCTTTGTATCACATAGTTGAGGAGCAAACTAAATTTTAAGAGATTTATGGCTGGAAGTAAGATTCTGACCGTGTTCCATTTCTGGTAGTGATCAGTATCTTGATTATTTCTCTGCTTATGATATCATACCTTCACTGATGTGAGTGTTGTCATGTTAAAAAAGAAACTGATGCAAAAGAGTTGACTGGAAAATTTTTCTGCTCTGAGCTTTTTTCTGTCTTTGGAACAGAGCAGTTCATAGAAATTGGTGGTGGTATAGTAGACATTTAAAATATTGATAGCTGTACAAATAAATACTTTCCTGTCAGTTTGCTTTTTTACACAGAGCCACAGAATAGTCTAAGTTGGAAGGCACCCACAAGGATCATCGAGGCCAACTCTTCAATATTTTGTACATTTTCTGTACATTGCCCATTTTCTACAGTTTCTACACTTTGCATTCAGTTAACTGTTTGATCATGGCTCACAATCATGGATCATGAACATGATTTCATATTGTAATTATGTTAATCTGTGTTATTTAGCTATTAGAAGATAACAACTATTAAAAATTATTGGTAAAATCCATGAATTAATGGCATACTTCATATTTTGATATGAGAGTATTGAGACCAAAAATACACATGTAAACAAAGAGCTGTGTGGTTTTTTAGTAGATATCTGTGTGTCTACCTGTTATTCTGATCTCTGTTTTAAATTAAAGTTTCTATCAGATTGGATAACCTTTCCACTAGAGTTCATCAGTGTGTATTATTGGAGCAGTGTACTTCTTAATTTATATTAGAATGTATTCTTTCCACAGGAGTATCAAGGGCTATGTAATTAAGGAACAGCATGCAGGTGAATGACCTAGATATTTCACACTATGCAGCTGGGAATAAACAAATAGTTTTCATGTGCATTAGCAAACAGAGGAAATAAGCTTTTATGAGAATCTTTCATCTAAATCAGGTGAATGGATATATATCAATATTTACTGCAATTGGATGTAGTGGTTTACACTAGACAGAGTACCATAACAATATTTAGTTTAGAACATGTCTGTCTTTGCAATGTCAGGATATTTTGTTTTACTGCTCTATATGTTGTCTTCTGAGATCACTGTATCACATCAGGAACTGGTAGCCTGGAAATCCTGAAAGCAGATGGCAATACAGGACCTGCACTTGGGAAGACAATCGTCTAGTGACAGCATCAATATATAAAGTTTTCTTCAAAAATGAAAAGCTAAAATGAAAAGTGAAGCTGAAAGAGAATTCAAACCTTATATTTAGGTAAGTCTGATGGCACAAGGTTTATGTCAATAAACAGGTAGGATAAAAAAATCTCATTTTGACTTCCTGCTCCGCCTTCCCTGGGATTTCCATGAAGTCATGCACTGTATTTCAAATCATGTGTTTCAGTGTAAGGGGTGGTTGTGACTTCTGCTAAGGAAGACTTCTGCCTTTTTCACAAGGAGGAATAGTTAAACTTCAGTGGAAAGCTGCCTACCCCTACCCTGACTTAGCTGTAAGAGTAACTTCACAATTGATGAACTTTATCAGTTGTGCATGTTTAGAATGTATGTACTGCATGTGCTAAGAAAATCCTATTTGCACTGTTAGAAATAAACTCACTTTTTTTGGTACAACTAAGTGGGGACAAAGTCTTCGAACCAAAAGAAAAGTCTTTCATTTGTAACGAGTCAGCTAAATCTGGTGTAAACCTCTCCCCTCCCAGGCAAATACACACCCCCTCCCACAAAATGGCTGCTTTTTATAGCCTGTCCCGGCTGGGGGCGGTCCCTGTCCCCTTTCCCTTTGGGTGGGTACCCAGGAATTTACACTCTCTCCTGACTGCCTTCTCTTCTGTTCCCTCCCCTCTCATCCTTCTTTCTTTTTTGGTCCTGTTTTCAACCCTGCCCCTCTCCCGGTTCTCAACAACACCCAACAGATCAACCAGAACACATCCAAGTCATAGATAACAACAAATGTGAAACAGAACCAACAGCTTTTGTTCTTTTACTCAATAATCCTTTTTTTGGCTGCAGCAAAATGTTATTTCATCTCTCACAGCATGAAGACTAGAAAATGAGTGGAATGCTGTAATTTAGCTGAATGGGTTGTTTGCAAGCTAATGCAGTGTAGGATGGTGGACATGTAAGAGTATATTGGTGCATTATGTCCTTATCGGAAAGCACACACTCTCTTGACTGTAAAGGGGGATTAACTTCTTAAATTAGGCATACAGTACATTTAATATTGAAAAAGGTGCCAGTTCTTTTTTAAAGCAGTTACTTCCCTTCCTGTGTAGTGGATTGTTTTGCTTTGTTTTGTGTTGGATTTTGTAGGGGATTTTTGGTGATTTTTTTGGTATTGTTATGTTTGTTTATTTGCTTTGTTTTGGTTTTTTTTTCCTCCTAGAAGACTGACACAGCACAGGGACTGCAAGCAAAGATTCCTGTGATCAGGTCTCAAATGTGACCCAGAGAAAAAAGTAGTTTGAGAAGTTTCCATTGCAGTCTGAAGAGGGCCTTTCTTCCCAAAAATAAAATGTGGTGGTAGATTTCGTACTTATCAATTTTGTGGGGTCCTGTTTCAATAACTTGTTGATGGCTTCTTGTAAGGTGTAGTCTAATTTCATGACTGAACTTATTTGGATTCTGCACATGCTCAGCTCTTTGTGAGGTTTTTCCCTGTGCAGGAAGTGAAGGCCAGAGTTCTCAGCGTCATTTACTACCTGTGACACTTGGAAAGCTTTGAGGGCACAAAGTGAGGTACTTATGCACCATGGGGAATAATTTGAACAAGTATATGTTTCTCTTCAAAATATTGCTACTGTAATGTTAGGTAAGTGATTTTTAAATCACTTTGAATAATTCGTGTAGTTTGGATTGTCATGGAGGGGGTCTGTCATTGACAGGTTCACAAATTTGTGTTTTCCTTGCTTATCTCCAAATCCCACAAAAAGAATTTAAAATCACTCTCCGTTTAGCTATGTTTGATGTACATATTGACTCTTCACACTCTGCCTGCTTTTAGGAAGGTAGGCTTTGTTTGAACACCTGGTCCATCCAATTTCCTGCAGCTCCTGATTGCTTTTTCCTCTGTTTGTTGACCTGGGAAAGCCTTTAAGGCTACATAATATGGGTCTGGTACAGCTAAGGGTTTGGTGTTTTAATGTTTAGTTGAACTGTACAAAGGTGTGGTGAGACTCTGAGGGGGAGAGGAAGCCTTTCTGCTCTTAAGTGTCATAGCACTTCATCTGCTTCACTTGACCCTGCAAGCTTTTTTTTTTTTTTCTCTTCAAAGAGCATGGAAGGGATCCTCTCCTGAGCTTTCTCCATGCTGGCCAGAAGCTGTGTAAGCCTTCATAGATGCACTAAGTCAGAGCATCAGTCCCACTGAAAATTGTGTTGTGAACCATGGCCAAGACACATTCAGGTCACTTTCTAAGTGACCTGGTAGCCATCTCTCATTTGCAGAATAGTTTAGTATGTTTAAAGTCCCTGGACAGGCCAATAAGAAGATGAAAGTGCATTTGTCTGGGTACTGAAGTCAGCCTAAAAAATGTAATGGTATGGTTCTGTTGTTTACTGTGTTTTCCTTTCCTCTTCCTGTCTTACAGCTGAATGTGGAGGGCTCCTTGAAGGGTGGTTAACAGGTTCATCACGTGATTATGGATAAACAATGTTAAAATCTCTGCTGAATGAGTTAACTTTATTTTTAAGCTAAATATTTAATTCAGCTGAATGACTTACTGAATATTCTGAAATGCTTTAAATACTGAAACAAGCCAAAGCTTGGCACAGTATTTTTGAGAGTGTAATTTATTTTTTCTGGTTTTGACCAATTGGCAAACAACCCTCTAACCTAATGGCTAAATTTAGCAAAATTTCCTTTTTTTTCAGTGGAGCAGAATTTTTTTCCATCCTGTGAGCCTTTGATTTGCTAGCCTTTGATTATTTTTTCCTTAATTTCTTTTCCTCTGGTTAAGGGATTGATTTGAATGGGTTTGTTAAGGGGCTGTGCTTGATTTCCATTTTTTGTGTCAGTGGAAATTTGCTGCCCAAAGCCTATGTATGGCTTGTGTCTAACAGGAAAAAAAAAAAAGAAATTTGATTTATTTGAGGTTTGGGTTATTGGTGATGTTGACCATCAATCTTAATAATATCATAACTCCAATTTTTGCACAATTTTAATAATAGGAATACTTTCAGTCTCTTGGAAGGGTTGCAAAACCAATTATAGAAATGTCAGAATTTCCACAGGAAGGTAACCTTCCTCTTAGCAGTACCAGGTGAACAAAACAAACTGATAGTGATTAAAGTGTCAGGATATAATTGCATTTTCTTTCAAATAAACCATCAACTCTCAATAAATAATTAAAATAAGTCAGGTTCCTCAAAGAGCTGCAGTTGAGTATCTTTTATTAAGAAGTGCTAGGAGCCATTATTAGATTTTTTTAATGATAAATTTTCTCCTAATGTCAGATTTTATTACTTTGCTGTTCTTTGGGGTATATTTTGTTTTCCCCAGGTTTACTGGGAGAGCATAACTTGTATCACAGGCTGTGATGAGATATACTCTCCATGATGACTTTACAAGGAACATGTCAACCTAGACTTGGGAATGGTAAGTAAGTTTTAAAACCAGTGTCCCAAGAGTTATAACATGTCTATATAAAGCCTTGACATATATATTAAAGACTGTCTTTCTCTTTTTTTCAATATTTTCTCTAGCTAATTGCTTACCTTTTTGTGTCTTAATAAGACATTCAGTTTTAATAAACAACGTAAAACCCAGAGAGACAAGTGAGGCATGAGAGTGGTCTGTGTCCTGCTCATTGGTGATGATGAAATGTGAACTAGATCAAGGGTTTTTTGACTTGCAGAAACCTGGGGTATTTTGTGGGACTGTCAGGTTGTGATGTTCTTAAACTTCAGACTTTATTAAACATAGTAAATTATGTATCAGAGTGTTGTTTTATTATTTTTCAGGATAGAAGCAGAGATTTAAAAATGTAATATTAATATTTTTGACTTAAGCCTCATGTTTTTTTTCTGGGCTAGTGTTGCTTTGCTTTTTTTTTTGTCTGATCTAAGCTGGTTGCACAATCTTCTCTGTAAATGACAGAACATGTTGAAAAGATAGGTTTTTTCCCTCCAGAAACTGAAGTTTAAACATGAACCTTAATTTTTCATTTTGCCTAATTAAAACTTGTCATCTGATTAAATCTCCAAAACAAGTAAAAATGAAATGAAAACTGAGTAAAATATTCTGTAAGACAAGTAATTAGCAAGCAGTTGTCAAATCTTGTTGCTGTTACGAATAAGCACATTTGTTTCTTTGAGGGAGGTTTTGGTTAGTTTGCTAGACATAGTTCTCTACGTAATTCAAATGTTAGATAGGAATTGATCTAATACTAAGATTTATAAAGATGTGTAAGGAAGAAAGAGCCAAAACTTCTTCCAGCTTTTGCTATTTTTTTAAAGGTGTACATACGGAATTTACAGATGCTTAAGCCTGGGGTGCAGTGATCTTGTATAAATGAAATAAACATTTTAAAAATGTTTCAAAAACCTCTCTGTAGATGAAAGCTGTTGCCTTCCTTTTCCAAGCCAGAACTTAATTGTATATGCTTACTCTGGTGCTTTATCATTGTAATGCTTGTCTCTTTGTATGCTGGTGGTATAGATTGGATGTTCTCCTTGGAAGCCCTTCTACTTTCATTAAGTTTAGGAAAGTGTAGTGGATGCCAGTGATCAATGCACAGCATGTGATACCAGTGACTCTTCTACTTTTAAATCCCTTTTTTGATGTAGTAGCCTGGTCATATTGGCTGTTCTGAGCATGACAGATTTGTTCCTTTTGAGTGTAAAGGTTTACTTAAACTAGCAAAGTTTTCATGCTAATAGCTAATGTTATCCTGATAAACCACACTAAAGAGTTGCCTTAATCTCTTAGAGCTGATTTCATTGGTAAAAAAAAACCCATAAAACAATTTGATGGTTTGATGGACTCTACGTCTTCATGTTCTAGCTTGCCTATAGTTCTGTACTTTCATATAAAGCCTTATAAATGGCTTGAATATTGCAGCAGTGAAGTTTGAAGCTTAAAGAAAATACCCTGTTCAGGTCTACAGAGATGTTTCAGCAGGATGGGTGTCTGTGATGCACTTGCACAAAACTGTTTTCCAGGTCTTTGTTATCACTGAAACAAATTACAGAAACAGAACTCAACCAATCAGTAGCTGTTTTCCCAAGCACTTACCTCACCTTGATCAAATCCCAAATCCGTGCGGCAGGCTGTGTAACTGGCAGTGCCTTGCAGCATGCCCTCCAGGTCTGGTAACGAAGTCCAATTCCCACTGAGGAACAGATGACAGTATCCTTCAGAACAGCAACATTGCTCAGAAGATTTTAATTTATCCCATACTGGGGCTTTTGGGAACTAGGCAAAAGGGAGCTGAAAGAAGCTCCTAAATAATACAAGCATGTTCCTGATGGTTTTAATTCACTTTTGCTAAACCCAAGTAATCTTGAATATCACTGCCCTGGGATGCTGTTGCAGTTGGCTCCTAACAGCATGTGCATTGCAGACTTCTTGCCACATGCATTTTCTTCACATCTGCCCTCTCTAGTAATGCTTCCTGCTGAGAGCTTTTATATTTCTACCTTTTCCTCTTTTTTTTGTGCCCCGCCCACAGAATCTCACATTTCTCTGCCTTTGCCTCTCACCCCATCTTCCACAGCCTCTTGTTTCTCTGGATTAACAGTTCTTGTTGGACCTTTAACCATCGTAATTCTCTATCAGTTATTAGGAAATGTATCAACATTATTATGAAGCTTTTTTTTTTCTTTCTTTATTTTCTTCAGAAAGAAACCTCATTTCTGGATCTTTAGAATATATCTGCCTATCGATATATTTGTCTTTAAACTAAATAAAGTGTCTTTAGCAAGAAATAGGCTATTTAATTCAATTAAATGGTGTGAGGAACTAAGTATCTGCATAGTGACATTGGGTGAAATACATCGTTTTAACCACTTCTATTTTTTTCCTAGATTGTTTAGTTAATTGGTGTTACTATAGAGGACCATTTGCCTGGTCATGGCATCCAAGAGCAGCTGTGGATACATCAAACACTGATTTATATTTTGGGCAGTTATGGCTGGAAGTATGAAATGTAAAAAAAATAATAGATGTTTAAAATATTGGAGTTTTCAGAAATTTTCTGTTGGTTGAACAAGTCCTCTTGATGACATATCTGATACAAACTTGTGATTAAAGTAGAAGAGAGATTGGAGCTCTTCTGGCTCTTGTCTATAAGGGAGGAAAACAGTTAGACACTTTATGTTTCAGCCAGGAATAAGAGCTGGATTTATTTTGGTGAACTTGTTTTCCCTTGTAGCAGGAGTGTGCAGAGACTGATCAACTCAGAGCATAGCGAGATGTCTGGTAGGATAACTCTCTTTATGGACTGTCTTCAACCACCTGCCAGGGCAGAAACTTGAACAAGAGGTTCAAGCATAACCTGAAAAAATACTTGTCAACTTTTATCATCTCTATAAGCACAAAAAGATTAGATAACGGACACGTGAAGTAAAAGATTGGTGTTATCTCTTATGTTACTGTGATATAGTAGCTCTTACCTGTTCTAGAAATCTCTGGAGTTTGTCATTTTTCCTGACATGAGGTAATCTGCCAATTCTTACTTGACTAGGCTAAACCTCCGAAGTGTTTTGGTTTTGGCAGTGTTTGCAGGAGCGGAACATGAACAGTTCTTTGGGTGCGAGTGTGCAGTAATCCAAAAGCTCTGTACTAAATTATAAACTGCCTAAATGTTGAGTGTAAGAGTGAGATTTTAAACCCTTTTTTCTCTGCTAGCTTGGGTATTGAAATTGTTCTCTTCATGTGTAGGCTTTGAGCCTATTAGGTTTTTTTTCTTTTTAAATAATGTAACATTAATTGTACCTCTAGTATTCTTTCGTAAAGAAGCCTCACTCACAGGAGTGAGACTGCTTGGAAAGTTTACACTTTTGATCATGATGTTTTAATTGCTTTCTGCCTCCAGGACTGTATGAGTGTCTCCCTATAGTGAAACAAATGCAGGGATCACAGGGTCGGTGAGCAAGCAAGGCATTTGCCTCTGAAGCTGAGGAAAAAATACTCTAACAAAACCCAAACAAATTAACAAAAAGCACCTCCAAATAACTAACGAGAAAAAGCAAAACCCCTCACCTCATCAAATTTAAAATCCCCAAACAAAACAAATAGGAGATGGGCTTCTGATTTTTCTTATTTTCACAGGACCTAAATTTTCAATTTGCAGCAACTACATTTGTTCTAACAGGTTGTGTGTGTAAGTAGACTAACTGAAATGATGAATGTAAGAGAAAACAAAAAAGGCAACACTTAACTCTTGGACTAGGCAATTATATATTTCATCATTTTTTGCACTGGCTTGAAATTCATGAATGTGGCAAACAACAAAAATCTAGTGGATTATCTTTTATTTTCTATGCATGCTTTTCATCTTGTCAATCCTCTTTTCCTCTAACTGTTTATTGTCTTTATTTCACACACATACAAAGGTTTCTGCTCCAATGTTCAGAGATTTTAGACACTTTCTGAAGATGTGTGTGTACAGGAACTTTGAAGGCTTGCACTGAATTAAAGGAGCTGCAATTCCATTACTGATGCTGATTTTTTTTCTGGGTGACCTTTGGTTTTTTTTGTTCCAAATTGACTATTCTTTCTGTGATTCTGCTGTGTGAATTTATACTTTTAGACAATTTATCCCCTTTTAAACTTGTGTGAATGCCTAAAAGGTCTTTCAAAAAGCTGTCTTTCAAAATTTGCAGCCTTTGTCTCTGTATTTACAGTATATATTGTCAGCTGAAGGACACTTTCTAAACCAATGTGTGCTGTAGCATCACATGTATGATCTACAAGCAGGGCCAAACTCTTTATGTGAGTGTACATATCTAACTGAAGAGTTTTAAACTGAAAGGCTAAAGTACAATATTTGGAACCCTTTCTGTGTAAATATAGAATGATTTTGTGAGTTACTAATGTCTGCCACAATAAATCTTAATAAGAATTTAAAAACTAAATTATTGCTCAGAGACAGTTTATCCACTCTTGCAAATTAGCTGACAAGCCTTCAAGGCATATTTTTGTCTTTGCCTAGGTCATATTTGGAACACATTTCTGCGTTCAATCCTACATGTTTTTATCAATCCAGCAGAACACCCAAGCTGTAATTTTTATCTATAATCTCTCTTTCCTTTTCTCTGCTCCATCTGACAGTTATCAAACCTACTGACATATAATTGTACTGGTTTAATGGCTGTGATTAAATTCATGATTTAAGAAGACTCCCACCGAAATCTCCTTAATCTTGACATCTAAAATGCAGTTTTTGTGGTTTGGTTCTTGTTCCTAATCAAGATGCTGCATGACTGCTGGTAATGGCTTGCAGTGGTCCAGGGACAGAGAATTTGCCAGGGCAGTGGGTATGGTGTTGAGGATGTGTGCAGCTGAGGTCAGATGGTTCTTATTGTGGGGTATAATTTAAGGCATGTCACAATTCTGCTTTGGCTTTAAACTGTTTCTGCTGTGCTTAATGTACCTGCATGAACTTGGGGCTCCCAGAGAGCCCAGTGGTCGTGGCATCCTGCATGGCTGTCAAACATTCTCCTATCCATGCTGGTCTGCGCTGAAATCCAAGCTGATGGGAATTCAGAGGTTTTGGTGTCCGAGTTAGCTGGATAGTAAACACAGCTCTTCAACTGTGGCAGACACTTGCCTACGAAATTTGCAGGGACCTGTCTTTTGGACCAGGTCTGTGTGGCTCAGGCCGTAGGTGCTGCAGCTATCCTCATAGGTCTGCAGAAATACAAGTACAGGTTTCCCATGCACTGCTCACGCAATGGATCCTTAGTCACTGAAGGGGAATAAACTTAGCCAAGGGATGTAATAGCTTGTCCTTCAGCTTATTATTTGCAGAAGAGGTTTCTGAGTGCTATATTTACACTGGAAGAAATCTCAAGAAGCTCTGGTAATGCCAAGTGATTTCTGAAAAATTGGCAAGAAATCTCTTGCAGTGACTGAAGAACTAAAACGTTTGTTCTGACACACCTGGAGTGATGCTTATGTGTGTTCCTTTTTTAGTATTTCCTGGGTGGAAAACCCAGGAAGTATTGAAGCCAACAGTATTCTTGTTGCCAGTTACTTTGGCTGCCAACTCCAGCGCAGTTTCTCTGAATAGGCATAACAAATGGTACTGGGTGTAAGTGATTTCCAACAGAGAACAACTTACAGAGGTTCCTGCAGAATCAATTACCAAAATCCCATACCAAATGTGGTAACACAGCTTCAAGAGCTATTCTATGCTGGAAGCCATCCTCACCTGCTATCTCAGGTGACTTTGCTTTACAGGGTTTTACACATTTTAGAGATGCTGTTAGCTGCAACTAGGAATATAATGCTGTGCTTTTGTTTTGAGACACTGTTTAAGCAATGCTCTCTCTTGTTAGATTGATCATAGCACACTGGTAGGGCAAGAAAGCAGGGGTTCTATCCAGAGAAAAAGATTGTGTGTATGTTCATTACCTGTGCATTATAGATATATATATATATATATATATATGTGTTGTTAATTTTAGACTGATTGTGCACACAATCTTGAAACACTTGCACAAGTAGTGTTTAGTCATTCTAATAATCTTACCCAAGTGGCTACACTCAAGTCCTTGGTGTTCTAAAATGATGTTTGCTTTGTTTCAGAAAAATTTACAATAAATTATGCGTTATTTATTCTTGCAGCCAGTCCTTATTGCAAATCTTTGTTTTAGCAGTTAAAATGGTCTTAGTGTGAAAAAGGATTTTGCCTGTAATTATGATTTGCTTGCATGAAAACACTTCATGACATCTTATTAAAAAGCGTTACAGTTCAAGAGGGCTTTGACCCAGTAAGCTATTTAATAATGTTAAAGGCCACAGCATCTTTGATTTAGAAGCAAAGAAAAAAAGTCTGAGACATAGCAATAAAAAGGACATGTTAAATTCAAATTTACACCTATGTTGTTTAAGAGTTAAAAGTTTATATCATGGTATTGTGTTTTAACATTTTATTTCCTATTATTAGAAATATTGTTATCAGAAATATTTTTCTGATTTATGCTCATGTACATATTTTATGGTTTTGTTTGCTTCTTTTATCTTTATTAGTTTATTCATAAACAGTCTTACTAAATCAGGTAAAAAACTCAACAATTGTTTCACTGTTTTGTTTTCCTCTATTTGTTTTACATTCTTGAGAGAAGGAGAACTCCTTTCAACGTGGTAGGTACGGTCCAACATAATATTTACTTAAACTACATCAAATCAAGAGATAAATATTCTGCTTAATTAACTCACCATGGTCAGTGTTTTAATAGAAAGTGAAATGAATTTGTATCTTCAGAGGCTGCTGTTGCCTTTAACTTTTCTAGATGATTAGAATATCCAAGTCAATATTGCTCAATTAATTTTAGTAATAGGCTCAGTGGTCTGGAAGCAGTACCTTTTTGTTTATTTATTTAGGTCATGCTCATGTGTAGATAAAATTGTTGAACCTATAGCAGCTCTTGGCAGTTTGAAAAGTAGTGTTAATTAACTTCTCTGCTTATATTCCTTCAAGCTAAAGTGTAGTTGATGAGTTATCATGCAAATACAATAAATCCTGAAGCTATTTCATAAACATAGTCATTTAAGCTGAATTAAATGCTTCATCAATGGAGACAAATGAATTCTTTAAAGCCATATTATTTGGTGTTTAGAAATACCTCAGAATTCTTATATATGCATTTTAATTCCGGGAAGTAGAGATTGAGAAGTGGGATGAGAAGACCTGATGCGCATATAGAGCTTTACAGAAATGGATGTGTCTGCTAACCTAGTCCTGCAAATGGGGAATCAGGGACTGATATAATGCCAATATTCTGGGTATTTTAATATTTTTCTCCCTTCTTAAATCTACATGTTATTTATATTGAACATTTTGCTTGAACTGAGAAGAGAATTTTTCAATTTGATGTGATTTATTGGAGTTATTTGCAGAGGACTGTAATAATACCATTGAATATATTTCCCCCAAAGTGTATAAGAACAGTAGTTACCTGATGTAGAGTTTAATTGAATGCTTAATTTATTCTTCAGAAAGCAGTTTGTTCTCTCCAGAGAACTACTGGTTGAAGATTTAAAAGTAATTTTTCTTCCTCTGATCTTGGATAACAAAGGCACTGTGGCTGTTCAGATGGGAACAGCTGTTCCTATCCTTTCAAAGTCTGATCTGTGCTCCTTTTTTTCCTGGGAGGAAGAAGAAAAAAAAGATCCTGATCGCTTCATGGTGTTGACCACTCCGGCTTCTTATTCCGAGGGGAGTATTTTAGGAAATGAGTACTGAAAGATGTACTTAATAGCTTTGACATCACAGTCTTTGCACACAAAAATGCAACAACGAGAATCTGAAATCTGACCCTAGGGAACGTGATCTTGTGCAAACTGACACTGTTTTACCTCCAGACTGTCAATGTTCTCAAAGGAAGCCTGTTCAAATTCATTGAGCAGAATGGTGTGTAGGAATCATTTCAGCTGTTCTTAGAAATCTGTGTATCACTTTCTACCTCATCCTCTAACTTTGGCGTAGCTGAGAAGTCCTGTTACTCTGTGTAGTTGTGTTTTGGAGAGGGCAGTTTAAAATTTAGTAGGCTTTTTCTCCCCCGCAATTTTATGTGTGAGATAGAAATGGTTCTTTTCCTTCAGTTGTTTTTGTTGAGCTAGTATAGACTGTGAAGCTCAGTATCCAAAAAACGACCTGAATCTGAAGTCCAAAATTTTACTTGGTGAGATCTAAGGAAAATTATTCTGCTGGCATGGACAGAACTAATATTAATTTGATAGAACTTGGAATATTTGACTCCCAGCTAAATACACCTCTCTCTCTCTTACTGGTTAGATGAGTGCTCAAAAAGATGATTTTAAGGTGGCTCTTTGGTAGCAGTTACAAATGGAAAAGAATCGTATGTCTGACAGAATAGTGAATGATGACAAGAATTATTTTAGGAGTTTTCAGTAAAATATAAACATGGAATTCTGTCTTTTCACTTGAGGACATTGTGTTTTCCAGCACTTCAGTGGAATTTCTAGTACTAACAATGTGGCTGCCTCAACATTTAAACATGAAACTGTAGTTTGAAGAGGCTGATTAGACTCTGTAAGGCTACTTATGTACTTCTGATGAAGATTTGGTTTCTGTCCCCAGACTGCTCAAAGTGTAAATGAGTGAGGCAGGGTAGAAGGAGCTGTAATAGCAGAGATTGGCATGCCAGACTGTGATGGAAAATATGTAATAACCCAAAAAATAGAGACATAAGGATTATCCCAACTTTTGTGAACTCTTATCAGCTAGGTAGATACTTCTAGACAATTTGCTACTGTTGCCCCATGTTCACAGTGGGCTGTGCTGGCCCAGTTTCCTTGAAATTCGCATTTGAGTTGTCAACAGATAAGGCTGGAGTGCCTTTGGGTCTGGGTGCAGCAGCAGAGTTGGTTTTTTACATGGTTTTGCAGCATAAGTGCTCAAGAGTCAAACCTCTGATGTTTAGTTTAATAAACCAAAGAACCAACCCCTTTTATCTTTGACAGCAATATGAAGGATACTTCTGTCGTCATAAATTTTTGCTAATATCTTTTTAAGTGACAGGTCCCATAATTTTAATTTGGTGTGCATGATGCCATATGAAAAAAAATTAAAATTAAATCAAAAACAACAATCATGCCACATTATTATTTAAATCAGATATGCTTAATGCCTTGAAATGTTATATTTTGATAATAAAATTAAATCTCTTTGCATGAAGAGTGAATTGAAAGCTCCATTAAAATTCCTTTTTTTTCTGTGGGGACTGGAAATTACTGTGAAGCTCTTGGAATTAATTTAAATAACTACTCTTCAGAGGCAAAATTCATCTCTACTTTTATAAGTATTGTCCTAATGATTTTTTTATCATTTGCAAACATATATTTCTGTTATAGTAATATTTTTGACAGCTGTAACGGCTAGGATAATTTGTATCTTGAACAATTTGTAAATAATAGAGAATTTAATGAAAGATGTTTCTGTAACCCAGGAGCCTATGCTGTACAGCAAAGATACAAAGACTTAGAAAAACAGATCTCTCTGATATGTCATGAGAAGGTATACCAGGTATTAAGCCAATTGAAAAATCTGGTCTGGAATTTTATTTTTAGGGTGTGCAGATTTGAGTGAAAGTTGTGGAATTATTTGAGATGAACCAGTCTAAATTTAATTCCTTTTTCATTCTAAATTACTGCTGGATAGCTTGGTTGCTTTTAAAATAGATTTTCTGTTTATTATTGGCAGTTTTTCAACACAGACTTTTAAAAGCAATCTGCAGGACTTGCATGCCAAATTCTCATTTAATTCAGAGATTTGAGCACCTTACTACTTTAGTATCCTTTGAACTTTCCAGCCTTTGTGTATGCTTTTGAGAATCACGGGATAGCAGCTGCTTAGTTGAAGAGTGTTTTCTGTTCACACTGGTTATCTCAGTAAGGCATGATACACTAATACTAACAACTAATAAGAGAAGAATGTTTTATTTTCAATTTTGAAAGAAGAAAATGCATAGATCTTGCCTAGGGGGTTTTACAAAGTGCCAAGGCTTTTCCTAAGTTAAATGGGTCAAAGGAAATTCGTGTGTTTTAAGAATTTGATAACTTAATCTGATTTCTTTCTTTGGCTTTCTCTCCAAGGGAAGTTGTCTCTTGGTTGAGGATTTTGAAAGATGCAGAATTTTAAGCTGATTCATTTGGCTATGTGTGGCTTATATCTGCTAACTGCAGCAACAGCAAGTGCTATACGTTCTCTTAAATTTCTACCTGTTCCCCCTTAAAATTGACTCTCTTTTTCTGGAGATGCTGGGGAAGCTGAAAATGACCAAGAGCTGTATGTAATTCTACTGGGGTCTTGGGTTTGGAAGTAAAGATTTTTCTGTTTAAATATCACCACATTTATTGAGAGTGTGTGTGAATGTATACATTAGTTCCTCAGTCTTCGCTTGTATCTCATGGTGCTGGGTGTGGATGTTCCCAGACTATGAATAGTAAAGTATTTATAAAGTGTTTTTAATCTGCATAAACTGTTGATTTTGTTGGTCTGCTGCTGCTGTTACCACCTGCATGACCTAATGTCTATCAGATTTCATAGCTCTTTGCCACCTGCTCCTACTCCTGTGCTTTGCTAAGTGCCTTCTCCTGCCGCTGCATCGGGATGAAAGAACGTGAGGCAGCAGTGTCTTGCCTGTTATCTACAAGTGGAGATAAAGGATCATTACATGTGATGGTTGACAACAAAAGCTGCAATTTCTCTAATCCGAGCAGTAGATGGCTGAATTTTCAGTGTGTATGTGTTTTGAACTAATTTTTTTGCTTTTATGTAGTTTATTCTTATTGTAGAATAGTTTGTGTTTCTGGTACTGCATTGTAATGTACATCCCTATAGGTGCTTTAGCTGGGTAGAAAACTTGTTACACATTAATAAAAGTTTCAAAAACTGTTAAAAAGTAGAGTGAGTTTGTGTTACACTTAGATGGATTTTTTCTCCAGCAATCTTGCAATCAAATATCTGATATTTACAAATCAATGCATGTTAACAACTCTTGCTGTATTTTTTGTATATGGTTGACAGTTTCATTGGGAATAAGAAGAACTTTAAAGAACTTTAAAGATTTTATATTATCTTCATCTCTTTTATTCACTTTCTTCTTTTTTCTTTTCAGAGAGAGAGATGGGAAAGTTTGCTTGAATAAGGCTTTTAGAAAACCTTCAGAACACCATCCAAGAACTTTTGTGTGCTCCTTAGATGTGCACTCTGCACTCTGAAGCAGGGCCCTGTAGATCAGTATATTCATCCAAAGTGGAAATTTTACCTGAAGTGAAGTATATGTGGCTGTACACTATAAATATTTGCTGCAACTAAATACAGGCTTTTTAAAAAATGATTCATAAATGTTTTATTATTCATATACATATTTTAATCTCTTTCAGGTTCTGTAAGTGATGGTGGCTGCTGACCGCATGTGTATCCTGATAATGAAATGCCTGCTGCGAGTCACATAGGTCTGGATACCTTGGAACCCAGCTCTCTGCTTCCTTTTCCACCCTTGACAATTCTTGCTGAGTATTGCGAAAAGGGCTCTTGGGGAAGAATTTTAGCATGACAAATGGTGTTTCTGCTCTCTGGATTTAAGGCATGCTAATTTAAAATATTCTTGCAGGAACGTGTTCATTAAAGAAGTAATTTTAGTAAAGTAGAAGCCATGAATGCATGAAAGAAGAGTAAAATACAGGAAATTTTTATCGTTGAACTCAGCATTTAGGAGGCAGACCCGAAAGGTGACTGTGGCATCCTCCGCAGGTAAAAGCAGTGTTAGACTTACCCCTTCAGTTTGGGCTAACGAGGACAAATCCTGTCGATGAATTAAAGTATTTGATTACTGCTTTTACAGAAAAGCACTGAGTAATTTAGATGTGATCTAAAAATCACATGCAATGGAGACAAGTGTGCTGAAAAAAAATACAGGTGAGAGAAGAAATCTGTCACGCTCAGCATTTGCAGGCCCACATAGTAGAAAATATTCCCAGAGAACTGACCAACTTCCTATTAGGGAAATACATAGGAGTAAAAGGCACAGTAGTTACTCATTTGTATAGCTTAGCTAAAGGAGGATATACGCAATTTCTGTCCTGACCATCACTGCTAATATAGAAGTCTCTTCAGATAACTTGCTTATTTTTTGGTCTTTTGCAGTTGAGGTCGCCGCCTCGAAGACTCCCAAAGAAATCCTGAAACTTACTAATTAGCACAGATGCTAGTGGTATATCTCCTTTTTCTTCACTTATTGTTAACCTCAGAAGCTTGTTCTTGTTCTTTGGGACTTTTCTACTGCTTTTTTCCCCCTTGTGTATTCTCCATTGTTACACATCTAGTTATTTACAGATCCTGCATTTAGCATACTTGTTATTTTAATAATACCCTTTTTGCGTGTGCCATAAAATACTGCTTTTTTGGGTCCTAGAATAGCTTTCAAGAACATGTTGCTGTGTTGAGTCAACTGCACATTTTCTTCCTTCAGACATTTTTTTATTTATTTTTCATTTGCTATTTCGTCTGTGCCCGTGTTGTGACCTTTTACCACAGAACAGTGAAGTTTCTTCCTTGTATTTAATTAATGTGCCTCTCCCTTCTGGCTCCATTTTTTTTTTTTTGTTGCCAGAATTCTCTGGCTTCTGTTTCCATGCTTAACTCTTAAACCAGTTGATGGATGGGTAGGTCAGAAGTCAGTGTGCATTGCAAGTAAAGTATCATCTGTCACCCATATGCCAAATCTCAGTGCAAAGTCTGAAAATGCCTTGAAGACTATTAGTTTAATAAAAAGATGTTTACATGAATTCATTCCAAGTTACAGGGCAGAAACACTAAAATGACCAGAACAAGTTAACAGACAGTAAATTGGCACATGTATCTCACTAACATCTCTCTATTGCCTTCCTAGGTTTCAATATTTAATAAGTGTCCAATCTCTTAAGCAGGAACAAAAGTTGGTGAGAATAGCCCCAGTTTCCGATAAATAGGAATGAGTTCTTTGATTAAAGAATAGTAATTGGCTGTTGTATATTAACAGTATGACCCTGAGCAATTTTACAATAACCTTCTAAGTGCTTGCAAAAACCCCACAAAAAAACTGAAAAACAAAAAAACCCCAACTAAACAAAAACCCGAGTGACTGACACACACACAACCCCCCTGCCACCCCCCACCCCAATAACAGTTATTTTCAACAAATGCAGTTACTACATTTCTTAATTCATTTTTAGGGAGCTGTCAATAAATATTAGTCCATTAAATGCAGAATTTAATTAGCTGGGGTTATGATTTACGTGATTTCTGACTTGCTCGCTATTTACAATTTCCAGTAAATGTTGCCCTTGGCAAAATAAACATACTTAATTTATAGCCAGTGGGTGAGCAATTATTTTTGATTTTGGTGACACTAAATGTCACTAAAATTCTGTCTGTTTTAAGGGTACAAATGCACTGTTTTGTTGCCAGAGCCTGCAAATGTGCTTATGTTGGTTTTGGCTGTGGTAGGGTTAATTCTCTTTGCAGTGTCCTGTATGGAACTGTGTTTTGTATTTGTACTGAAAATTGTGTTGATAATTTAGGGATGTTTCTGCTATTGCTGAGCAGTGCTCTTGACAAAGGGTCAAGGCCTTTTCTGCTCCTCAGACTGCCTTAACAGCGACAAGATTGGGTGTTTATAAGAATTTGGAAGGAGACACAACCGGAAGGGAACAGAACTGTTTTTACTCTTTATAGTTGCAAGGACTTCGATGGAGAAAAATAAGGAACTGAATGAAGAGGGATAAAAGGCATTAGAGACTGTTATGGAAGGAGAAGGCAAGGGAGCATATTTTTGCCCTCAGTTTTTCAGGCATTATCACTTGACCCCCATTGTCCCAGCCCAGCTCTTTTCCTCCCACAGTATCTCTGGTCAGGATCTTTTTCTAGTTCCTTTTCAGTGCTCATGCTGGATGCAAGTTGACTCTGTAAAGAGCAGTGTTTTTGTGGCACTCTCGCTTGTGTTGGATGCCTGCAGCTCTGCTCACTTAGATACCTGCAGTCTATCAGTGAGATGTGTACCAAGTGGAGCTGTGCAAAGCCTGGTGATATCGAAGGGGACCAGAACGTAGCTGCACTAGTTTGACCTGACATATATTTTTGCAAGTTTGACATTAACTTGTAGTTTGCCAATCTGCCACATGCACCAGTAGAGTGCTACCTGAAAGAACTGCATGGTTTTGTACCCGGGTGACATTCAGGAAAGAACATCTGCCATTTAAGACAGTAGTGAAAGTATGCTTTTATATGTGTCCATAATTAAAGGTGAATGGTCTGTGATTTTCTTCTAGCCTTTAATTGTAAAAGGTGTTACTCCAGGTAGTCCCAGGTCTGCTAGCAGAGAAGTTAAAATTCTGTTCTAAACTAAATGCATAAATCATAGATTTTAACTTGTCATTATGAAAATAGTTGTTTCATAAGCCTGGTAAAACGTGCAGTGTTGTATTCCTGGAGAGGCCCAATCACTGAACTTTTCCGTAGTACCGTCTGTGAAGTATGTTGAAATAGTGATAAACTTATGCTCAAGAAGTGCTGTTAGTCAAATCAAGGTAAGAGGTTGAGAGGCAGTCTTAAGATGTGTGTTCATGCTTAGCTACTTTGAGTCCAGAGTTATACATGTGACAAGTTTTGTGCTTTGGATCCTCATTGAATTACTACTGCTGGTATGAATATTATTATTGTATATAATGTGTTGGGGGAAAAAGAAAATAAGTTTCTGAAAGCATTGTGCATGCAAAGTTACAGATGGAGCAAAAAGACTTGATGCTGTCAGCCCAGTTCTCTCACCTGTTTTTATGCTATTGTCACTGGGCACCTGTTGTACTACACCCTGCTTTAGTTCTGAACCCATGTGCATCCAGGTGAGCTGGGGGAATTGTCACACCCAGTGGTGATTTTCTCTCTGTTCTTCAAGGTGAAGGAAAAGGGAATGGAAAATGATAGTTATATTCCTTTACACTGAAATTCCCAAAAGTCTTTCCTTGCCTATGGAAGCAGTGGACACTTTTATCTGGGTGTTGCTCTCCAGGAAACTTCCACGGAACACAGAAATGCCCACCACATTGGAAGAAGCAGAAAAGGCTAAGAGGCATGGCAAAAGGACATGCTCAACTTTTGGACAGTGGGATATGAGACTAGGGCAACCCAGTAACATCCCCTAGGACTGAGTCCAGCGACTACCAATTTAACTGTTGCCATTGTAACTCAGAGAAAGGAGTCCTATGGAGTATTTTGAATGTAATTATGGATAGCTTTTATTGGTGACATTTTCTGGTGTAAAAGGACCAAGACAAGACAGATTTAAAACCTTGTAACTACAGGAGGCTTGTCTCATAGACCCTTTCATTCCTGGAATTAAAACATAAGCAGATACCTATTTTTTTTCTTCATACATTTTCTTCTTTTTTTTTTTTTTAAAGCATTAGAGATAAAATTAGAGATAAATCTATTGTGCTGCAAAATGATAAAGGAGAAAAAGTATCATGTTTTTCTGAAGTGGTGTGCATGTTTGCAAACAAAAGTGCCTTTTATGGGGTAAATATGAAACCAAAAATTTATATATAAATGAGAAAATGCCATAAGCATTTATGTAAACAGGTAAATATTAAATGCATTTAATATATTTTTATTCTATATATAAACGCTGCAGAGTTGTAGTACGATATCAGTACAGACTAATAGCGTGAAATTCTAAGACAAAAAATCATTTTGTGAGAGGTAACAGATAATTTTGTTCAAGTTTTATTAAGAATTATATGCTGCAGAGAAATACAAAACCCCGAAGAACAAGTAAGATAATTACAGTATCTAAAGTATCTGTTCACTTGTTTGGAAATATGTAGGAAAAAATTTCTTAGCTGCATCGTAAACTAGTATGTGGATGCTTGTGAAAGGATAAAATAAATAAGGTAATGGACATAAGTGTCCCTGTATCTTCATTTTACAGGACACGGAAAGAAATTTGAGCTGCTGCCTTGGTAGATTTATTTGTTATGCTCATTCACGGATGAGCCTCTCTTGGAAGGAAGTAAGGATTTTTATAATAGCCAAAAGTGAGAGAGCTTCACTAACTGCCTGTGTGATAGGTCTGTGTCATGAGTGAATGCTGATAGAGGAATTTTGGCAGTGTGGAGTCAGATAAACTAGAAAGGCATGTAGATGGATGTATACACTTAGATCAATAGGGAATTATTCTAGGCAAACTATTTGAAAATAGTATTATGGAAGCCCTGGACCTTGTGTAAATAAGGCGTAAAGCATTTAGTAAGTTACTTGATGCAGAGCAGATCTTTATTTGGACAGAAGGACAATATATGTAGAGCATATTAGGCAGGCACAAGCTTTGGAAATACATTTGACAATGACGAGGAATAGATCTGGTCCAAGGGGGCTCGGCTTGAGAGCTGCAGAATGAGATGTAGGTTGACATGCAGATCGAGCTCTGGGAGACAAGAGGCAATGAACTGCCAACCTTTGGAATAACAAAGGCCGGGAAAGATGGGTGATGCCAGCCAGGAGAATGGACACTGCGAGACACAGCACGAGTCGAGAATTCCCGACATTTTGAATAATAAAAGGAGACGAATATGGGTGACTCCAGTGAGGTGAATGAACACAGAGAGGGGGCAGGACTTGAGGTCTGAGAAGGAAGGATGAGGCCTGTTCATGGGAAGACTGAGAGAGTATAAAAGCCCAGGAGTTCCTCTGTTGGGGATCCCTCTGCGGAGGCACCAGCTCAAGCCTTTCCGTGTTACTGCTCCATGAATAAACTGCTTTAAGAATGAGATATCTGAGGGTCTGCTAAGGGAATCCCTGTGTCAAACCAGTGAGGAAACCAGGTCTGGCTGCAAGTGGGGTGTGTAGGGAGTCAAGCAGGGACCAGTTGGTCCACTGGAGCCGCTTGCAGTGAAAGGGCCTCAGTCCCAGAACTGACAGTGTCTGGCAGTGGTAGTGTGACTGTGTAAGGGACGGCCCGAAGACCCTTCCCCGAAGACCCTTCACCTGCTTCACGATCATCTACAGAAAGCGAGACGCTGAGCCTGGGCCTGGCCGAGGTGGAAAGCTAGCCAAATACAGCTGTGCTGGTCCTGCTGTTATCACAACAAGAACAGCACGGGACATGCCGGAATTGGTACACATGCCTGAGTGCGGTTTACGGTGAGCTATGCCGGTCCTGCTGTTACCACAACAAGAACAGCACGGGATATGCTGTCTGTTACCTGTTCTGTACCATTAACTTGAGACAATGGGCCTTGATCCCCCACTTCTTGGCTAGCTGCCCCTCGCTTCAAACACCTGTTGGCCAGTTGCCCCTCGCTTTCAAAAAAGACTATTAAAGGACTCTCTGAGAAGACCCCAGTTGAGATCTCCCCACGGAAGACGACGGATCAAGAGGACTCCGTCTGGCCGTTGGTAGCTATAACCCGCCTTTTCTCTCCCTCTATCCTTTGTTTCCTTACATCTCTCTCCCTCTATCGCAATTACACCGCGTTGGTACGCAATAAAATACACTGCGCTGATTGAAATTTACACTTCTCCCCGTTGGTGTTTCTTTTGCACTCTGAGATTCTGGTAACGAACCATCACGACCCCCGCTCGTCTCGAGCGGATCGTGACATTAAATTGGCGTAGTCGGCAGGATTCTTATTGAGACAGAAGGGGTAGCGGGGCTCTGTGCAATCTGTAACAGAGGAAGGACGTTTCACTCCAGCCGCACCTAGCCCGACACCTGAAAGGGTGAGCGGTGTCTAGAAAGCAAGGGGGGTGACTCGAATTTCCCGCAAATTGTACATTCCCAAAAGAATGCACCCCACACTCAATTGAGGGCTCTGTCTTCAGAAATCCACAAAAGTATCTCTCAGTGCAAAAGGGGGAGCGTTTGTGTTTGTGTCTGTGTTTTTATTAAAGAAAGGTGTGTAGGAGTTTTTGGTCTGCTTGGTGTAGCGAAGAGGCAACTATTAGAAACTAAAAGTGTACCTCCCAGGCAGATTTTGGCCTCTTCACCCACTCAGGGAAGTGAAGGGAGACACAGCTAAGATCGGTGTGTGTTGAGTAACTAAGTTATTACCTCCCTGTAGTGGTTTTTGTCCCTTCATAAAATGAATGAAAACCTCAGTGCAAAACACAAATCTGCACTTTATGCTCTATTAGCAAAACACAGTGCCAGACCCTCTCCTGGAGGGGAAGAATGGGCACAAAACAACTGGTTCAATTTAGAGAGTGTAACTGATAGAATATGCTCTTTGCAACATGAAGCAAGATTTAAACCCGGCCGCAATAAATCCATAACCTGCTCCGTCTCAGGAGCCTGTCTTGCGGCTGCTACAGATCATCGCCGTAAGCGGTGTACTGAAGAAAAAGCAATAATAGATTCTCTTCAAAACCTAGTAGAAATTCTACAAAAACAATTAGATGAAAAAACAAATGAATTAGATGTAAAAACAAATGAAATTAATTTGCTGCAAGCTACCTTGAGAGACGAATATCTTAAGAACTCAAGGAATGCTGATCCAGCAAGAGAAACGGAGGAAAAAGAAACCCTCCACATTAACCAAATTTACCCCCAGAAAGATTCAATCCTGGCAAAAAACTGTGCAGAAAATTGTTGTCCTCACATAAGACCCTTAACTAAAACTGAATACTTTTATGCTAATGATGAGGACTCTGAACCACATATTACCACTAAACAAACTCCATTTATTGCTACTGAATTGGCCAAATTGAAAAAAGAGTATGGACAGCTCCCCCATGAATCTGAAACGGAATATGTTTTCCGAGTGTCCCTTACTGGGGGAGACCAAATTCAGCTCACTGAGCAAGAAGCCAGTGGATACTGGGGACATGGAGTGTTCTTAACAACCGGTGACAAGCTTTCTGCGTGGTCCCTAACTCAGCGTGCTGCTTATTGGGCTGGGGGACTCAACCCTCTAGAAAGGGGAGACCCCTTAGCTATAATCAGTACCCCCGACCAGCTCTTAGAGAGCGTCCACAAAGCTGCTTGCTTGCAAATGATACATGAAAGAAAATTAATTCCTACCTGTGAGTCTCCAATGCAATTACCTGTAAAACCAGAAATGATAACCCCTTTAATTCGGGGACTCCCAGAATCTCTCAAACCTACAGCAATTGTTCTTCAAAAAACTATAGCAGCTATAAGTCCAGTAGATAGGCTGGACAGATTCCTTGGAAACCCCAGCGACCAAACTGGATCTACTGATCCCAGGTTTAAAGCAGTTTCTAACTGGCATTGCCCGAGACCCACCCTACCGAATCCACCCGTTCAACCTAGTGCACCCCTCCTCCCTCAGAACCTGGGCAGTGAGCCGAACCAACTTCTCCCTCTGCATTCGAGCAATGAACCAAAACAATTTCTTCCCCAGAATCCGGGCAGTGAGCCAAACCAACTTGTCCCTCAGAATTCAAGCAAGGTAGCTGAATTAATAACATTGATTCAAAAAAAGGCTCACGCAATCATGACACGCATCCCACCTGATACCCTAACCTCTTTAGATCAGGTTAAAATGCCTGAATCCAGGAAAGATCTCCAACATGCTTTAAGAAAACACATTCCAGATTTTTCCATGGTTGCCAGACCCCTTTACAACTTGCTGAGAAAAGGGGCAAAATGGGAATGGACCACTTCTCAGGAAGAAGCATTGCAATTGTTGATTTTTGAAGCAACAGCTCACCAAGCCCTAGGCCCTATTCATCCTACAGACCCTTTCCAGGTGGAATGGGGATTTGCCTCCTCAGGGTTGTCAGTACACATATGGCAGCGGGGTCCCGAGGGTCCTACGGGGCCTGTTGGTTTTTATTCCCATGGCCTCAAAGATGCTGAAAAAGGATACACTACCTGGGAAAAGGGATTGTTTGTGATTAGCTCAGCTCTCATAGAAGTGGAGAAGATTGCACAACAACAACCAATTGTTTTGAGAGGCCCTTTTAAAGTTATTAGGGCTGTCTCTACCAGGACTCCCCCACCTGACAGGGTGGCCCAGAGGGCCTCAGTAAGAAAGTGGTATGCTCAGATTGAACAATATTGTAACATCTTCTCAATAACTGAAAAAGCTGTAAAAAATCTGGCAGTACAAAGAACTGAAAGTGTGGGTAGCAGCCAAGACAAACCTGCCTCAGTCATTAAAGTAGCTGTTTGGAGTGTTTTCCAACATGAGACACAGAATGCTTCTCTTGTTTGTATCTACACCTATTCCTATGCTGTGTTTACTAAATATGCATGGGTAGCCTTTGATGCCCTAGGGAGAGAACATCGGACACATACATGCTGGACAATTCCATCATTTTAATCTTCTGCCTCTTGGTGGCAGGCTCTGTTGTGTTTGCTTTTCACAGAAGAACTCCCAGGGACATGAAGACCACTTGAACCATGATGAAACTGGTGATACTTTTTGCATCCTACCACAGCACCATGGCCAAAAACCAGCTGAGTGGCCATGATCTGACCGTAGTCACATACCATAGTATAAGTACTCCCCCTGTGTTGAATGACAAGAATAATGTTTTCCCTCCCTTTATAGTAACAAAAAGTAATGATGTTACAATATGATGCAGATTAATTGCTGAATCTTTTACTGAATCTATACACAGCTATAGCATTGGACCTGACGGCCGTGTTTTGTTTTGTGTAATTCAAATCAAGATTATTGGTTAAATTTAACTGCTGTACAATTTTCTCATAAAGTTATGTGTGGTAAAAACAATATAAAATACTGGGGGGAACTCGAAATTTATGTAGTGACACCTACTACCCAACCACCGGTTATGCCAAGCCCAAAAGTTTTTCAGATTGGACCATACATAATTAGAAAAACAGGCCAACAACAAATATTGTTTAATCTGGTATGGTCTCTCAAACAAGTCAAATTACTGATGCAAAACAATGTCTCAGAAATTCAGCCAGCTTGTTCACCTTTTCTACAAACTTCTTTTGAAGGGTGGACAACCTGGCTACGGAAGCGAAACTCTTTCAAAAAGCGAATCTCAAGAGACATAACCGGTGTTGTGGGAGCAGGATTGGGAGTTTTGAATAGCATTGATTCAGAAGTGCTGATGAACAAATTGGCTGCCACAACTAGAGATTTGACTAAACTACACCAACCACTGCAATCGTCGTTGTCGGCTCTGGGGGCCCAACAGTGGTTGTTGTCAAACATATTACCTAATTGGGAAAAGGTAAATGTAAATGGTCACAAATTGATAATTGCCACTGATTTTGAAAGAGAATTCCAATCGTGGTGGAACCTAGTGAATTTTACCTATAACCCTGCCACAAACACAGTTACGGCCTTTGTGCTAACCATATGCAATGCTTCAGTGCATTCAATATTCCCTGTCATTGCACTAGGGCTGAATCATGATGGAGCTATTCTCTATCCTTTTGAGCATAGGGAATGGGCCCATCAAATTGGTGAAAAATGGCAAAATGTTAATTTGGAAACTTGTATTGTCCGAGAACAACAAAGATTTATCTGTGAAAGCATTGCAATTAAAGCTCAAGACATTTGTTTAGACACCGATCAAAATATTTGTCATTTTGAAATTCATCCTAACAAAAATCCTGAAACAGTGCTTGTGCACATAAGTAATAGATGTGTATGCTTAAGAATTGCTTGTGATAGTGTATTTATAGAAATTTAGTAGTAAATACAAAAAATCATTCAAATTTTTGTGTTTGTAATTTTACTAAAATCACAAGATGTAATTTCTCTTATTCAGCCCAGTTAACCTTACTTTAGTAAAGCAATTGTTGCTTCACCAAGATTTAATCAAACTTTTGAAAGAAATTAGATGTGTATTTTAAGCAAATAAGAAATCAGATATGTATTTTAAGAAATTGATTGTGTGCCTTAATCAAACCAACTGTGTAATCGAAATAATTAATTTTCTTTTGCACCCTTTTCTTTTTTTTTCTCTTTCCTTCCTTTTCTCCCCTTCCTTATTTTCCGGGTTCCACTACCAATGCCGGCGAGTCCCGAAGACTTCAACAGAAGAAGCTGAGTGTTCCTGACGACGATCGTGAATCAAGGGGTGGTGTAAGGGACGGCCCGAAGACCCTTCCCCGAAGACCCTTCACCTGCTTCACGATCATCTACAGAAAGCGAGACGCTGAGCCTGGGCCTGGCCGAGGTGGAAAGCTAGCCAAATACAGCTGTGCTGGTCCTGCTGTTATCACAACAAGAACAGCACGGGACATGCCGGAATTGGTACACATGCCTGAGTGCGGTTTACGGTGAGCTATGCCGGTCCTGCTGTTACCACAACAAGAACAGCACGGGATATGCTGTCTGTTACCTGTTCTGTACCATTAACTTGAGACAATGGGCCTTGATCCCCCACTTCTTGGCTAGCTGCCCCTCGCTTCAAACACCTGTTGGCCAGTTGCCCCTCGCTTTCAAAAAAGACTATTAAAGGACTCTCTGAGAAGACCCCAGTTGAGATCTCCCCACGGAAGACGACGGATCAAGAGGACTCCGTCTGGCCGTTGGTAGCTATAACCCCCCTTTTCTCTCCCTCTATCCTTTGTTTCCTTACATCTCTCTCCCTCTCTATCGCAATTACACCGCGTTGGTACGCAATAAAATACACTGCGCTGATTGAAATTTACACTTCTCCCCGTTGGTGTTTCTTTTGCACTCTGAGATTCTGGTAACGAACCATCACGACCCCCGCTCGTCTCGAGCGGATCGTGACAGACTGCCAGAGGGTCTTGTGAATAGTCAGACTGGAAACTTTCCTTAAAAACAGGAACTGATATGAGTATAAATGTGGAACTTAGGAGAAGAAGGATTTTTTCCTTATGTGCTAATCTGTTGCTGAAAGGGTTGACTCGGAAAAATGAGCAATGGAAGACAAAGAGAGGTAAGAGAGAAGCTAGAACAACAGAGAGAGGGGTGGAAATCTGTAGTCATTAATACAAAACTTACAAACTACATTGCTGGTTATGACTGTCTGCCAAAATGTGTATGTGTACTATCAGATATCTTGTTTATGGATGAAATGTGTTTGAATGCTTTTAAGAAGCCTGTAGAAAGTGAATCATGATAATAACTCTGTAGCTGAATGGCAATAACCCATTAGATTTGTAGTTTTGTTTATTGGAACGTTTTAAGAGTGCTTCTCTGCATTGTGCTGCGTTACTCAAATTTGGAAAGTAACATCACTCTTCTATTCAGTAGTATGGATTCTCTTTATGTGTTTAGTAAAGATTAAAGGTCACCAATTCCTAACTCTGTTGTGTTTATAATTTTGATTGATACTTTTTAATTTTACTAAATTTTTTATAACTGAGTTTTTTTTGTCCCTCATAAGTCATCTTTCATTCTGTTAATTCTCATGACTTCCGCCACTGAATTCTAACATGTTCCATATATATTATGCTGAATTTTGGGTGGCCAGCTATAGTTTGAAAAGAAATAGACACAGCCCTCATTCTTCCTGTGATTAGACATGTGCCTGTCTTGTTGGTAAGGTAGTAATTTTAGAATATGCCTTGCTCTTAAATAGCTTTGTTGCATCGTGGTTGATAGAGGCTGGAGAATAAATTCCATCTTAGATCCTGAATTATCAAACTGATTTTACAGCACTAACAAACTTGTGGTACCTAAGTGAAAAAATCAGGTGAATGTTATCAAAATGTTACCTTTAAGGAGTATCTTTATTCTGAACTCATTGTGTGCAGAGATGGAGCCTTAGATGTGGACAGCTTCCATTTCCTGGTTCAGTAGACCAAACCTGGTATCATCAGCTTGCTTTGTATTTTCCTTTTCATTCTACAAGAGCGGGTGGTTTCTTTAACTGGAGTGCGTCATCGCAGCCAAAAGAGTTGGAATATCTGGCCCTCTTGTGTCTGTTCCTGTGTGCTTTTACAGACACTGAACAGGGATAAGTAATGTTAGTTTGGTGTATCAGGTGTTCCCTGCCTGCCTACTATACCGTCAGCTTTTGTGTACAAAAACTATTAACTCTCTTAAAATTGAAAGACAGTAAACTTCAGAGACTTGGCTTCCTTATAGTGAAGAAGGATCCTATAGAGAAATTAAAGTGTAAAGCATCTCAAGACTATTTTCAGAGGGTTTTCTAATTGGAGGATGGATGAGCTGAGGCAGATGTCAGGAGAAGTGTATTTTACACCTCAAAAACTGTCACAGCAGTAGTGCTAGCCTGTGGTTCAGTCATGGAATATGAAGATAGCAGATGGTGCCATAACAGAGATATCTGTCAGAACAGGGCTGGAAAAGCAGAAAGCTTCAAATAAGTAACAGTTTTGACTGCGTAGGTTTTAGAAGTGAACTGGGGAACGGCAAAATCAATATGCCACACTGTAGACAGTCAGTGAAAAATACACAGTGGGTTTAACATCATCCTAACAGATCCGTCAGAAAATGCTACCACCCAGGGTAGCATGCTGCTTGCAAGCCAAAGGAAAGAGCCAGTTGAACACTCCCGTCTCCCTACCTCCCCCAGGTAGGGGGTATTTCATCACTTTGCCCCTGCATTTTTGAGTATATGTGTCACTGCCACAAGGGTGTTGAAACAAGATAGAAAAGGAAGGGGTTTTTTTGTAGTATGTCCAGCTCATTCTTTTTTGAAGAAAAGTTGCAACCCCCCCAAAAACCCCCCAAAACAAAAAAAACCCCCAAATTGACCCCAACCTTACAATTTTTCATATTGCTTTGAGCTTCTGAGTGGGCCTCTGGAATATATAGAGAAGAAGACAGAGAAATTCCTGAACTGTACCAGAAATAAGACTGATTTTTCCTCCACCCTGAAGACTAAACCTCTTTTGTTGGTGTTTTATTTTCTCTAATGATAAATTCATCCTGAATACCTTCCATACTTGAGAGCGAGCCACCAAGATTGTGGTTGGACTTGGTGGATCATTAACATTTTCGAACATGCCTTATGAGATATTACAATGACTTTAGATATTATTTTGAATATAATGTAAAGCTTGTAATCATTATTATTGATAATGTTACTCCCTGAACTGCTCAGGACTAGATTGTTGTAGGTCTCTTTCAATAGAGCTATTCTATTCTGTTATATTAATGTCAGAAGGGGCAAGGCAGTAAACCCTGTTTTAGAGACCCTAACATTGCTGTGCATTGCTGTGATTTGCTCATCTCTGAAATGCCATGCAGAGTTGGTGGGCCTTCCAGTTTCCATTTTAAACTTTCTGAAAACAAGCTGCAGGAAATTTATATATAATTTTTATGAATTAAATGAACAAATGTGTATCTAAAAGCCAAAGGAGATAATTATGACTGTGGTCAGTGCAACATAAAGCTTACAAATTAACAGTATCCAAGATGTCATTTTCAGATGAATGTCACCAGAAAGTCAAAAGAGGTTTCTTTTTTCCCCACTTGCATTCTTGGTTTGTTCCCATGGGAATGTCTAGTTTTGATCTTGTGGAAGACTTGCTGTGTAAATTATCCCACAATATTAATAATGTATTCCCTCCTCCCCATTTATATCAATCTTTTATCCTTCTGCAGACCTTTCAGAGAAAACTTTGTCCAAAAAGAAAAAAAAAATGAACAATAATGCATTTTTCTAACCTCTAAGCATAACATAATATAAAGGTCAATGTATTTGTCAATGTAATACTTAAATGTAAAAGCAGTAATTTAGTTTCCTGACTGCTTCAGGTTATAGTTCTTTATTATGCTAATATGTCTAGATAACTAACATCTATTATGTTATAAATGCCGTAAAATTAGAAATGGATTGAACTAAAAAATACAACAAGGTTATTTTAAAATGCAGCATTTAACCTCCTTCTTTTTTTATGTCTTCCCTTTTGATTATATATGGGCAGGTAAAATTATTACAAGTCTTCCTTAATTGTTGTATGTATTTCTTCTAAAGCATTCAAAGTGTTATTTAATTAATTCATGAAAAAGAATTAGTAATTAAAGTATTTCTGATAAAGTATTTGTGCTTAAATTTCAGTAGCAGTTTGTTGAGGTTTTTTTTTGATTCTGCGATCTTGAAATTTTGGACGTTACTGTTAATATTTAAACTGGATGGAGAGGCAATTTTTACTTCGGGACAATAGAAAACATTATGGCAAAGCCTTTGAGTCTTAATTCCCTTCTGTGCTATGTGTGGCCACCACGTTTACAATCAGCAAGCCTGGCATTGCAGCATCCTGGAGCAGGACTACACACTAAAGCACAAAGTGATGGGGTGGCCACCAGCTAAGAAGTGTTAGAGTTGCCACCCTGCCTATGCCTACAGTCAGTGTTGGACGAAGATCCACCTTTTGGTTTTGGTAAATCCAAGCATAACTTTTCAGTCTTGAGTTTTGTTTTCGAGCTCCCCTTCAAAATCATCTTTCCCAACTGATGCTGTTTTCTGGCGATTAATCAAGAGCTTTAAAATACCTAATCAGAGTTTAAAACTGAAGTGGTTTGTTAGGTTTGTACTGCATGTATTGAGATGTGTGTCCGGTTTTAGTTAAGAGGGATTTTGGTAGAGAGTAACTGTGACAATAATTCTCTGTGCAGGGAGAAGAGAATTTCTTAAGAAGGAGAATTAGGACATCCCACTCTTTTTGCACAGTTTTGTAGTTTTTTAAAGGATCTTGAAAAGATGGTGATCAGTTTGGTGATCTATAGCTAGGGTGAAGAAATTTTTACAGTGTGGGGTGATTTGGGTACTTAAAATAGTAGGCAAAATTATCAGGAAATCTTCGCTGTGCGTATTGCGATGTGTGCTGTTACTTCATTATCAAATTTGGTGAAATGACTGGGGGCAATGTGAAGAAGGCCTTTCAAAGCCTAGATCATGTGGAATTCAATACCGGGATTTTGGCAGACAGGAGAACTGGTCTGGAAGAAATCTCGTGAAGTAAAACTAAGGAAAATGCAGAGTCGTGTAGCTGAGGAGGAAAAACCTGCACTGGCGACCAGCTGAAAAGTAGCTTTGCAGAAAAGACCCTGGAGTCCCTGGTGGACGCCAGTGTGTACATGAGCCAGGAATGTGTCCGTGTAACAAACAGAGGAGGTTTAGCAGCCTCCTGGGCTGGGTTAAGAATTGTTGCCAGCAGGTGGAGGAAGATGATCCGTTTTCTCCAAAAAGCACTGGTGAATGCATCTGGAGTGCTGTCACCAGTGTTGAGCCCTACAGAAGAAACATGGAGATACTGGAGTGAGTCCAGTGTAGGGCAAAGTTGAAGAGATAAGAGAGTCAGATCTATTGGAAAGAGGCTGGGAGCTGCAACTGCTTAGCCTGGAGAAGAAAAGGTTTGCAGGGATCTTATCAATGTCTATAATTATGTCAAGGAGAGTGAAGAATACTGAGCCAAATGTCTCAGTGTATCTTGTGACGTGCAAGAGACAGTGGGCCCAAACTGAAAAAAAAATCCATATATGTGCAAAAAACCACCCATTTTTTTTCCTCTTTCTGGTCAAGGACTGCAGCAACTTGGCCAGAAGTTTGTGGAGTCTTCATCCTTGGAGGTAGTCAAAACTCATCTAGGGATGTGTCCCTGAGTAGCCTGGTCTGGGTGACTCTGCTTGAGCAGGATGATGGAGTGAGGTGATCCTTAGAGGTGCCTGCCAACTTTGGCTTCTGTGGTTCTTTGATTTCCAATTTCTATTGCTGGTGATAAACTGCTGCAAACTCCAACATTAGAAATTTTAGGCACACCTAAGTGTACTTATCTGAATGTCTCTGACCATTAGAATGATGCATTTTACTTAAAAAACATTGAGTTCTCTGTTTCACAGACACAAAGACCTTGGGGTTTTTTGCAAATATTTGTAGCATCTTTGCTTACTTGTATCTTTCATGCTGTAGATGCATTGCAAGAGGGACAAAGTACTGATGCCTAAGAGACTGTCTACTGAATTGAAAATCAAATCGAAATACAAGTCACATACACACTTGCTCACACTCTCAAACACACCCAAACTGTAGCCCCTTAGACCTGAAAGTGCCTTGTCACCTCTGCTATTTTGTTTCTGGGGAAAATATAATCATTGGTGTAACCGCACCAGAAATCTGCCAGGGATGTTGACACATCCTCTCCTCTTCTGCCCTTAGTATGGATACTGTCTAATTGTTTGGGACTGTCATTTTATTACTTCTTCCCTATAATTAACATGTTCTGCCAAGACGTTTTTCATGATAGGCTGAATCTGTTTGCTGCTAGTCCCTCCGGTTTGCCCTGTTGTTTTGGTGTCTCATAGCAAAACATGACTTCCATAATCATACAGCCACATTATCCACTAAGGATTTACTGATAAGGATATCTTCACCAGATACAGCTGAAACTTAAATATATGTAAATGTTAAAAGTATATTTCTATAATTTTCTGGGGAAGAGAAGTAGGATTTGCTACTGGTAGCATTTCCTGTAGAATCGTGTAGTCCTCTGCTGCTAATAACACCATTAACATTTGGAGGACATAATTTGGTAACACATTGCCCTCATCAACCCTGGGCTATGTGTTTATTGGCATGAAGTGAGTGACTTCAGGTATGACCTTGGAGAAATTTTAAGATCTATTAATCAACCTGTGTTTCTCCTGGTAGGGGAGGGCCTGAAGTAGGAAAAACCAGATTCTCTTCTGATAAAAATTTCTGCAGCATTCACTTATTTTGATTGGAAAGGGGAAAAGATGGACAGGATGGTGTGGCATATGCCCTTTTAGAATCCTTCTATGGTTATCTCAAAATAAGGTTTGTACTGTTCTTATGCTTAGGAGAGGGAAAGGATCATTAAGTGCCACTTTCACCTCTCAATGCATCGGTTGAGTTAGTGCTTGCTTAAATTTAATCTAAATATGGGTGGGGAGGTTGGGAGAATGCAAAGACTTAAAAAGAAAACACCCTACTCTTCCTTTCCAGAACCAACCCCCAAAACCCTGAAGAAACCAAAAACAACAGAAAGGGCAGCAGACCATATTTCTGGGGTGCCTAAAAAATAACCTTTCCTGACCATATTTGATGGAAATTTTATTTAGTAGCACATTTTAAAGTATGGAGATTTTGTTTGCTGATGGTTAAAGAAACAGTTGAGCACTTAGTGAATTTATTTGGGTTCTGTGTACCCTAGTGGAGAAGTAGTTGCTGACTACTTGTATTAGATACTTTCTTCCTTTGTGTTTGGCAGTAGTACATCACCATAACAAGTTCAAATGGGAAAAGAACAGACAGAATTTGCAATATGCATTTGTCTTTCACTTTCTCTGTAATAAAATGCAAACAACTTTATTTTCCATGAGGCTATCGGTGACTTGCTTTTATTCAAACAAAGAGTTCTTGTTAATTCACAGAACTGCCTCTTGAGCTGTCCGAGGTGGTTATTATTTATATTATTATGAGAAGGTTGTGAGAAAATAGTACTGCAGACATTCATATTTAATATGAAAAGGCTCTCCGTGGGTTATTTGCATTAAGAAATGATGACCTGAGATCAAAGTCAGAGCCCCTTGGAACTCAAGATTCCAAGGTAGTCTAATTCTGAGATGTCTACTGAAATCTTTCAAAAATGAAATATAAACTACAGTAATGGGCTATCAAATCTGTCAAGCTGGCTCAGCAGAATGAGTGATGTGTTTAAGTTTGATCGCTTTCAAAAGCTCCATGAAACTAGAATAGTTTCATCCAAATGGCCAAAAGCCACTTCTGTATCCAATTATCAAAACCAAGCTTAACAAAAGCTGTCAAGTGCTGAATTGTGTTTCGGAATCGTGCTGTACAGTGATAAAATGATTACCCTTGAAGAGAGCTTTGCACATAGATTAATAAACATTTTTCCTACTTAACAAATCTAAAGCAGTAATTAAATATCAAAAGGAAGCAATTCCATTTTTAGCTCATGCTAAAATATACCCGAAGTTTAATTGTTACTTTTGTCTGCATTTGTCCAACAGTTCTGTAAAGTGTGCAAGCACAAAAGGTGAAGATTTAACATTAAGCAAAGTCTCACAGACTGTAAGTTCTCACAAAGCTGCCCTTATAGAAAAACACTGATTATATAAAATTAATTAATATAATTCTGATCAGTGATTCTCTCTAAGTTTAACTGGAATTAATAATCAGCTACTCTTTGTATTTTTAAATATATGCTTCTGACTTTACTGTGTGCATTAAAAATAGAGCTGAAAGAGTTTTTTAGGGAGACTTGCTGCAAGCTCTTATCTCTTTAAAAATAAAAGAAAGACAAGCTTATGAGAAGAAATATAATTAAAGTCACAGATGAAATTAAAGAGGGTGGGAGAAATGAGGACACCGAAGATTTTTCTCTTCTCTCCCCTTTAGAATCCAAAGCACTGGGGAGTAATGAAACAGAAATGGAAGGGAAAAAACTCAAACCACTTCCTTTTTAGTTCATAGAAAACTACCTTAAAATGTTCAATTCAATTGAAATTTCCATTTCCCGGGCCTTTTGGAGCTCTGCTGAGACTCGGTGTCTCTCATCTCCAGTTTTAGCAAAGAATATCTTTGACATAGAAGTATGAAGACAGAAAAATGTGGTTAACATAGATTTCTGTTATAGGTACTTTGGTCCAATTTTGCCAGCATTTTTAGACTGCTAATGAGTTTTGTGGAAACTTGCTGTTTTTCTTGTGTAAGTTGATAGGGGTAGAGGAAACTGTTTTCACCTTGAGGGAAAAAAATAAGAATTTTTTATCTTTTAAGAAGACAGATAAAAGTTGAAAATGTAAATGAGTGTGTCCTGTTAGAAGCCAGGGGTAGAATAAAAAACTCTAAACCATATGGTTTTAAAATGCTCTTGTGGAGTGTCATAAATCTTTAAGAGGGAGCTGACTTTTTCTTGTCTAATGTTTAAATTGTTTCAGGAGAATGAATTAAAAAAGAAAACCTAGCTGGTTTTGGGGCACTCTTCTGAAAGTGATGAGAAGAATCTTACTGAGAAGAATTCAGCAAAAGCATTTTTTTGTTTTGGAAGAAATATTTTACTGGATGTCTGTACAATGAGATGTTTTGTTGTTTTAATATTTCATTTGCTCTTGAAATTTGATTTTTGATAGACAGAATAAATGATTTCCCATATTTAAAAGCTAAGAGCAGCAATTCAAAGTTATTTATTAGCTTTTCTTTTACTGTTTTGAATCTTCAGTGTTTTCTGGGACTAGCAGGTGAAGGCAAGCAAACTTCTGATTTTCCAACTTCTATATTTCTGTTTTCTCAGGCAAGACAGAAAATAGTACACAGCTTAGAAACAGGTAATGCTTTTCTGTGTGTATATGCCATGAGCTGATTTTTCATACTCTTAAGTGTTAGGAATCCTTTAACATTTGGACTTCAGAGAATTACTTCTATAAGAATGCCTTCATCTTTCACCCTTCTTCAGAGGCCTCACTTAAATGACTCTAATGTAGTCTGCCTGTTAAATTCTTCTTTCCACGATCATCTTTTGTGAGAAAATGAGCAATATTTTTGATAAGTACAGTTTTTAAAGTAGGAGATGGTGTTTAATTCTTCTGTAGAGAGAAGTAGTCAGAATAGATGGCAAATTTGTGTCAGCAGGACACAATTTTTTTTAATGATTTCTGGTGTTAAAAGAGTTGATAGCTGGGTAGTATCTTTTTGAAGTAGTTGTTAAGTGTTAGTAAATGGTATGAAACATCAAGCCTTTTAAATGCCAAAACAAGAGTGCAAAGCATTCATAAGTACTTAGAAGTGAATTTTCTCAGTCACGTGGCAGTACTATCAAGGAACACCATGCCTTGGGCTTTGTGGGGAATCCTGCTTGTACTGGGGAAGGTTGAGATGGCTTTGAGATAGTACACGAGGCTGAAAGGTCCTTAAAGTGTTATGGATCAAATTCTGGCCGGTGGAGACTTGAAATACATCACTGGGTAAACATATGTAAGTGTTCTATGTTGTTGGAGTGGAGATCAGCATAAGCAGTAAATATTTAATACAAATTCTGACAAAGGATTTGACTGTGATATTTGTGAACTCCTTAAGAGTCTGGTTGGAATAAAGGCTTTCACTCACATTATGCACACACTATTTCATGTTTTTATTAACTGCTAAAGCCTTGCTCAGGCTTCTGGAGTAGAATTGGTGTCAGACTGCATTTGCTGAAATTTATAAATGTCAAAAGAATGCATCCAGTGTTGGTATTTTAGAACTTGCCTTATCTCATTTTATTTGTCTTACTGCATGTGTCGTATTTACTACTTGCAATAATTTTGCTTTTAGGAACATCACTGCTTCTCCAATGTTTTTCAGTAGATAGCAATTCATGGTTTATAGTGCAAACTACATCACAGGGATAAATCACATGTTGATTTCATTGGCTCTCCAATCACAGACTGAGCCAGGCTAAAGGATGGTTAATGTGTTTAAAACTTTCTAGTTTTGCCTTTTGTCATTTAGATTAATTTTTGTTTCATTTATTAAAACAAACAGAACCTGAGTATTTTTTGGAAGACATTTCCTAGGACATCTCTGCCTTGTGTTCTATATGTAGATTCTGAGTTATATAGCTAAGAACTCTTTCCTTAGAAAAACTGTCATCAAGAGAAGGTATTTTGATCAAAACTTTTTAGTAGGTCATACGAAGAAAATATTTGTTTGTTTTAAAAGAAGTTTGATTTGTTGCAGCAAATAAATATAAATAGAAAATGCTTTGACAAAAAAAAAGAGAAAATTCCTGCAGTTCTATTTGACAACAGCTGTAAAATACTGAAATAGCAGAAATTAAATAAAAGAAATGGATTGTATTAAATTACCATGCTCTAATCAGATGTCATGAGGATCTATAACGGTAAGAAAAATAAAGCAGGTAAAATTTCAAATTGAAGCGTAGCATTAGATTTTTTTGTAAGTATCTGTAGTGAAAAAATGTAATGCTTCAAAATATCTATTCTGTTTGCTTTAGAATGAGAAAGATGTTAGAAACAAAAATGTTCACTGTGACTAGTATATGACAGTGTTTTTTTTCTTCTTGTATGAATCAACTCTATTTTAAATAGCATAGCAACTAAATTGAGTCTGAAATCCCAAGCTGTAGTAATATTCTGTTTGCAATGATTCCAAATTGCTTTGTTTAAAAAAAAAAGAAGTTATGATAATCATTTTTACCTCTTATGTGTATGAAATCATTCTGTATCTTGTATAAGGACAAACCTTTTTTCTTGGAAGAAAAGGAAGTTGTATTGTAAGACTTCTCTAAAGACATGTGACATTGCCAGTGTTGGATAACTGGATAAGTTTTTATGCTTCTGTGATATTTCCTGTTCTCGGTTCTGTACTCCAATTAAGCATGTATCTTAGGAAATATTTAAATCTGTGCCTTGGGCCAACTGAGTGTAAATTTAGGAAAGATCTGTATGAAACACAACACGCTGTAGGTAGGTATTCTCTCTCTTGGTGCTTCATGCAGTATCATGTTGGTCGACACTTGAGTTGTGGTGCTGCAAAACATGGGAAAGTGGTCAATAAGATGTTATAGCTGGTTATTTATGATGGCTTGTTCCTTAACGAGTTTGTCTGCTATGCTACCAGCTTGGGAGTGAATTTTTAACTGATTTATTCTGATCTGTTGTTTTATAAAAGCATGTTTCATTATCTTGTGAGTAATTGCTCTTGAGCAAAAAAAATACATGTCATAAAAGCTCAAATGTTTTGAATGTGTAGAGCTTCCCTAAAGAACAGATAGGGTTTTTTTAACTCTTCATGTCTTCCTTATGTGCCACTTTTTAACCCAAATGTTAATGTAATGGTGGCTTAGATGGCATTTTCAATGAATCAGCTTTTCTTGTAGGATCAGAAATTGTAAGTGTAAGTCAGCTATGCAGTAATCACTTCCAGATCTGGAAAAAGGATTTCAGTGTGAAAACACAAGACAAGTACTTTGAAACTAATACCGGGTGATTGTTCTTATTTTTAGTTCATATCTTCATTGTTGTTAATTAAAATAAAATCTTCCCCGTGGCACTTGGATATATCCTGGCAAATATATTGGGTTTTTTTTCATTTTTCCTTTTCTAAAATTTCACCATCTTTACTATCTTTACTGTCTTCACCTTCTTGTTCTTGCACTTTGAGGGAAAACTCCTTAGAGCAGAGAGTTTGGATTTTTTTTCTTTTCTTTTTACTTTTTAACTTTTTTTTCTTTTTTTGGTGGGTTGGTTTGTTTGTTTTTTTAATTGTAGCTGTGCAGCATAAAACTCAGTGGAGAATGCTGTTAGTTGATCAGAGCTTTTTTGTGTAACTAAGACAGACAATGGCAATAACAATTGTACAGTTCTGGAACATTTTTGACCTGACATGGAACATGCTTCATCCTTGTTCTCTTTTTAGCTCTGCATCTCTTTTAAAGGCACCTGCCATGTTGAAAAATTAAAAAAAAAAAAAAAAGAAAAAAAGAACCAACACTGGGTTTAGCAGCTCTGAGAGGAATACTCATATGAACTTTTGCAAACATTATTCTGAAAATGCCATTCTAAATAGACATACCTCTATGAACAGTAACCTGACATTTATAACTATACTAAATAATGCAACAAAAGAATTTTCAAGGTTCATATGAACCTTTCCACATGCAGCCTTTGCAGCATCTTAAATTATTTACCATGTTTAGAAACCGTCTCACAGAATCAGATTTTTGAAACACAAAGCAAGTATTAACTATTGAGTTACATGAGAATTTAGAGTTTGTGTCAGAAGGAAGATGATGGTAGTCTTATATGACTTGTGGTTTTACAAAATCATGATGTAAACTATTCCATTTCTACCAGTACAAACACATGCACTTCATCGAATTTTTACAAGGCAAGATACGCATCTTTAAATATTTCTACAGTGAATTGGAATATCATGGTAGTGTTTCTGTAACAGGAGAGAAATGAGCAGCTGATTCTCTAAGTCTTATACACCTAAGTAAATTCTGACTTCTTTGAGGAGGAACTTGGCCATGCGGGCGACCTCACACTGGAACACATTGCCCAGAGAAGCTGGGGAATCTCCCTCACTGGAGATACTCCAAAACCGTCTGGACACAATCCTGTGCCCTGAGCTCTGGGCTGACCCTTCTGGAGCAGGGATGTTGGTCCAGATGACCCCCTGTGGTCACTTCCAAACGTAACCATTCTGTGTTCTTTCATTTTCATTTGGCTTTCAGCAATGTGACTTCTGTATAACGTAGCAAATTTGTGCTAATGTCACATGGAGTTACTAATTTACCATACTATTTAATGGTACAGGAACTCCTGATACACAACAAGATACAATTTAATTTTCAGATTTTATAATTTCTCTTTAATGGCTGATAAAGTCTTTCATTCATTGTGGTTTTAAAAGAAATTTTCTTTCTACTTTAACTTTACAGGGAATTGAATTTGGTGATCTTCGTGGTCCCCTCCAACAGGAGATGTTCTATGATTCTGTGAACTTTTATCAATATGAATATCTGGGAAGAATTTTTGGAATATTCAGGGGTTTCTGGTCTGCTGAGGGTTTTTTCCTATGTAGTGGAATGAGTACAGGAGTGCAAAACCCAGGAAACTTTCCGTTCTGGCATAAATTCCAGTGTAGCTGCTAATAAGCAGGTATTGGAAATGTTCTTTATAATTCTTTGAAAGTCTGTCAGTATCCTTGGGGAAGATATAATTAGTAATGGGAAAAAACAGTAATATTTATCTCAGACCCTTGTCATCTCGATAGTTAGTCTTTATAATGGAAGTATTAATGCATGTATGCTAAGGCTTAGTGTCAAGGATTAAAATTCAGTTGTACAAACACTTCCTTCCTCGTATTTCAGGGATTTGTAGGACAAGGCTGGTTTGCTTACACACATTTGTTCTCAAAATGAACTGTTCTGGAAATTAAACTAACTTAAGAAATAACCAGGTTTTCGACTGTTGCAGTAGTGTAACCTGAAGTAATTTATTTAAATCTGAAACAGGTGTCAAGAGTCCTGGAGCTGACTGCTGAATTTGGATCTCTCTAAACATTACTATTGTACAACCAAGGCAGCAAACCATACAATTTGCTTTAGGAATGAATATTTAAAATACCCAAATTGTCTTGTTGCTCTGTACTATACTGGATCAAGAAAAAAAAAAACTGCTATTCAGTTTAGGGCCATTTTGTTTGAGGAGGGTGTGAAAATCCTGTTCTGCATTAAGGAATGGTTGCAAAATAATTCTTTTGATAATGGGTGAAAGTTAAAAAAGGAAAACAAAACCCATGCACCAAAACCCATACAAATCTGTTGCTTTCCCTACATCAGACTGTGGTTTGAAATAGGATGAACTTGAAATTTCTTTTAACTGATGAATATGTAATTTTTAAAAATGAAATGTAGGCAGCTGAAATTGTTTCTATCAGAGTTTAAAGCATTCAGTTCACAGTAGAAGATGTAAGACGGCACAATGACCTCCTGAGATTTCTTGGTTTATTTTTTCAGGGAATTAATTTTCTTCAGGATTAGTTCAGATACTGCTGTGCAGGCTGTGTCAAATTCTCAGTGTATTTGCCTAATAGCCATACGGACTCTAAATAGGCAAACAAAAAAAAATAAAACATGACAATCAGTTTGTGAAATGTCAGTTTTAATTTCTTGATTGGCTCACCAAACTTTGCTCTCCCAAGAAAGGATAGGAAGGGAAAAGCAACAGTTATTTTTGACATGCCCCTAGGTGATTATATTCTTCTTCATCAGACAAGAATGTGTATGCTTGATTGCACAATGCAGAAATTAAAAGCTGCTGCTCTCATTTGTAAGGCATGTTTTCTTTTGGGGTTTGTGCCACCATTTAGAATAATCTTTGTCTCATTTTAGCTGTGATCTTCTCTTGGGGAATCAAGGGGAGTGTGTTTTTATATGTATTAATGAAGATATAGCCGATCAAAAATACAGTAATGTTTTTTTTTCTGCAAAACTGAAAGGAACTTTCAGTGGACTTTTAATTAAAATTTTCTTGTCATATAATAATACAGAGAGAGGAACAGCACACATGACAAAAGATCCTAAAGGAGTAATTTGCCTTTTAGAGCACGCTGAGCCAAGTGGCTTCACGTTTCAGTGGTGAGCACAGTGTTGCATGTGAGGTAAATGTCAGACCTTGTCCCTGCTGTATTGTAAATACACCTTGCATGTGCCCTGGGGAGCTGCCTGATGCTAGACTGAGGCAGGAACCCTGAGAGTGACCTTGGTCACCATCCCAGAGGAAGCTGGGATATGAGCCTGTTCTTAAAGGAAGAGGAGGAAGCACTTCAAGTTGCCCTCCCCTTTCTTCCTCAGATCCTCATGTTTGAGTGCCTTGTCTTTACATGCAAGACACTGGAAGTGTGCATGGGGAGCAGCTCTCTGTTCCTAAATTGTCTTTATGGTGTGTAACTTCTCCCCAGTGCGTGGCAGAGGACATAATTAACTATCTCCTATGGAATAGCCTATCTCCTATACTTTTCATGCTGGAAGATGAATATGGACCAAATTTGTCAAACACGGATGCTCGACATCAAACTCAAATTTAGGAATTTGAATCAAAATTGCTTTGTTTTCTGAGCACTGAACTTGTAGCAGCTGTCCATTCTTGTGGGCACCTGATTTTCGTGGTTTAAGCCCAGCAGGCAACATTCTGCGCACAGAATGTCCCTCTGGCCTGCTCAGGTCAGCTTTTCTGGCCATGTTCCCTCGCAGCTTCTTGTGCTTGTCCTCACTGTCAGAGTAAGGGAAAATGAAGAGTCTTTGATCTGGGGTAAGCTGAGCAACAGTTGAAACATCAGTGTGTTATCAAGGTTCTAAATCCAACACAGAGTTAATTTTCGTTCTAGTAGCTGGCATGGTGCTATCTCATCCAAAAGCAGGATACTGACTTTAAAATGAGACTGCTATGGTTAAAGTGCTAAATATGCATCTTTACAATCAATTTCTTAGTATTAAAGTTGGAAAATTCTGGCTGTCTATGCAGTGAATTTTTCCATTCTTCATTTTGTATTTGCACAGCTATGTTAATTAGGGAATTAACAAAAGAAACCATCATAATAAACTCCAACTCACACATGTGGTACTTAATTCCCACTTCTCATCTGGCTCATTTATTTCTACTTCATTATACTGACCAAATTCATATCAAATACTCTTTCTGAACAGTTTTTCCATTTTGAACTTGATAGAGATAAGTTTTGTGCTTATTTGTTGGAGGTTTTTATTTTTTAAGGAAAATGAATACAATCTTCTTTGTAGTTCACTAGTTTCCTAATCTTGAAAGCCATGTTATCACCACCTTAATATAAACGATGTGCTGATTGATTGACTGACAGGCAGAAGTTTTTCTTGTTTGGCTGGAAATGCATTTGCCAGAAATAACCCATTTTTTTGCCAGCTATTTCTTTTCTGAGCACTTTATTCCACTTGAATGTTAAAATATTTGTTTCTGTACCATTATACAGGGAAATAGTTTAGAACTGCTTTCCCCATATTAAAATGCTGCATGTGCAGAACTTCTTGGAGTGAATGATTATGAATCTATGTTCAGAGCTGCATATTGAATATCATATTTGAAGTCAGACCCAGATATGTGTAGAATAAAGCTTTCTGCCTGTGTCATGGTGTTATCATTTATCTGCCTCACCACATAGCAGGCTTTGCAAATAAGATAATTTTGTAGCAGTCTACAGCCAGATATTAACAGCTGTCTTTCAGTGGTGCTCAGATTCAGATCTGAGCTTTTAATGCAGCTCTTCTTCTAGAATGCCCTTTATCATCAGGGGAAGGGGAGAGACAGCTGCTTTGCATTTTTCAGATGTAATGTGGTTTGGGGTTTTACCAAGACTCAAGTCTCTTGATAACAGCAGAGCATACAAGAGTGAAGAGGAGAAAGCTTAATATTAAAACAGTAAATAAAACTGCAGATAACGTTTGGAAAGGAACACCTGAGTCACATGTAAAATAATATATTTAAAAAGATTGCATTTTATTTTTGCTTTTGCTGAATTGCACCAGTTTATGACTTTAAGCCTTATGAGAGATATGTCTGCTCAGCAGGTGTGAAAAATAGTTTCATCACCTACAGGTGGAAAATTGCTCTTTACTTAGTGTAAGGAGATGTGTACTATTTCTTTAAATTTATGGTTGGAAGCAGAACACATCCCCTCATGCTGTACAAAAATCAATTTACCAGAGCAGAAGGAAACTTAAGTGTTTTCTAAACTGTGGAACAAAGTGGAAACAAACAGTTCTGGAGATAGCACTTGCTACTGACTGCATTAAGGTATACTCTACAACTGTAGAGGAAGGCAGCCTTTTTTTTTCCCCCCCAGTTCTTTTCATTGTTGATGCATGTCTTTCAGGCTTTGTACTGCATCTGGATCTATGAAGCAAAACAGCCACTAAATAGTTTGCTTTGCTTTTTCCTCCTAAATCGTTAATCTGATGATTCTGCTTTTTACAGCCAGGAATGCGTCAGTGTCTGGTGTCAGCTTAAACCAACAGGCAAGGCAACCCTTAACTTCAAGTGGTCTTTTTCCTGGGATTTTGGGTCACTGCGATAAGTGGTGCCCTGAGGCACCTGAGTGATAGAAACTACCAGGAGTGTGACCCCTGCTGCTTGTTCCCTGATCGAAGCCTGTCGTGGTGGCAGCTGGTGGGAGGTTAGTGCCACTAGAGTCAGGGAACCAAGGGGGACAGCCTGGCGGCAAGGCAGAGCTGCAATTTCAGCTTTTGTAGATGTAGTTACCTCTGCTTGGCCAGTGCAGAAATGAGGGCAATTGCAGCAGTGAGACCCTCAGCTGCAGATTATATACTTCAAATACATCACATGGAAACTGAATTTCATCCACAACCCAGATAATCAAACCTTGCTCGGATATGGCAACAAAAATTGCAGGCACACTTTTGGATTCTGGTTTAGACAAATTCGTGTTATACTGATATTTATGCAAGCAGAGCCAGTTTACCCTTAACCAGTGCTGCAGATCTGGTAAACCAGTTACAATCAATGGCAGTCATGCTACTGATAATGATACATGATAATCCTTCACACCAGACTTTCAGAGAAGTCATGAAATCAGGAAACCCTGTACTTGTTGATGCTAGCCTGGTAAATGCTCCCTTCTGTTACAATATGAAGAAAAAAATATTATTTCTATCTGAAATAGTAATTGAGCATACCTCTACCAAAATGTATAATGTAATTAATTTTGTATGTGCTGGTAAAGTGACCTGAGGAGACTTCGTAAATTGATGAACAGCATGAAAGGTCACTATGATACCTGCTTTTCATCCAGTTGTATTTCAGTTGGTTATGCATTTCTACGTGTGTGTTTTCTGGACAGTGCTTAATTATCTCTGGATTTTAACCTAGTAAGAAATCCATACTGTAAGCCTTATTCCCACACTAGATGGCGGGATCTGGGGGATGTCCAGATTAGGTAACTTAAATATAAAATTTTACTTTCTTTTCCCTGAATGTGGGGGGCTTTTTCTTTTTAAAGAAATCCATCAGATCAACCTGAATTGTTTAATAGGATGAGTTATCACTGCACATCACACAAATTGGCTTCATGCAAGCCTTGTTGGAACAATTTGGCTGATTTTGTGTGTGTGTGTGTGTGTGTGTGTGTGTGTGTGTGTGTCTGTACAGATAGCATTTCAGGATGTGATTTGTACATGTTCAGCATGAGCTGCAGAATATGCCTTTTTGACAGCTTGGTCATCTCTGAATTCAAAGAAGAACTGTCTTGAGAGAGAGATTGAAAAATGTGACATTTAATCTTTTCAATAAGAAGTCCTTGTGCGTTACCTTTGAGGAAACGCTGGGCAAGCTTCAGAGTAACACAGTGTTATTTAAATTTGAGATCCTGAAACCAGCAGCAGGGAAAACACACCGTTTTAGTCAGGAGAGTAACACTCTACAGCTACTTGATCTACCTAAGAAGCAGCATTTTAAATGAATGTTTGATAAAGAAAGGATCTGTGGCTACACCGTTCAGCCACTTCTTGTTGCAAAGTAAAGCTCATATATAAAATTTCAATCTGCCTTTTCACCGTATACAAGCCTAGTGCTAATATCCATCCCCTATACCATCAAAAACCTAAGTCATAGCACCAGCATTACTGAATGGTGTCTTCTTGGTCAGTGCTTTTTTGTTCAGAATTATCAAGTTTTACTGTGCTGAGATTCCATAGATTAAGCACAGTTTGCATTGGAAAGTAGGTGCTTGGTCTGTATGCAGTATCTTTATCCCTATTTGTAAAGCATGGTCAGGAAACCGAACAACTTAGTGTGTCACTGAAGAATCAAAAGTTTAGGAGACTGATTATATTAGTAAAATATCTGCTTTGCCTGGATTTTTGCCCTTCTCTTACTGTATTCAAGCTGTGTTTTTGTTGCTGAGCATGAGAGCAAATGTTTTTGTCAACAAATGTCATTGTTTTATTTTATTTAAAACCTGCACAAATTCTAAATTTATGTACTGATTTCTGAGTTAAGCTTTCCTGCTGAAAGTGGAATCCAGCCTGTAAACCAAAGATGCAGGACTTAAATCAATTGTCATGATTTTATGTTACCATGACAGAATTATAGAAAAACACAACTACCCGAAATCCTGATAGTAAATACCATAAAAATGGTAACAAAATGAAGGATGTTGAAATTGACAGCTTGGTATTGAACTGTTTTTCTTTCTACTTTCCTATGACAACAGTAATTGTGTGTTGATATTGATAAATATTGATGGTTTGTAGATAGGAAAGCTTCGCTGGGGTTAGTAACGCCAGCTTGGGTCGGGGTCTGTGTGTGTGTTAGCACAGGGCCAGGAGGCAGGGCTTGATAGGCTGGGTTTTGGTGCTTTGAGAGCATGGCTGTGGTGCTTCTTGGGCTTCAAAGTGTTGGCTGAATTGTTTGGGTCTCAGTCAGTTTGTGGATCTCTGTGCTGCATGCCTTTGTGCTGCTGTGTAGATATGAGGTAACGTGGCTTTTCTTGGGAAATGCAGTAAGAATCTTTGCAGAGTCTAGTCCTCCCTGACCATCTGCATTTATAAAGATGGAATTTCATGCAGGAGTAAATAGTTTTCTTATTTTTTTGTGCTACTATTTTACACATGTGATTGCATAAGCAATCTTATATGTACTGGACACTGTTGTGAAGGCTCATTCGCTTGTGCTTAATGTCCTTCCTTGTCTTTTGAAATTAGTGTTTACTTTTAGTTAACATTGACATCATATAACCTTCTCTATTTTCTCTTCAGATTTGGAAGACACCAACAGGAATGACATCTTTTAACTTGTAAATAAGTTGTGTCCATATTAAGAAATGCCTCTAAAAAGTTTCTTGGCTTGATTTACAGACTTGACTTCTGCCTTCTCTCTGAAATTTTTGGTTATCCAGTCTGGTGTTCACCCTTATTCGAGTAAAGCTTTTTTTTTTATATTTTCATGTTACTCTTTCTTTTGAAATTGAGTCTCCACATAATAAAGAACAAAGCCGTATTTTTGATTGACAACAGTAACTTAAAGGAAAACATCCCTTTCGGGGACCCCTTAATATGGGTTCAGTTTATCTACTTTCTTAAGGTTCAGTGGCCTTTCTAATAAATTATACAATATTGCTTAAGAGGTTTACCATGTCAAACATTGTTAAAATGTAAATAAAGTAAATAAAATTGATTTGAAACCACAGGGCGCCTTTCATAGCATTTTGCCCCAGAATTGAAAGAATATGAACTTTATTTAAAAGCAGATGTCTTTGAGATTGCAGATAATGACAGTTACATTCCTATGCTGTTCACTACAGCTTTGTCTGGCTTTAATTTTTGGAGTCAAGGGGCAAAAAGTCATACCTATGGATTTTGTGTTAAGAAGAGGTTCATAAATTATGGATGAAGAGTGACAGTTATTGGTATTTAAAGACATCATTCTTTTAGAGGAATATTAATAGGGGTAAAAACCTGAAGGAATTCTGAGTAAAAACTTTCTGAAGTAGAGCAACTGAACAAAGATTGCACAATTCAAAAGATCATGCCATTGATACAGGTATGATGGATTATTGAGCAATACATTTATGGATATGGATCCATCTTATGCCTGTTCTTTGTATTGGGGAGTGAATCCTCGTAGAACTGCTCCTTAACTGCTAAGCCAGTCTTCAGAGTTCATTTTCAAAAGGTCATTCTTATGCAAGCAGCATGAGTGGGACCTTTGGGTCTTTAATTTGTGCTCTGTGCTCTGTGTTTGAGGCAGGTTTATGCAGTGGTTGGCCAACATGCAACCAGAACCAGGCAAAAAGAAACATGTTTGACAAACCAGTTGTTAGGGATGTTTTCTCTGATAAAAGAGGTAAATGTAGTATCCAGTCCCAAAAGCTTGCATAAAATTGTTTACATTTCACAGATGAGTAAAAACAGTTAAGATTTTAAATTGGTTTTTTTAAACTTGATTTTCTTATCAAGGAAGAGCATAACGAAAATATAATTGATAAATATGCAACATGGTGAGCAAGGACAGTGGAAGACAAGTGGAAATGTCGAGAGAACAGACAAGATGACAATGCAAGTCAAGAGAAGAAAACTATATACAGACATAATTCATGGACTTAAAATAGGAAAGTCTAGTTGGGCCTGGTATTGATTTCTGTTACTTTTTTCTCTCTCCCTCCTTGTGAAAAACTAATGGTTCTGTACCTGCCCAGTCCTAAATGGGGGCTTTGGCTAGATCTGATCCCCTGTCTTGATACAGAGGCTTGTTTACTCATTTTACATGGAATGCTAGGAAAAGGTCTATTCTCTTATGCTTCTTTTTTAGGTTATTTTGTTGCACTGCTGTATCTTTCTACAGGATGTGGGAGGGATCTGTATCCTGCTGCATAAGGATGTAATGAATTTATAAAGAAATTGCCGAGTTCACCCTTTGTTTCTATACCTTAGTGAAAGAAGTATAATTGGTCATTTTAGGCTAATTCTGGTTTTGTTCTCAAAGAGCATTGGTTTCAGGTAATCTATTCCTTTGTAAACCAGCTATTTTAAAAAAAAAAAAAGATTGGTGAATCTTGCATAGTGTATTAGAGATCTGATGTGCAGAGGCTGAAACAGTAATTAGAGTCACTGTCTGGAGCCTTGTGAGATGATGCCCTTACTGTAGAGCATTCTGTTTTGTCAATAAGCTTACATCAATACTTGGCAGGTCATTTATGCAGCTTTAATGTTTCAGAATATAAACTAGACAAAATGACTAATATAGAATTGAAACTGCTTTGCATCTGCAATTGACAAATCCTATTTTGAAAGCATGCATGAACATGAGGATCAAACTTAGCTTTTATCATTTACATTTTTTCCCAATGTGGAAGTGTCTGATCCACTTCTAATTCACCTTTTGTTGATTTCCTCGTTCTGTCCTAATCCCTTGAAGTTGAGATGTCCTCACCGTTGGGGAAGAAATTAACAAAATCCCTGACTGGAGTGTATGAAGCATCCATTAGGGAAATGTAAAAGGTTAACCTAAATCCCAGCACACAGAGATGCCAGACTAGGACAAATCAGCATGGAGAATTACCTGAAGGTGGCACAAGGTTAAGGTGGAGCATATATGTGTCATACAAAGTTTGTTTATGACTAGCAGAATTAATTTTTTCTGGATGAGAAGTCAAGCAGGCAGAAATGCAGATGTCCACAGGTCCATGGTGAGCAGAGAGAGTTTTAGGCTCCAGGTTTCACCTGGCAAACACCAAACTGGAATGTTTTAGTGTTTTTGGTATGTCCAAACGAAAAGTACTGAAGTGTAGGATTACAGAGATTACAGGATTACTGTCTTCTCTGGATGGATGTACCCTTATCAGTCAGTTATGTTTTAAGCTGATTTTCATCCAAATATATTTTGGACTAGTTTCAGCAGATTGGTCAAATTGATTCTGAAGAAGGCTGTTCCCTCTTTCCTTACCTGATAATGTAAGATGTTTTAGATGACCCCTTCAAACTGGAGTCATTCAGCCAACTTCAAATTCAACATGTGTTGGTACAAGACCATTTTGTAGTATGTGTATTAATTGTCTAATTTCCAAATCTAAATATTGTGGGTCCTATGATTGTGATGTCTGAGATATGAGTGTCTTAAATGAATGAATTATATATATATCATAATTGTAAAATATTGGAAACATTCATCTTGGATCTTGGCGTGACATAAACAGGCATCGTTCTACTGCCTCTCTTGCTCAAGACAGGCATGTATCCCCATGCCTGGAAGTGTTCAAGGCCAGGTTGATCCGGGCTTTGGGCAGCCTGGTCTGGTGGAAGATCTCCCTGCACATGGCAAGGAGGTGGAACCAGGTAATCTTTAAGGTCCCTTTCAACTCAAATCGTTCTAGCGTTCTATATCACCACATGCTTGCTTCTAGCAGTTTCCTAGGGTAAAGTTTAATTCCAGGGCACTTGGGTGTTCTCCAAAGGATTTGCACTGGTGTGTGATTTTGTCTGAAATCTGTTCTGAAGTCATTCTATTTTGTGCTCAACATTTGCATGCACGTTTTTGATTTGTAAGCGGTCCTGCGTTAGCCGGATGTGGGCTAGTGCTGCTGGAGCTGGCACAACAAAATGTGAATTTGCTGAAAGGAACTCGGGGAAAAAACAACCCCTATCAAAAGAGATTGGAGATTTGAAGAGACCAATTAGTGGGAGAAGATTAAATGATCTCATTGTACCCTTTTCATGCAGGCAAAATTAAATGGAAGATTATGTATTTGGTTTTGGAGGGAGGGAGGGGCCCAACCAAAAAAGGGAGACATAATCAGGGAAATAGTAACTGAAGGGATACGATAATCATCTCAAATGCATGAATAGAGAAGAAATTTAAAATGGAGCTCAGAGCAAAAAAAAAAGCAAATAAGGGTAAATTAACTCCAGAAAAGTAGCTTTAAAAAAAAGAGAAGAAATAAGAATAGCAATAAAAGAAGAAGAAAAAAGGTAAATGAAAATCAAATTCTTTAGGGCGTGGAATGGCCACCCCAGTAATGCTGCAGAGAAGCCATTCCTGGGATAATTTAGGATGTAATTATTCCAAGCATTAAAAATATGAAGTCTAGAAAAGACAGGCATTTTGAAAGAATTTTGTAATGCACCACAGGTGTTCTTATCTCTGATCTCTGTGTATGTATTTATGTGAGAATGAGTGCAGTAATACTTGAAAAGATAGGTCCTGTGTGTGGGGTTGTTTGCTGATTTAAATGTTTGACTTAAGAATGCCTAGGGTGGAAGTGCAAGGTTTTGCCCTTGTCCTAATTCTGGTTCTCTGTATTTCATTCATATTTTCAGGCGCTCCATGCATTTCAGCTCACTTTCAGTCAGCTTTTCAGTAAGAGCTCATTCCATTTGGGTGTACATCTGTAAACACATGGCCCATCCAGGCAACTGTGGGCTTTCACTGCTAAATTGTTCTTCCACACATAAAATTACAAACATGTGAAGCTTGGAATATTTAAAGAAGTTTGGCTATTATTTTTCCTTTGTAATTTTTTGTTTGTTTGTTTTTGTTTGGCTGGTTTGGTTTGGTGTTGGGTGGGGTTTTTTTTGTTGTTTTGTGTGTGTGTGTTTTCTAGTCATCTGAAAAGAATTTTAGTTTTCAATGTGTCATGGAACTTTAAATCTCTACTCACCAAAAAATCATGGCAGAAAGTACTTTCTGTGACCTTGGTTATGTGAGCTGTTTGCTTTTATTACTCTATGCTGTGTTTACTTCATCGTGTAAGTCTTTGACGGCACTAGGATTTTTCAGATGTTTTGCTTCATTTTGTATACTGCCTGTAGATAGTTCTTTCTACCAGAAAATGCAAATTTCCCTCTTGGAGCAACAAAAAGAAAGTCAGCATCAATAGTACAGTAACTGGTTATTAGATTTGCATACCAACTCATGGGTTTTTGGGGCTTTAGATTAATTCATTACTTCTGCTTCTTTCCTGAAGGTTGACGTTTTGGTTAGACAACCTTGTTTACCACTACTGATACATCCCATGATTGATTGAATCACCTTATCAGCCTTTCTGATTTGGCTTTTTCCCATTTTCTTTAGGGTGTACCTGCCTTTTAGAAAGGAGCTATGGGGAAAAAATCAGAGCTATTGCAGAACTCTTGAGGTTATTTTCCTATGCAAAGCTGGGGAGAAATTGCCATTTTCAGACCATGAAATTACTTGGAGAACTGTCCCCTTTGTTGGTATAGAACAGCTTCCTCAGATACATACGTGTTGCCACATTTAGACCAAAAAAAGTATATTTTGGCAAAGAGGCAATTTTGATTTTTAAAATGATCATGCTTTAAAATTTGCTTGCTGCTGCTTTGCGTATGAAGGGTAAGGATTCAAGTTTTAAAGCTTGGTAATTTTGTAATGGGTTGCATCTAATTTTGTTTATATTTCAATCTGCTACAGCCAAAATTTTTATCTTTTCTTCATCTGTGACAGCATCTGCAATTTTCTTTTGCAAGGAAAAGGAAAAGAATACCCAACAACAAAATGCCACCCCACAACAACCAAAAAACCCCCCCTCTTCCCTAAATGGAATGTGCAAATTCCCAAAGTGGGATAAGGGACAAAAAGCCCTCTTGGAAAAATAAAGGTAGTCAACTGATTTGAAATATAACTGAACTGTGGCTAAACAATTTAACTGAAAATTCATACTTTTATAAGTTTTTTTAAAAACCTTCTTATTCGATGTTTATTAGTCTTAACACCCTTTTAAATAAAACTGACTCACTAATACACTGCTAAAATTGGTTTTCTATATCGTGCTTGCTCTTTTCAATTGCTGACTTGTGATCAAAAGGTTTAATGATGAGAGTCTTTATTTCATTATTATTTCATTATTTCTGCATTTTCATATCCATATCTAAAGTTTGTGTTAAACACTGATGAGGAAGAGATGAACCTACTTTTTACAGTCCTGGTCTCTCACCTGGTGTTCCAAGTGACATCAGGCCATACAGCTTAGCAGCTGATTATATTTGTGCTTGCACCTACTGCCATGTGAAGAACATCTGTTACAAAAAGTAGCCTGAGAAAGAAAGTGTCAGGAAGTGAAATACTGTAAGAACTAAAATTGGCGCTGTCTTTCATCAGTGTTGAGGCTGTCAGAAGTTGCACGAGCCAGCCCTAACTATCCACAGCAGGCAATCTGATGCCAGCCTGCTGTTAAACAACCAACATCTAACAAGAAATAGCGTGTAGATCCAATGTGTGGCTTAAAACATTGTGTTAAGCATCATTAAAACCAAGTCTCCTTAGAGTCCTATTACAAAAGTCCTTTCTCTTTCTGTAATAAAACATTTCTCTCTGACTGTTTCAATTAAGGTTCTAACAATACAAACACAGTGCCCCCTAATTCAGTACCACGCTGGAGAACCACTGTTACTGTCAAGTTGTAAAGGCAAATAGAACAAGCAATCTTTACAAACCCCTGTCTAGCCAGCAAATGAGAGTCAGAAGATGGCTGTATTTTCCTGGTTTTCTTCAGTCTATCATCCCTGTTAAGTTTTGTATTTGCAAATATTTCACTGCTTGTGGTTCCGTGTTTTTGTCAGCTGCAGTCCCCTCTATGTGACTCGTTGGCACCAAGGTTTAGGACTCTCAGAAGCTGAGATGCTGAGCACACCTGCCAAATCTGTTTGATTAAGTGGAGTTCAGTTGTGACGTGGATGATGTGTAGTATTCACTTGCCTGGAGAAAAATAAATAGTACAGATGTGTTTGGGCAATGTACCAGCAACCTCATTGTGTTTGGGTTTGGGTTGAATCAAGTTCTTCCTGACAGTTTTTGGCTTGGTTTTGGAAATATATTCCTACAGCCCATGTGGAATCCCCCAGACTTCCTTCTTGTTGGTGGAGCTTGCAGCACTGGAAACTTCATCATTTGATGCGGTGGCCAAAATGAACAAGCCCAGTTGCATTATCCTGGATGTCAGGTATTAAATTATATGCACAGAGAGAACTTGTATGTTAGGGTATTAGGAGTTTTAAGACAACATTGACAGAATTTTAAAGAGCTTCTTAGGTCTCTTGGACCCTGGAGACACTATGAAAGTCCTAAAAATGGAGATAAAACATTTGGTACAAGCAAGTAAAACACCTATACACTTGATCTGGTGTACTTAAAAGGAAGAACAAACTTTATAGAAGCAAAGAGATGTTTTCTTGTACTATGAATCAAAAATAAACGTTGGAGTAAGATAAAGCCCTGAGAGCAATGGGTGCTAAGTGCTGTTATATTGTACTCAGTGAAATAATGATTGCTCTTCAAACTATTTATTTTTAATTATACCTTTTGCAAATGAATCCTTTTTTTAAAAAAAGCCAGATGAACCCAGTTACTCCTGATGTATTTATGAGTTTTCAGCTTTTGAAATGGAATACCCCCAAAGCCACAGCTTCACACATGAACCCTGCAGAATTAACCCATGATGTTTCTTTGAGTTCCAGCCCAGCTCTTGTGAGAATAATAATGAATAAGGAGAATTTCAAACAAAACCAAACATAAATTACTTTTGAAAGGTTTTGGCATTGGTAGTTCAGGAATGGTGATGTGTGTTGACCTAACATATCCCTGTTTTCAAGGAGTGCTGCCCTCTCTCCTGGAGGCATAATGCTTCTGAAAGGGCTCCCCCTGCTGAGCTGAACACTCAGGGGAAAATTACATGGAAAAATGTTAAAATGTGGCAGTGGGTCTGCTCAAAATAGGGTGTCAATGGGTCCAATAAGCATCTATGGAATGTGTTATTTGTCATTTTTATAGACTGTGTAGTCAATGACACCCTTTTAATACAAATTTTGGTGCTGCTGCAAGTTGGTGATTGTACAATATTTTATTCAGATTTTGGTGACTGTATTTTTTCTTTATTATGAAAAAAAAAAGCTGTTAAAAGAACTTTTTTGGCTTTTTAAAAAATATATAATTTTCATTTTAGGCAGCGTAGCATAGGTTTAATTATGGTTACACTGAAGTCTTTGCTTGTGTCTGTTAAAATGGAAATAATGTTGTTGTGAGGATGAAAGGCATCATATACCCACAACAGATTTCACTGCAGACTATAGCAAGTGGTTTAGATCACATTATTAGAAGCTGAAAGTGTATTGATTTCTCATGGTCTCAGAAGGGCCATGCCTTTTCTCCTGCTCTAAGTAAAAATAAACCAATAAATGGCTGCGTTAATGATGCTATCACTGGGTAGCAGCAGTATGTTTCTTAATGTCTTAGGCCTCAAACATGCAATCCCTTACTCATGTTTTACTCTAGGCAGCTTCACAGAGCCATTAGACTCAATTGGGTCATTTGTCTCAGAAATGAGTTCCCTGAAATCTGACTTGGTTCGAGTCACACATTCACTTCTGAATGGATGTGAATTTGCTGTGTGCTATGAAAGCCTAACCCGGAGGAAGATATTTAAAACTATTGCAAGCAGTGCAAATTGCTGTACAGTGCCTCACTCCCAGTGAATTTTAGACTGTCTTCATTATTAAGAAGATTTATTTTTCATCTTTTATAGCAAGGTAAGTGATACATGCCAACACCGCAAAAATCACAGTATAGGTGAGAGAAAGTAGTTTCTTCCATTAGTTACTTAGTCTGTCATAACCATATATTTCACTCCTTGCAGCCCTCTTTCCCTCCACATCTGTGACCTTGTTTAGTCTTCCTTGTGAAAAACTAGAGCATGGTGCCTCCCTTGGGATTTCATAATGGGGCAGATAACATTTCCTTGGCACTGAAGATAAGTGATTAAAAGTCTCTAAGAGAAACTGGAGTCATTTGTGAAGATTATATTTTTAAAAAATTTAATTTGGTGTCTCTCAATTTATGTGAAAAGGTCTCAAAACATGTATGGAAACAATCTGTCTTCACTTCTAGGACCCTTAACTATAGAAATATGGAGCATCTTTTTTGTCACTGGCAGTTCTTGCTTGTATCAGTCCATACTGTGATATAGGTAGTAAGAGCTATACAGGGAGGCCGCAACTTCATTTATAGCTTTTTGTTTTACTCCAATATACTTTGCAGATTACCTGGCAGTATTGCATCAAGGATGCTCTAATGGTTCTTGATTTATTAAGAAGTATTGGGTGGGTGTGAAGGCCAAAACCCCATCTACCTGCAGGTCTACCAAAGAATCTTGATTAGAATTCCCAAAATCAGGAATAGAGAACAGACAGGATTAATAAATAGCTGTGCAGGTTGTATGTCTTCCTGCTTCAGGCTGTGACCAAGCAATTTATTGACTGATGAAGATTTCTGACCTACCAGTGTGACTGCAACTCTCCCACTTTGCAGTAATGGAAATCTAACTCTCAGATAAGACCTCTGGACACCAGACGGTGCTTTGCCAATCTTATTACATCAGGAAAAAAGAGAGAATCACCTTTAGATTCCAGAGCTGTCAGAAAGAGCAGTTCCTCCCAGCACGAGTGTCAGCTGGTGAGACAAACACAGGAGATGTACTCCCTGCTCAGAAGGCTTGAACATGATAGATGTGTGCTGTATGTGCAGGCAGCAGGGAGGAGATGACCTTCTTCCCTCAGATGCAGAAAGAAAAGACGTGGTGAGGGAAGAAGGGGAAGAGTTTATCACACTGAGCATTCCCTTAGGCATTTGTAGCCAGGAGATCTCTGCGACCCTATAGGTCTAAACCCACCAAACTTGCACTCTGACTAGTGAAAAGATCAGAGAGGAGAAAATGTTTGTTTTAAGTAGGCTTGCATCTGAAACAACAACTTAAGAATTGTGCTTTGGAGCTAGGAATAATCTCAGCACAGGTGCACTGGGCATTTGATTGCCAGTGCATTCAATAGTTAAGGTACAGATTAATTCCTGCAGATGAAACAGAGATAAAATCACGTGGCATCCATCCTGGATATCCATTTGTTATCACTGAGTTTCTTCTATCTATAAATGGATAAATAATAGGAGTAAAACTCACCTGGACCATTCACGTCACTTTTGTTTGGGCTTCTGAATGTCTGTGTTCATTAGTGGATCTGAGCCCTACGAAGGGTGTCATCATCAACAATCAGGTGAAGATTGAACCTGTTACTTTTTTCCTAGACCCTGATGGTTGGTGGCAGATGAGTAGGAGTATGTGTAAGTCTCACCTGTGCTCCATCTCTCTTCTGTAACAAATACAGTCTGAGCTTGCATTTAACAATGCAGAAGTGACCTCTATTTGCAGAATTTTATTTTCAGCTATTCTTAGGCCTCAATTTACTGATTTTTTCATGCTGATGATCAGCATGCTCACAATTAAAATGTCTTAAAATAGATCTTACAGTGTAGTCACAAAGAAAAGGGAAGCTTGAACATGTATGTCCTTAATTAAGACTTTCCAGATGAACAGATGTTTTAGAATGAAAGGCAAACCATATTTTAATTTTCTAATTCATGTTTAGTTATTTAAGGGAAATAATTATGTTCTTAACGGGCTACAGGCACTGATATCAATTAGAAAAAATATCATCTTAATAATTAAAATTATTAATTTAAAATTAAAATTGAAAATACCATACTTAAGAATTCCAAGGCCTCAGTTCTCCAAACAGGTCCATGGACTTTAGTGTCCTCTTACAATTGGTAGTATTTATGCACAGAAGTGTTGTAAACAATAAAGTTTTCAGAAAAGCAGCAGAAAGATCTTAAATATTCTACTTGCATGGCTCGTATCTTCCATGCAGAGTCTGACAATAGTGATCAAAATAGTGGTGAATGTTAAATGGTGGCTCCGTGTCAAAACTTTAAATAGGACACAGAAATCTTCCTTACGTATTCTCTTTATATGTTCATATATTGATTGACTGAGACATTTTCAGAAGTGTCCCTACTTTGCTATGTCAGCCAGAGGTTCAACGAAAAGCTGAGCTAAAAAAAGTCTTGACAGAAAATGTCTTATTAACTCTTCACTAACCAACTAAGAGATGTTCTAAAAGTGATGTTCTTATTAAAAAAAAAAAACAAACCAACTTTCTTCAATTGAATTATTTTGTGCATAAATCTACTTTCATGGAAACAAAAATGTGTTTTGGTTTTTTTTTTTTTTTAAATCTTGAGTGCATCTTTAGGTTAGATAAAGAAGGGAAACCTGCAGTTGTCCCCATTCTACTTTGGTTTGTGTTACGTAGCTGTCTCAGCCTGTGAGAACTGGATTCCTTTGGGATAAACCTAAACTGGAAGATGCAGTCCAGGAGTGCATCTAGCGTGCCACAACCAAGTGGCATTCAGTCTATGGAACCAACTTAGAGGAAGTCTGGAGGAAAAAAAAGCCAAATAAAAAAAATCTGTCCCCAAAAATACAAAGCAAAATAAAAAGGGTGTTCCTGAGTACTCACTGATGATCCGTTCAGAAATTATTTTTCTGGACTTTACTCTTTTCTGATATGGAGAGGGCTATTGATGACTGAAAGGATTTACTCCATATGACAGCTCTGTGATCAGTTTATTTTCATGCCAAAACTAGCACCAAAAGAGACATTTAGCCTGAAATGGAGTTTCTGTCTTGAGATGGCATGGTTATAGTATTTGGCAGCTGTGGCAAAGGAAGGGTAGCAGGAAGGCATGGGTGTGAAACTAGCATTAAACTTTCCATTTCCTTGCCTTCAGGTCTGTGAAAGGGTCTGTGAAGTCCTTGATGATTCTACAATGACTTAAAAAAAATATTTGTTCACCTGCCGTACTTTGTCCCATTTACATTTCCTTCAGCTGAGAAATGTAATTTTAAGTGCTGTCCTAGAGAAGAGGGATTGCTCTTGGTGAAGGAGATTGTATCAGTCAACAGCAATTTTCTGGCAGATAAAATTTTCTAAACCAATCTTACACAAATTTTCTTTCATTGCAAGAAAAATATCTGATGGAAAAAAGTATTCTCTGAGACAACATAATTATCCTATGGCAAAATGGAATGTACATGATTTATGCAATGATTGTACATAGCATAATTTTGTTTTTATTTTAATGAATGGAGACATAAAATGTCATATTTATGAAAGAATATTTTAAAACACTCTTGGTATCAGCTCAGTATTAGTTTGCTCAGTATATGTATATAGGCGAAGTTTTCCCTTAAGCATGTCAGTCACCATCAGAAACAAAACCAGGAAGATTGCCATGGACACGTTTCAAGAACAGATCATTTAAAACTCAAAAAAAGAAAAGCCAACAAAACAAATCCACACCTCCCACTTGTTTTTAAAATGTATCTTCAAAGTAAAATTTTCTAAATGTAACTTTTGAGGAGAAAACAAATTTCTCAAAGAGACCTGGTCCAATTTGTGAGTGACTGGAATGGTTGATGGCTCAAAACATTTCCTCTGTGTGTGTGTGAGGGGAAGGGGCAGGCTGGGTCTTGCTCTGGTGCAAGATGCTCTGCTCCATACACGCTCCCACACCCCAGGGCTGCATCCCAGCCTGGCAGTGGCTGCCAATCCCTGGCACAGCAGAGTCAATCCTCCACACCTGTGCTGGAACCCCTAACCCAGCTCCTGAGTGACCAGATGACCAGAAGTCCCACCTGGGGGAAGGGCCCAGGAAGGCCAAGGGGTATTTAAAGCAGAAGTAGGGCAGACACTTGTCTTGGCCCTGCCTCCACTTGGAATTTCTATCAGATGGACACTTTTGGAACCAGGACTGGTAGCTATGTTTGTTCTTTTCTGTATCTCTCTGTCTTTTACTCCTTCTTCTAATTCCCTCTTCTTGGAATTTTTGAGTAACGTAAAATTGAACTGGCTTAGAGTGTGTGGAGTTGAATGGGTTAAGTTAATGCATTAACATGTGTTTCATGTTGATTGAATGCTGCTCTAAACCTTTTGCCAAATTTCTCTGATTTTCTGGGGTTGCCAGAAGAGTTTTTTTTTTTTGTTTTGGCCCTTTGAGAACATCTTCTTGGTATTTCTCTCCTGCATCTAACTCAGTACACGAACAACTGTAAAGCCCTTTCAAAAGTTTCATTGAGTGATCTTTTTGGTGCCTTGCACAAATATGGAGGAAGTCAAAACTGTGCCTGTTTAAATATATCATGGTTTATTTTTTTCTTTCAGGAACATGAGCTAAACTAGGAATAAGAACAGTATCTTTGTATCCTTGTAGTAGTAGTCATGTACACTCTCACCCACATCTATTCCTATGCTAGGGCTTGCTGCTCCATTTTCCTTAGGGTTATCTTGTAGGAATATATATGGTCATGCAGCTCAAGGACTGAAATAACTATGAGCCACCTGATAACATCTTTCTGAGACGTTGTAAGAAAGTAATATTTTAGTACAAGTTCATGGAACATTAAATCTCAGACAAAGAATAAAAACGCTGACAAATAAGGTGTTATTTCCTGGAATTACAGGTGGAAATAAAGTCTTACGAACTGTGGTGAAGCATTGTTGTCTTCCCTGGAGAGATAATTATTGTCTTTTTTTTGTTTGTTTGAAAGAGAAATGCAGGAATTTTCTTTTACAGCAATTAGTGGTGATGTATGGAGTGAACTGCTAAGTACTCATGACTTATATGGGTAGACAGGGCTGTCCCCTGCTAATCACAATGAATATTGGCCTGTCCATAAAGAGCAAGGAGTGATATCAAAGAGAACAGTCAGCTATTACCAGGGCAAACTCTTGGCCATGAGCTTCTGCAGATGGTAATATGAAAAGGCAGAGATGAAATTAAAAGCAGTGTTAACTGCCCAGGAGGCAGAAAAACATGGGATTGATTCTTTGCATTACTTGTGTATTGTACTTGTGCATTGAGATTATATTTTTCAGTGTTATTATATGTGTTTTTTGAATATAGAAAATGCTAAGGAATTATTTTCGTATGATAGCAACTGTACGAAGTGTCTGGCTCAGGTAACACAAAAACAATCACTACATTGAGTAGAGATGGGGGGATGGGGGGTTTAAGCTATATAATTGTTTGCTTTAGTATGTAAAAGTATCTTCTCTTTGCTAAGGTGTGGCCAGTGCAGGTTATGTCCTCCAGGGGAAGTGTTTCAATGTGCAGACTTTTTCTTTCGGGAAAGTCAGTAGAACCTCTTTTGTCCTTACCAAAAAATTCCCTTGTAAAGGAGGCTGAGTGCCACTGATGTGAGGTTTCTGTTTCACACAAATTCCTCTGATACTGTGGAAGCTGTTGAGAGCTTGCTCCTTCCTTATTGATGTTATTGCGCTGTGGAGAGCATTACAGAAAACTTCCTGACCTCTGCTCAGATCCTCAGGGATCCATTTTGGTTTGGGAATTAATTGCCTTCTTTTCTCTGAGGGGACATCTTTGCAGGTACAGTTTCCTGAAGTATATCTGCATTGCAGTCCTACTGTGACTATTGCTGCTTCAGAAAGGCTTAGCTTGCCTTAAAAAAAAGCAGTTTGGGAGTTTTTTTGCCAGCACAGAAAGAAAAAAACCTGACCCTGGGCAGGTGGGTATTGCGACCTGTGCTGAGATTTTTTGCTGTCCCAGATACTCTGCTAGCAGAACCTGAGCTTGATGCCTTGAGAGGCTGGCTTGGAGTAACTGGTTTAGGGATGTCTGCAGTACTATGGCTGCAGTGTAGATGTGTCTCAAGGAGCAGCCTGTCACATGTGGGTGAGGAAGTTTGAGGAAGAGCTGCTGCTGGGTAAACATTAGAAGGATGTAATAGTTTACTAGATCACAGATAATAGAACGGTTTGGGTTGAAATGGGCAGTAAAGATCAACTTGTTCCAATGCTCCGCTGTAGACAGGGACATCTTCCACTAGACCAGGATGCTCAGAGCTCCACCCAGCCTGGCCTTGAACACTTCCAGAGATGGGGCATCCACAACGTCTCTGGGCAACCTGTTCCAGTGCCTTGCTACCCTCACAGTGAATTTTTTTCCTAATATCCAGTCAAAACCCACTCTCTTTCAATTTAAAGCTGCTCCCCCACATCCTGTCTGTGCTCTTGTAAAAAGTCCCTCTCCATCTTTCTTACAGGTTCCCTTCAGGTGCTGGAAGGTCGCAGTTAGGTCACCTTCTCTTTTCCAGATTGAATGAACCCAATTCTTTCAACCTTTCCTCACAGGAGATGTGCTTCATGCCTCTGATCATCTTGGTGGCCTCCTCTGGAGTCACTCCAACAGGTCCATGTCCTTCTTGTGCTGGGACCCCAAAGCTGGATGCAGCTCTGCAGGTGGGGTGTCACCAGAGCAGAGCAGAGGGGCAGGATCCCCTCCCTCCCCTGCTGCCCATGGTGCTCTGGATGCAGCTCAGGACATGTTTGGCTTTCTGGGCTGTGAGTGCCCATGGCCAGGGCATGTCCAGCCTCTCCTCCACCAGCACCCCCAAGTCCTTCTGGGCAGGGCTGCTCTCCATCTGTTCATCCCCCAGCCTGGATGGACATCAGGGGTTGAATGTTTCTCTCTGCTAAGTAAAAGATCTCCCAAACCTCAAGCCACAAAATTCAAGAGCAGGCAGAACTGGTAGTTACTGTAAGTCCTTAGAAACTCTTGCTGTATTGGGGTCAGGTGGGGAGGTAGCAGAAATCTGTAGAAGGTGGTGTGGTTTGGGGGAAAAGAAGGACAAAATAAGGACCTGACAAGAGAAAAAGTATTAAAGCATACTTTGTTTCTTCTGAGTCTCATTTTCTTTCATTTAAATTCCTTTATTAACTTATTTGTTACAAAAGCCTACTTCCATATTTTTGTGTACAAGGAAAATGTAATGTTTCCAGTTGCTTTATGTGTTTAGCTCCCCCGAAAGCTCAGGGGAGTGGTTATATTTTCAAATTATTTTCTTTCAAATTGCAGTTGAAATTTCACCTCTTCCTTAAGATTTTTCTGTAAAACAATGACTAACCTTTAGGAACTTAATTCCTTGGTATATTATGTAATTTTATTAGTTTTAAATCCTCAAGCTCTTCCCCATGTTATAAAAGTGCAGAAGTCGTTATTTTTTAACAAAGTAGCATTTCCTTTCGTAAATACTGAATATTTCTACTGTGAGAAAGTTCCAAAAACAGCTCAAATTTGGCTCTGTTACTAGTGAGAGTATAAGAAAATGTTGTGGACAGAAGACTGGTGGCATTTTCAAAGGTTTGTGATGAATGAGTTGAGTCAGCTCTAATCCTACTGGACTGTGCATCACTAATGCCGCCATTCTTTTTATACTTTCAGAGCAAAGATGTTTCTGCTAGGAGATGGTTTCCTTGCTTCTGCATTTATGTAAAACCCTCTGTGCTTAAGGGTGGCCTCTTGTGGAGCCTTTTGTGTTAGCTTACCTGTTTAGACCAGTTAACCTTGGGTCAGATGTAGTTTTCCTATGCTTCAGCTTTTTTTTTTTTTTATTCCCTATGGAAGGAGAAAAATAAATGTCCTCAAACTCCAGGCTTCTATTAATGTTGGAAAGAGCTGGTTTGCTAAAGGTGGTGATGTTGAGGTGATAGCAACAAGGGGGAGAAGAGGTAAAGATATGGGCTACTGCTACTCCAAAACTCTGTTCCTTTTATCCTGAAAATATTACAATAAATAAATGTTAAAATTAGGTCCGTGGGCTGCATGAGGATATTCAGATATGCAAGGGCTCAGGGTCTGGCTCACAAATACAGAGCACTGTGACTATGTTTTGTAAGTCCAGAAATATTTTCTTTCTGCAAACTTGTAAGTTCATGCAACTGACTTGTGAATGCTACAATAATAATGTAAGCAGACAACCCATTTTTTGGCCACATTCTTTGAGAACAGTTGTTCTGTTAAATGAAGTTTATTAAAAGTGAGTGGTTTGCCAGAAGTTGTCTTCTTCTGGCAAACAAGAACCATAAGCACAGAAAGCCAGCAGCACATCTGTAACTCCTTTGACCCCCACCAGTTACTAAACCAGTGTAGCTTCTTCAGGCTATCTTATCCTTTCAATTTGATTTAAGCCTGTAATGTCACTGACATATGTCTACATATCATGTTGTTTGAAAGAAAGTGTCTTCAGGAGAAAAGATGTTTTGCTGTGGTTAAGGGACTATGCTCATATTTCAGAGGACAGTTTGTTTGTCTTAATCTTGTGGCCTTAACTCATGCACTTGATTGGAACCTTAATGATAGCCTTGGTTTTGTCCTCAGATGCAAGAAGTCTGCTGAAGCTAGAAATTCTTACTATGAACAGCCCCAAAGCTTTTATTTTTTTTTTCCTTTTATTTATTCAGAAAGCAATGAAAAGCACCCACATCACAAACCAAACTTCAATATGTGTCTGCTGGGGGACGAAAAAAATGTCAGTACCGGACACTGCTGGAGAGAAAAAGGTATCTGTGTGTTGCTTCTGGTTTTGGCCTCCCTTGTGAAAACCAGAAGCTACTGGTGCTGCCAGATGGAGGTGTTTGTTCTTGCCTGCTGGATGAGAGGCTGCTGCAGAACAGGGCATCTCATTTTTCTGCCATTGCAAATTTGGTATAAGGCAATTGAAATAGAATAGTATAAATGTAAGAGCTGACAGAGTTTTTCTGAAGACTGCCATGTAGACTAGTAGGCTAGTATACCTGCTTATTCTGGACTGTACTTTTTCTCTGTCCTAATTAAACCAAAATAAATTCAGGAAAAAATGCCCCAATTTATGTGATTTGATGGCAGAGATAAATTTGCAGCTGCTTTAAGATGGTGGCTGTCGCTTCCTCTGGAATACAGCATGCAGAAGGGCTGCATATAAATAGTGCTGCACCCAGACAGCGTTTCACAAAAGCAAGTGCTCCAAAATATCAATGCATGGTTCCAGTTTTTCGCTAGGCAGCTGGCTCCAATCAGAGTGGCAATTTGCTACCTATTAGAAAAGTCATCTTGCCGCTGGCTGTCCTATAAAGAGAGCTTGTTTGGTTCTCCTTTAGAAATAACAGCTATTGCTGGCCTCTTTTATTGATAATGCAATATATGGTGGTAATAGCTGCGTAGTGGCTGAAGAACAGCTCCTTGGGACATTTTTGATCTCTTGTCCTAATTGTGGCTATAAGGAAAAAATCCTGATGTCAACTGGGAATTGGTGAGAGGAAATGAAGTAACACCCATTTTGGGCCAGGTCTGAATTTGTGGTGCTAGTGTACACAAAATGCTGTCAGGACGAAAGCAATGAAGAAATTCCTGCTTTGATCTTTTCAAAATAGTTAAATAGGAAATCTTGACTTGGGAGGAATGACTAATGGGTCACCTGAGAACAGAAAAGTGTCTTATGAGAGAGAGTAATCTCTTATTCCTCAGCATTTCCTGGAGCTGACTTGCTAAGACTGATTTTTTTCTGAGCAGTGCCTGAATAGAAACTGATTGAATTGACATTCTTCCTTACTGTGGTAATTGTTTCTTTTTCCCATGGATGCTACATCTGGTTCTTTTGGAGGAATATCTCAGCTTCCTTTAGTCCAGCTCTTAGGAAAGCCTGAAGTGATTGATACAGGCATGGTTAACATTAATGTGTATGAGCTCATAGGAGTGAGGAAATGGCTCTTCATGAATAGGAGCATGAAAAATTTCAAAGCCAAAAAGGAGTGACCTAAATAACTGATAGAGAGTAGGCATGCATTCCTAGATTACTGTGGCATTGAAAGCATAGCAGTATTTCTCCTGAGAGAGCAGACAACACGATCATAGGCTACTTCCCAAGCTAGCTAGCTGTTTTTGGGAAGGGATCCTCTTTCTGAATGTGTGAAATGAGCAAAACCTGAGACTGATGAAAAATCTGAAGTACATTTGTAGTAAGGGCTTATTCTTGGACTTAATTTACAGATTTCCTTCCTCAGACCAATTTTAAGAGCAAGTTCTAGACTGTGCTTACCTCTTGCCAAAACTGATATCTTACCTGGGCTGTTGCAGTCGTGAGAAGTGTGTGATTGTCAGGGCACCTGAATTTCTACCTGAATCCCTTTGTGAGATCGTGCTGAACCTCTGTATGCTGAGTCAAACACTGTGAGCCCCATGGAGTCTTACAATCTGTAGAGAACAAGAGCTGACAAAAAAGTCCTTTTCCATGGTTTTGTGTGTGTTTTTGGTGTGCACGGGTTTGGGGTGTTTTAAATGAAGTCTTTCATGTGCAGCCATTTTGAGGATTAGTGGATTATTCTCTCGCTGTGAAGGGATGCCTTCTCACTTTTGGTTTGATGAGGACTGTGCGAGCATGCAGCAGAGTGGCATTGGACCCTATTAAGGTTGCACTTTCTCAGCCCACCATTGAAGTGGGAGGTGTCAAAGCCAGCAGAGTCTTGTTCTAAAACATCCACCACAAATCCCAAACATAATTCAGCCTGGTGTCACAACTGATTCAGCTGTGTTGATGATAACAAAAATTCCCAGAGTAAAATGAGACTTCACACTAGAGTACGTGCTCCAATTCATTAATTGGATTGCAGAATCTTCTCTCCCCTTCATTAAAATGCAGGGAGAATTAAATTTAAATTTGTTTATAAAGTGTGCTTCTCTAAATACATTTACTTCTGGGGCAGGAATATTTTTGCCTGTTTCCCAATGACAGAAAGAGAAGCTATTTCGGACGAAGCATGAAAGCCTACAGACTGTCTGCAGTTTATTTCTCAGTGCTTGGAGCTGCTTTTTATTATTCATTTACATCCTTTCTGTTCTTCGAGTCATGATCTAAGCTTTGGTGTCTAAGAATTTGTCTAATTCCTTTCCAAACTGTCTGATAGTGTCTCCCTCTACAACTTCCTGTAACAACAAATGCCAGAACATTAGGATCCACTGTGGGAAGAAATACTTTTTAAAGTCATTTTAAGATGAATCCCCTTTTGGTTTCACCAAGTACCTCCTGATTGTGGTGTTACAAGGAGATGGGGAAATGTAGTCCTGCAGATTTCTTGCGTGATTTTGTAAATCTTTCTGTCTCCTTTGGGACTTCTCTCCAGCCTTTTCACTCTCTTCTCTTAAGGAAGCTGCTCCAACCCTTTGAACATTACAGTTACCTCCTCTCTACTTTTCCCAGCTCTGCTACATCCTTCTGAGCTGACTTTGTTCAGCATTGAAACCTTTATACAATTTGTGGAGAGACATGGATCCCTTTGTCTCGTTTTTCACAGCATTTCTAATAATGCTCAGAGTCTCTCTCAAATTTGGCCCCTTCTGCACACTGGCCTGGTATATCTGGAAAGAATATTTTGGCCAGGACGACCTCTAGGTCTCCCTCCTGACCTTTGACTCCCATTTCTGAGGTGAACATGTGTAAGTATAACTTTTCCCTGAACACATTCCTCGTGATGAATGAACTGGTTTCCAACTTTTCTGCCCACTTGCTTGTGTTTGCCTCCTCAAGTATGCCTTTCACACCTTTTTTGCCCTCTGCATCCCTTCTTGGCTTTCTCTGGTGTATTTTCAAACATTTCACTCTGTTTGAAAGCTTTTTACCAGGCACTCCTCCAAATTTCTTTAGTTCTCTTAATTTCCATTTTAGGTTGGTCCTCCCATCTTGTACAGGCTTGCATGTTTACCTTAATCCAGACAGCTTTCAATTCCTTAAATGCCAACATTTTCTGTAAGATGGCACCTGTAACATTCTTTCCTATTGAGGCTTGCTTGGGCTTTATTTTATGTGCAGGATTTATTTAGTTTTTATTTATTCCAACTGCAAAAATCTTTTAAAGTATGCTCTGCAGTTATGTAATAGAGATTGATTTTTCATGTTGCTTTGGTATTTTTAGTTAATATGCATTCTTCTTGACCAGTTATTTTTTAAGTCATCTAGAGATTAACTTGTTTTGTGTTGCTCAGTTTGGATTGGCATCATGATCTTTCCGTATTTGAGTCCTATTTGTTACACTACTATCATGTTTTTCTCAAGAGCTATCCTCAAAAACTAGGCTAGAAATCCTGTCCAGTCACTTCCAGGATCTTACTGTGTTGATTATTTAACTTATGAGATTAGTTCTAGCCTTTCCCCGCTGTGGATCCAAACCAGCAATTCTGTTTTTCACTTCTACATTTATTAACTAGTAACTTTAATGTATTTTGTTATTCATGCGTGGCATGGCTGTAGATTCACCTAGTTACTGCAGAGGAAAAAAGAAGTATATTTGAATAGGTTTTTTTTTTTTTTTTTGTTCAAAGGTCAGATTCTCACAGTTGACAAGTAATAAGGTTTATGCTTATTCTGTCTCTCTATTGCTGAGTCCATGTGTTTCAATTATTGCAAAAGTTGTCTTCTTCCTCACAGAGAATCCTTGACCTGCTGAAATTACTAAGAATTTTGCAACCAGGGGGATGAAGTTTAGCCTGTTGCCTTCTTATATCTTCAGGATAGTGCAGTCACCTTTCTCAGTTCATAGTCGTATTTCATACAAGCATGCTTATCCCATTTAGGGATTTTGGCCTTGCTCTCTGGTAATAATTTCAAGTGTGTGTTCCTCTGTTTCTTGTAAATATGTACTATTATAGTTGAGTGTATATTTCTGAAACTATGAATATCTACCACAGAATAAATGCCAGCTTCCATTTTATCGAAACGTTATAATTTTCTTGTTTACGTAGTTTTTATTACTTTATACTACCTGCTCTTTTCCCAAATGCTGACTAAAATACCTGAACCTGAATTGGGATGAGATTGCTTATTGGAAAATGTAGCAGAAAATTGTCATTGCTCTTAGGGTGTTTTCTTTGTTGACAGTAGATTTTTCTGTCATCACACAGCTCTTATTTTGCCATGTCCCGGCAACTTCTGTTTTTCTACTGAGCCTTCTGAACACACAAGCAGAAAATGCAACATTCAAATACCAGTGAATAAAATCACAAGGTTTAGCAAACAATCCACCAGAGACGCATCAGGTTATATATTTACCTTAGCTCTACCTTCATTACTTCTGCACTTCCCTGCAACAGTAATAAAATGTGTTCACTGGGCTTTTTGTATGCAGTAAGAATTCTAATTTACTCCAGGAGGAACAGCTAGTTCATAACTCAATAGAACTGACTGGGCTCATAAGTTATTTAGTTCAGCTCCTTGTGATAGAATCTGGACATGACACCATTTATTATGTTTATTCTGCCCTCTCAGCCTTGTACATTGACTCAGAGCTAAACAACTAAAGTGGCAAATGGATTTGTTTACAATGCAAATCTGAGCCTGATCGGAAATAATGCAAAAGGCATAACCAATTACATGTTTCGTAGTGCAGGGTAGCCTGAAATGGAAAAGATTGAACTCATCTGTGCTCAGGGATGCTGCACAGTTACTGAGCCACGACTGCCTTGTGGTTCTCAGTGGCTGCAAAGGATCTGATGCTGCTCTCTTCAGGATTGCTCGGGCACACGCTGAGAAAACAGGCTTGCTACGCATTTGCCTTTACTTCTTTGCTGTTACTATAGTGGGTAGTACAGAGAAGAATTTTCCACATTTAATTCTTGAGGAGAACAAAAAACCGATTCTATGTCTGAGACAGTCTGTGTGTGTATGTATAAATACAGAATTTTGTTTAGTTGGAGAAAAATGGAAGGGAAATAGGGATGTAAAAATGAGGACAGAAATAGTCTAAGTAAATATATTATTATATAATATCAAATGATACTATATATAATGGATAATATCATAAAGAATACAGATTTCCTTGCAAAGTCTTTGTGCAAAATCTGAGGGAAGCAGTCTTACAAAAGTGAAATTGTCAACAAAGCAATTAATTAGTCAGTGTTTGTCCTTCTTTGAGGCTAAGTTTCAGGCTATACAGGCTCAGCACATGTCAGGGAGTGTGTTATAGTTTCCCTGCAGCACAGTCTTGGAAGCCATGAAGCAAAATTGTAACTATATATGCAAATCTCATGTAAATATATAGGTGTATCTCATGTAAAACTCTTTTCTTGCTTGTTTTTGCAATCAGGTTTTCCCCCACCCTACCACTCCAACAGGTGCCTGTCCTCTGGGGGAATTCGAGAGCAAGTCTCAGTGATCCGACTTCAGGTTTATGTTTTCATACAATTATGAGGTGTTTAGATTATTTTTCCTTTTTGTGTGCTTATTCTCATTACAGGGAATAAATATGGAGAGGCAAAGGACAGTAACTCACAGAATTTTTTTTGCAGCACAATTGTTTTCACAAATACAAAACCATAATAACTTTATGCTGATCACATATCAAATCTAGTTTTAGCACTCGACACAGTACACAGCAGTGGCAAGCAAGGTCCATTTAATCAGAAAGCAGCTATTTAATGTGTGAATCACATTTCTGAAAGCTTGCTGCGGTGCTTGGAGGCCATGCTTGCTTGTTGGCTTTTCAGAAACAGTTGTTGCAATTCTTAGGGATGCAGCTTATTGAACACTGCACCTTTTGAAAGAGCAAACAAAAATATGTAAGTAATCTTTCATTTGGAGTTGGGCACTGGAGAAAATCTGAACTGATCCATAGATGTGTGTTTTTGGTATGTGAAAATGTCTCAATATGGAATTAATATTTGGGAAGACTTAAACTATTTGTTCCTGTATCACCATTGCTGCTTGGCTTGCCTCTTAAAATAATTTTGGAAAACAATGAATTGTCAGATGTGATGGATTCTGTATTAAAAAAAAATAATGCAGCCTAAGAGACTCTACAAATGTTGATTGCTATGATTTTGTGTGAAAGCGTGAGTCAATTTAAAATAATTGTCTCGCTTTGTAGTAGAATGATTTACATTTTGATAGTAGTTCTGGGCCTTCTATGCAAATAATGGTACTGGAGTATATGTTAGAAATTTCTTTCTTAAATCATCTTCAAAGTAAAGTGGGATCAAAGTGTCAGGAGTGTAGATCAAAACCATCAAATGCTCACAAATATATATCTATTTATGTATGTATTTTAATCAAGAGTTCAAAGGAAGATTATAAACACTATCTTCTTGATTTCATTAATGGCAAAGTAAACCTTCTAAATCAGTGTTCAAGTTTCAACATGATGAGGACAGTCAAGTGTAAGAAAGAAAGATGCTTCAAATTTTATTAGAATAATAACCTCAGTCTCCCTAAAATGCTGAAAATATTAAAATAACCCCCACGGGAAAAGCTCTTACCCTAAATATGGAATCATTACCAAATCTGTTCATTGGAAGAATAGTTACTGCAAATGAAATAAATTTTCTGTGCTGATACTTTTCTTCTGTTCTCTATAAACTGTAATGTTGGAGATAAAATAGATTGCAGAGAAGGGCTTAGTTTCTATGGTTGCAGTAGTTTTCTGAAGTATGCATTTATGAAACAGGACTCTTCAAATATTCTCCTAGTATGAAGTAAGGGTGTGTGAGAAGTTGTAAATATCAAAGTCTGCTGGTTGTTTGCTTCTTTACTTGATTATGTTCAAGTGTTTGGAGACTTCACCTCCTTCTGTGGTGAATGCCTGAATCAGGTGTACCTGAAAGCTTTCACCATTTCAGTATTTTAATGGTGCATGCCTCTGGTTTGCTCTCTGTACTTGAAAAGCCATTTATATTTTTCTAGCTGTCTTTATTTCCCTCCAAGTTTGTGTACAAAATTAATCGCAGACAGCTTTCAGCAAATTCATGAAAGTTCTGCTTTGCTGTAAAAATCACCCATTTTCTGGAACGCTTTTGTTCTGACTAATAGGATAAAATTAAAAATAGTGTTTATTCAAGTAAAAAAATCATAAATTAGAAAACTGATGTCCTCGTCAATTTTACTTTCCAATTTTTATGAAATGTTATTATTGGAACAAAACCCCTTAATAATATTGATAGATTCATTTCAAAAATCGGTTATTAATAGCATGCATTTGTATTACTTATTTTTCTACTAATGATTTTCAAGATATTAATTCTAGCTATTTTTGTGGCCGTTCTAGCCTGACATTTGTTCATATTTATTTCATTAGTTGCCATGTTTAATGTACCAGCATATCAAATCCACTCCAAATTTCAACATAGTTGCAATGGGAATAGTTTTCATTATGTTCTTCATTTACAGTGAAGAACTATTTTCTGTTTATTTTTCTCTAAAATGACCAGGGATTTGGGGAATGTTGACCAGCTAGAAGCTCTGATATGATCTTGTTCTGCAGGTTTTCAAACTTTGTTGCAATAAAATGTCTGTAAATGGATAAATCTGACTTACAACAGTCCCTCAAAACATTCTTAGCAGGTAGAGTGATCATTAAATAAGCCTTTAAATGTTGGTGCACAGCTGTTGGTGTGGAAATAATTAAAAACAGTTGTTAACTAAGGCTGAATGAAATCACCTTTGCCAGATTTGGCATGATTTGGGAGACTAAAACTTTCCATGCAAGTACTAGAAAGAGGTGGGACCTGGCCCCAAAATTTGTCAGTAGGTAATATGAGATAAAAGACATAAGTGGATTATAGGCTGTGTGGTAATCCAGGCAGGTTTTTCTCTTGAGGAGATACATAAACATCCTATGCAGCAGAAAAATTTTCAGCTCTTCATTTCTACCCTTGGTCACAGCTCGCCACTCATGATGCAGCTTTTTGCGTGGTCATGCCCAAAATCAAGTCACTGACATTCTGTGTTTAAGGAAATCATATTTCCCTTCCCAAACCTCAGAATAAATTTGTTGATTACTCCCCTGTCCCCAGCTCCTCTCTTGTGCCAGCATTGGTACCAAATTTGTGCTTTGCTGAGCTGTATCAAGTCGCAGTTTTCTTGGCTGAGCTGAGCTTTTCTGTTGTGCTCCTCAGGTGTCGTTGGCTCATGGAGGAATCTAATGTTGGAACTGCTGTGAATTACAGGAAGGAAGGGACTGAAAGGTGTATGAACAGTGCTTCTTCCCAGTAGTCAATGCTGGCTTACTCCTCTCTTAATAAAATGCAGTCTGAATGTTTGCTCGGGAATTAAGACGATGTTAAATGTCAAAGAAAAGCAAGGCAGCTGCTGCCAAAATATCCAGCAGGCTGGGACCAGGTATGTGCAGACAAGGAAGCACAGGATGGCTGAGACCATGCTCTCAGCACACCAGCAGTCTCCCAGTTGTCAGCAGGAAGTTTTGAGGAGAAGAGTGGGGCAGCTTTGGTCATTTTCAGAGGGCAACTTTCGTTACATTGATGAAGTACAAGGAAGCAATGATAGAAGTAACAGATTAGTTTTATTTATATAACTATTAGAAATTAAATTACTTAGTGTTCTATTTTATGAGTTTGGAAAAATTTTTTTTCCTGCCCTGCGCTGCAGGATAGACTGTGCATGCATGTATATTTTTGGGTCGCTGACATAAAATTATGCACAGAGACACTCCAATCTGGATCTTGAAATCATAAAGCAAACAAAAGTATCAAACGCCTCCCCCCTTGAGCCCTCCAAGGAAGAAAATAAACGCAACCAAAATGAACTCATCCCAGTGTTAATCCTGAACCTGTCCTTGTCACTATATCTGACATCAGCTATTAATTCAAATTTGTGAAAGTCTGTCAGTCATTGCTCATTCAAGGGGCTCTTCAGACATTTCTAGCACTTAGGATCTGATACTCAGCTAGAATAAATGAGTCCATTGCCACTGGAGGTCATTGCTCATATTACAGAATAGTTGTTTTTGGAGGGAGGTTTATAGGTTGTTGGGACAAAAACCAAGTGCTGTTGCTCTGTGCTGCATTATTATCTCCCTGAGTTTCCAAACTCAGAGAGCAAAAATCTGAACTAGGTATTTATTTAGTATTTCAGAACTATTGTTTCAGATTTTGTTCTATGTTTTTAATGAATTTTTTTTATTTATTTCAGTCTTTCTAAAATTGCTTTCTCATGTTGAGCAGTGCCACTTACTGTTCGTTCTTGAGCGGCCTAAACAGCACTCCACTGATGTAATGTGCCACTTAGGATTCATCTCTAAGTTCATAAAAGTAATGTATTCAGGAAGAAATGCTTGTAGAGAAATGTTGCTGGAAATCTGACAAGAGCCTTTTATGAAAACGTGGCTGTTTTCATCTGTTCAGGGTGTGAAGAAGTGGCACTCAGCCCGGCCCAGTTCAGTTTTCAGATCAGTCTGATGCTGCCTGTTGATCTCACTGTGAATGGCAGCAAGATGTGCTTTGATGACTTTCGTTCTCTGCTGCATAACTTAAGTGTTCACTGAAGGAAACTATCATTTACTGGACCCTTTCCGATCAGGCCGACTGCTCTCCACTTCCTGTCAGAACAATGTGAAGAAAATATCTCAGTGAAACAGGGAACTTTTGTGAACTTTGGTTTGGTTCTGATGGGTGGAGGCTGTCTTGCTCCTTGATAATATTTGTGGAGCAATATCAGTCAGCGACTCACGGACGTTTCTATGATATGTATCGACCCTGCCTTTAACACATGAAGTTTTTTTTGACAGATTGTTACAAAAACAAGTTTTCTGAGTTCAGAATAGATCTCCTCTGTCAGCTGGGAAGCTCAATAATGCACCAGTAAATTGGGTCTCTCTTTAAAACACTACTGTCTGAAAGAAAACTAATCAAAAAGGAAATGGTGTCCCTTCACAGCCAGATGTAGAAGACCAGCAAGATAACTTGGGGTAGGGAAAAAACATTGGAAAAGTCCAACACCTTTGTAATGAACCCTGCTTTGCCTGAGCATTAGTACTGTATGCTTCTTTTGTGTACCTGAACGTTAATATCCAGAAGCTGAGGGCTGGCTCTAAAGTAGATCTTGTAATATCTGTTGCTTCTGCGTTTTGCCATCTGCGTGTAGGTTTGGATATCTAACATATTTGGTTGTGTTCTCCTGTGGTATGAATACTTTTCTATATTTTAACACCCACTGAGTGTGTATCTCCAGGGATATTCAGTTGTTGCTCCTGCAGTTGTTGTACTATCATCTGCCCAGACAAGGAGTATGCAGGAATGTGCTTGTTTATAATTACAGTAAAACCAGAAAGCTGCCAGATCCTGTTTCATGTAGGTTCATTGAAACATTGAGCTCAGCATGGTGTTTGTTTCAATAGCTTCCAAAAGATGGCCTACAAGCTGCTGTTTTCTCTCAACCCATTTTTTTTTATTTGCTGATACTCCTTTTGCATCTAAAATTCTCTTGCTATGACAAGTTTGTTTTTCAGTGTTTCAGTAGTGTCTAGTTGAGTTATTTTTCTCTCTGTTCTCACCTCTCAATAGAAAAATTTATATACAGTATTTGAAGTGTGAGTATTGAATGCATGTATGAAGGAATTTACTTTTCGAAAATGTTTTCTTCCTTTTAGGGAAGGAAGAGTTGGCATGCAGTGCTCTTACCTGTAGCTTTTATGTGTAGATAAAAACATAAGAGCAATTTAACTAAATAAGCTTAATGTGTTTTTAACAAGACAGTCAGAAATTTGGGTTGTACCTGTTTATTTCTGTTCTAAGTAGTGAGCACCCCAAAGAATGTAAGAAGGCTTTTAAGCTGACAGCTGTGTTTTATTAGATGATAAACTTGAATAACTAGCTCTCTAAACATAGAAATCTTGAAGTGTTGTGAAAAAGAGACACATGAATCAAGCCCCTTAGATGTAAATGTTCATGTAGAAGAATACCAAGTTGATACTGATAACCTGGAAGTGCAGAGGCCACACTCATAGTCCTGTTTTTCAGTTGCCCCTGTGGATGACTGGGCAAGAGCAATGGAGAAGGGCTTCAAAGGGAACACAGAGACCCTGCTCACTGTTAGCTTTGAGGTGCATCCCTCCTCCCACTGCTGCCACTTTATGGCTCTAACCTGGCAGCGAAGGTTATCTCTCACTGGGACCTACTGTCACAAGTGGGAAACTGGAATCTTATTTTTAGTAATTTGGTTTTATTTTGCGTTTCCTTACTTTTCTGCTGTGTGTCTGAACTTGGCCTCTCAGTAAATGCTTGCAGATAACCATCCTTTTCATTCAAAAGAAAGCTGTGACGGCAAATGAAGATGCACTCAGAAGGGTGCCATTTTTGCAGCACTTAATGTTGGAGATCTCCTTAGGTTTTCAAATGTAGCAGAAACAAGAAACTTCTCAGAAGAGGAGCTCCACAATCCGTAGTGTCATTGAGGCTGTGGCTGAACTTGAAAGTAGCAGGAATTGCTCTTTCAATTATGGCTTGCAGGACAGTAAAATCTAATTGCTTTAAAGACACCTTTTGTGATGCATAGAAGGTCAGAATGCCAAACACTTAGTGGAAAGAGAACGCCTTTTTTTTTTTTTTAATTTAAGATTTGTTTCAAAATTGCATAGTTTTGTTTTTTATTCACACTGTCAAACACACCATATTTGAACTTTGCTCTTTTGACCCATATTTCTTTTTCTGTGCTGTCGTTTATACTTGAAAATCCTTATGTGAACTGTACACTCTAGTCCTGTTCTTTGCTTCGAGCCTTACCTCAGAAGGTATCAGAGTTGTATGTGATTTAACCTGATTTAAAATAAATGTGTTTAAAAATAGAAACCCATCAGTCTGTGAAAAACTTTGTGATCATGTTGTCCTCATACCCAATCTGTTCCATTTAGCGTTTCCTATTTATATGTGCTGTATCTGTATTATGCTAGATATGGAAATATTGCTATTATTGGTAAGTGCCTAAATTTATACTGACCTGAAAAATATAGGTTTTCAGGATTTGCCTGGGATGTTCTTGACTGAGTGTCAGAACTTATTTTTAACCTTTCATGGTGATGTACAGAAATTTGGTCCCATTTTAATGAATACTTTAGATACTTAATGTTCCAGGAAGTTTACAGGATATAAGCATAGGATTAGTTTAGTTTTTTTTAATGGAGCATTTTCAGATTTACTCAGAAAGCAGAATAGGACAGAAAGGCAAATGTCTCAGAATGTTCAAGCTAGGGTTTTTCCCATGAGTGCAGGAAGCAATGAACTCTTTAGTATATGAAAGTCTAGTTCTTAAGCAAAAAAAAAACAAAGGCAACGCTTTCATGTTTCTAGTGATACAGGATTAAAGCATCCAAAAATGAATGGATGAGAGAAAACCTTAAGCTTCACTAGCTTGACTTCTTTTGGAAAGAATCAGCTGAGCCCGTGGTACTTAGGCATTGCCCTTCATGTTCTATTTAAATAACTTTACAGTCTTTTGGCTCTGTTGGTTAATTACACATCACTTTTAAAATACTCATAGCCAAGTCATTTCAAGGAATAAAATTTTACACGCTCCTTCACTGCTTATAAAGTTACTTTATAATTTTTTTATTGCAGGTATGGGAACATTTGCCAATTAGACTAATATAAAATGTGCTGAAAACAATGAGCATTATTTTTACAGCTGTGCATAAAGTCCCTCTTTAGTTGAATATAGTAATGTAAAGTGGGTTAATCTAGTAGACACTGTTGGAGTTAATTATCATCTTATATTTTATGGTAGCTGTGAGATACAGTATTTACATCCAAAATAAAGGTAGCTAGTTAGAAATCCAGATGTTCTGTGTGAAGTAAGTTTGTCTGATTATTGATACCCAAAGGGTATCCATATATATTTGTGTGGTGGAAGTATCTCACCTAGGAAGCAAAGAGACACCTTGAAAATGGAGAAGGAATGTTTTATTTAACCTGAGCAGATGCAAACGGCGTTCTTCCAAGACAAATCTTTGGAATGAAAGGGTTCTGATGCTGTGAGAGGTAATTGTTTCAGTTCACTTCCACTGTGTACAAAGAAGCAGAACTTGATACATTGTTGTAAACAAGTATTTTGTACCAGAGTTCTGATTCAAACCTCTGCTTCTGAGACCAATCACAAGATTAGGATTTTTGAATTTGAGGATGTAGGAATTACCACTGTGCATAAGATGGACAGAAGCTAAATTTTTGTTTTTCTCAGTGTTTTACTCAGATAATTACTATGAGATTTTATAAAGCTCTGTCCTGTCATGTTGGTGCAACTCCTCAGTCTTCTGGGACTGTCAATGTGACAGAACTCACTGACAGCCTAGAAAGCTGCCAGGCTGGTTCTTTTAAAACCCTTCAGTTATCTGGATCTGGTTTTTAAAATGTCAGACTTCAAAAGCTGCTAGATAACATATTCCTGACTCAATACAGGAAAGTGTTTCATCAATCCTGAGGCATACACCTTTGTCTCTGAAGTATGCAGCAGAAATATTTATTGGGCACTTCTGTCTTTTCTGAGTTGCAATAAATCATAATATTGCTACCACATTTTAACAGGCCACTGTTGTCACTTGGTTCCTTTTTGCTACTGAACTCTTACAAATGTTGAATTTGATAGAATTTTTTATTGGAAATAGCCCATAATTATTCTGAAACGTGCCTTCCAAATGCTGTGCTTTTACTCCACCACAAAGCAGAGCATAGAAAGGAAGTGGACTTTTGAAAATTTAGAGGTAATATTTTGAAAGAGCAGGAGGTTTGGCACATAAAACTGAGGCATCTGGAAGCATAAGAGGGTAAACATGTCTGTAGTTCATATTTGTTGTGCCTCATGTTTCCTGGCATGGCTTGAAATGAAGTGCAAATCAAAGCTGTTGGTGATTTTGTAGAAATAAAGAGGAAGAAAACACTTTCTTTTCATGGTATGTATTTGTGGGCAATCATTTGATATTTTGACACTGAACTTATTCACACTCCAATGTTCTTAGTTCCTTTGGGCAGAAAATTGGTGCTGGTTACACTAACTCTCGCTGGCTCCAGGACAAGGCCACAAATGAGCACATTATGCTGCCTGCCTTTTACGTCTTACCACCTCCAGTTTCTGGGATGCAGTGTTTGGCAGGATGATTCTATATGTGTCAGTCTGATGTATTCTTCTCCTCAGTTCCACTGACAGGCATAGCATTATTTCATTAAAAACTTGTCATAAAGACTATCAGTGCTCCCAAGCACTCGAGCTGTAAGGTACATGATTTCTGTGTTGGCAGATGTGTTGCATGTTACAGATTTGCACCAGGTGAACTGTGCAGCTGAGAAGGGTCAGGAATGCAAGATTAGACCTTTGTCTAATCATTAGATTTGTTAGATATTCAATGTTCTCAAGTTAGGGCTTAGATTTGTATACGAGTCACTTGCAATCATGATGCTTCCTGCCCTGCTGAAGGACATATTCATAATGTCATGTATTTTCATGATTATTAATAAATTGTGATTGATACCACTTGGGTACCAGAGTGAACATAAGGTGATGAATTAAATCAGTTTACAATTTTCCCCCTTTTATGACTAAGGTGTTGCAGTTTATGCAGTAAACCCATGACTGTGAATTTTGTCCCATTTGTCATTTACATCTCCTGTTCTTACCGCTTTGTGAATGTTATGTGCTCTGCAGTGTCTTAGAGCAAACAGGAGCAGTAAATTCTTTTAGAGGACACCTTTGGCTGGACAATCACACCTCTGTCTCCAAACTTTGCATAAAATTATTATAAAAATATGATAAGACTAATTTTTTTCAGCATGGAACTACTTTCTAAGCAGTTAAGCAAAAGCATTTAGGTATTTGCTGAATCAATATCAGTAGTAAAAAAGTAAGGCTGATTTTCCTTCTAAATAATTAGTGCTTAAATAATTACAAGTTTTATATGCAATATATGTTAAAATTAATGAAATGTCTGGGGCTGAAATTTTGTTCAGAAAGTTTTCTATAATTAGAATTTTATTTTATTACTTTAGCTACTCAATATGCACTGTTTCCGTTGTAACAAAGAGCTCAGGACATAGATCGTGCTGAGATCCCTTGGCAGGCCAGCATTTTGCTTTTCTGTGGAACTTTATTATTTTAGACCTTCAAAACAACAAAAAAAAAAACCCACAGCCTGTAACAAGCTAATGCTTGTCTGTGCTAATGAACCCTTAATATAATGCAAATATCTTGACCTTGCAGACAATCAAAACAGAGTTTGACTTACTCAATGACAATGCCCTTTGATTTTCCTATCTTTTCTTAAAGTGTCTTGTCACTCACGGCAGCCTTCAAAGGCATTTTGTTCTGGCCGCTGGCGTTGTGAGACATTCACGATGACAGCTACACCCTGTATTGTCCCTTGTGCCTTCAGTCCACTGCCAAAGGCATTTCATACTCTGGTATGGATGAGTCTGAAAGCCAAGTAACTTTTGTGTGTGTGCGTGAATATCTTAAAAAAAAAAAAAAAATTATTTGCCTCTCTTTTGTGTTGTTTCTTTTGAATATTCAGATTCAGGTGCTAAAGGCACACAATTAAACCCTTTTTTTTATTTTTAAGCTTTTCATAGTATCTTTGGAGAAATATTCTTTAAGGCTTAATTTTGCAAAGTTTTTTCATAGTTTTTATTTTAAGCGTGGACAATGATCAAGCGATTTTTCAGAAGCAGGAACACAAGCCCCTCAGGGCTGTACCATTCCTGAGCACTCTCCAAACTTCTATTTTCTGCTGTTGGTGGCTTTGAAACCTTGAGACTTTTAAATCAGTTTTTAATGAGTTACAGGTACTCAAAGACCAAACTCTTAATTTAGAGGCTCTCCCAGGGTGCTGTGCTGAATGACATGACCTTCTGCACTGCAGAAGTGACACCTCTGACACCACGGAGTTTGCTGGCTTTTTTAACCACACAGAAATTATTCTAAAATTAAGCAGCTGAGAGAGGTTCTCTCACATCAGTCACAGAAGTTGGTTTCTATCATTATTAACTGTTTTCTTTCCTCATTCAATGAGGAAATTCATGACTTGTGTGTTAGTATATTTTTACATGTTTGTCCGTGGCAAACAGAAACAGTGGAAAACGCAAATATATAAGTTTGCGGTTCGTCCTGTGATGGACATTTTCCTTCTCATTCTTTCCTCCTTCTTTGCTTGTCAAAGCAAAAGAAAGCAACCCCTTAAAAAAAAGAAAAAGAAAACTAAAGCAGTGATTCTTTGAGAGTATTCTTTTTCTAGCTTCTCCAAAGCCATGCAAGTGAGAGTCCTACAGGTATCTGGATTACCGTGTTCTTTTCAATGTGAGCCATGTGGATCAAAGGCCAGATCTCAGCCCCGCAGGCTGTGTGCAGCAGATGCTGTTACAATGTTAAAGCAATAATTTATCACTGCTGTGTGTTCTCTGCATTACAAACAAAGTAATTCCACCTCTGAATGGCATTAATTGGTTGATTGTGTTCCTTGCGTACTGCAAGGCCATTTCAGCTCATCAGCCTCTCCTGCAGAGAGCAGAGCCTGAACGCGGTGAGTGGTGAAGTCTGAGGCGATTCTGCTTGAGGAAATTTGTTCAAACACTACAAGTAGGGTTCTTCTTTGCCTAAGCACTTTTCACTCTTTGGGCTGTTTTATTTCTGCAAAAGCTATATCAGTACATGGTTTAAAATCCAACCAACCAAACCAAACCTCACCCAAACCTCTTCAACACCAGTTGCAAAATCCACATTTGAGCTGTTTAAGAGAAGAAATATTAGACTTGTCCATAGTTTTTATAGCTTATCTCCCTGTGCTTCTGAGTCACAATTCTAGTGAAATAAACTGTTCTAGTTTTTGCACTGGGATTATATGGTTTTGCTAAAAAATATATTTGCATTTAAATTTGGAAGGTTGTTTGTTTGTTTGTGGGTTTGTTTTTTTGTTTTTTTTTTTTGCCTCAACATAAGAGTGCTTATCCTCATTCTTTTAAGAAAAGTTGAGAGGATGGTTACATTTAAGGAAAACTTGTGACATTTCATGCTGACCTTGAATTTTAGGGTAGCACGTGTCTTATTCTGGAAACATATGCCAGCTTTTATTTTTGTTTTGTTATCTAAGGAAGAAATTATTTTTTTCCTTAGAGAATTGGTCTCCATTCAAGCTATCCTTAAATGATAGCAATGGGAAATTTTATGAATTTTGTGCAATATGTTTCAATTCACTGTGTAGGACTTTGTTAGAAAAAGTGCGTCATTTACACAAGGAGACGAGTGACTTTCATAGTTTCTTCTGCACTCATTGAATTGCAAGACCTTCATTTCAGGGTGATGATATTGCCAGCAACCACTGGACGAGAAGACAAAATGGAGAGCTGCAGAATGGTAAATCTGGCAGTTGGTTTATCTGTAAACAAAATGACTTTCAGCCAAACATGGTATTACCTTGCAGCAGCCTGCCTGGGCCTTCATGCTGTGGGCATGCCAGTCACTGTATCCTGACATTTAGTTATTTAATTATTGCAGATATAACAGTGAGTGAGGGGTAATTAGATATGGCTCAATAGCTCTAAAATGATTTAAGTGGTTGTGTAACTTTGGAAAAGGAGACAAAATACTTAGGTGTGCTAGGGTTTGTGGAATAGTCTCATATAAGTCCTATGAAACAACATCCAGAGAAATTACCAGATATTCTGAGGTCTGAGGGTTGCTTACCAGTGGTGAAACAGGACATAAGCATGCACCAGAGTTCCTGTTGGATCTTTGAAAATGCTCTTAGACTATTTAATTTTCAGAGGCTGAGTACAGAAGGGGTTAATGGTCAGGACCTGTTTCTGTAATTCTCATTCTAGTTTATTGTGTCCTTTGCTTACTGTACTTTGAAACCAACTTGGATATATGTGAGATATTCCTCTTTTCAGGTTGATGCTGCTTTCAGTTGTCTGAAAAATACTGGGTTTGCTGAGTGATCAGGTAACAGTGCAAGGACTCTGCCTGTGGAGCCATGAGTGGCACTTGGATTAACTCCCTCATCCTCAGGTATTCTCCTATGGAGATAGGTTTCTCTAGTACCTTGGTTTGGGCAAGGAGCAAGCCCGTAGGAGGCACTTGAAATTCGGTGGTGTGAACTTTCCCAATAGGGCATTCCAAAGCCCTGTGTTCCATCGGGTGCCACCTCCTCTGGGCTCTTCTGTATGCCAAGGAAATTTCACAGAAAAGATAAAACACTGGATTATGTTTAAATGAGTGTACGAAATGACAAAACCTGAAGTCTTAAAGGCAATGTAGAGCTTTAGAAACTCTTTTTTGAATGGCAGATTTGGAGGTGTGAAAAACTGGGCACAGCTACTATAGATGAGACCTGATAGATTATTTTGTTGTTTTATTTTCTTCTTTCAAACTTGAATGTTACAATTAAGAGGCAAGGGTGAAGAAAAATCACCTTATGCTATGGATCAGAAAGCGTGCAGAAATTCTTAGCAGGAAATAAAGCCCTGAAACTCTAAGGAAGGTCTTCAGTTTGTAAAGAGTATTAATGTGCTGGTTGGGTTACAGCAAGGAAATCCCAGCTTGGAATATCCGCTTCCATGGAAGAGCCCTGCATCACCTCGTTTACAGGTCATTTTTAGGATCCTCTGACCCGTGTTTGCAGGAGGGTAGAAAAGATATGAGACCTACATTCAGTTTTAAAGTGCAATTACATGTTGCTGGTTTAATAACTAGGGCGTTAAGTCTTGGGCCAAAATGTACTTCAGTGTAAAGATGAGATAAAAGATTTCTAATACGCAGGTGCATCAGCGACACTTTAGTCTATATAATGTATCCTTAACATGAAATCCATTTTTCACATAATATAATGAGAACTGTGGTTTCCAGTGTTTGGTATTATGATTGGTATTATATGCAGTGAAATAAATGCTGTTATTATGGAAATCCTATTAGCAGGTCCCTATGTGCTGTGCACATAGTCCAGATTTATTAACATACCCTTCTGTAGTTACTTTCTTTAAAACAGTTTTACCTCCTATGAAATACTGAGCACTAATGCCATTAATAAACGTGTCTAATTGCAGTGTGTAACTGTGAAAGCCTGAATGGATTCGGATGGATTCAAACAGAAGCAGGATTATTGCAGTGGGATGTACTGAACAACATATATTTTATGTCCCTGATTTTTGTGCTACTGTTATGCCAAGAGAAAGCGTATTAAGTGTATAGTCAGGCAGCTAATAAAAACTGGAAGCCTTTTCATAAAGAGCTGTCAGTAGATGGCAATGTGACTATTTTATACAGACTTTTTATTCCGTATGAGTCTTAAGTCTTATAATAATCTGCCATTGCTGTTTAAATTACTGGGGTTTTTTCAAACCTCTAAGAACCCTTTAAAACTGTTCTTTAAATAATTGATAGTTACAAATGGAAATCTTAGCCCAGAACCTCCAAAAGTGATCAAAGTTGTTTTAATTTTCCAATAGTTGGGGTTGAGTAAAAATAATGTTGCATAACACACCATCAGTAAACAGGAGATTACTGCACTTATGTCTCATGTTGCTGCAGATTCAGTAAGCCCATGTTTTATTGATAGCTAGATAGTTTGGCCATAACTCATCCAAAACTGTGGTGCTTATAATGAGCACCAGATGGAATAACAAAAATAAACATGTTCTTGTGCTGTCAACAGTACATCCAGTGTAAAGCTTACCAGTGTTTTTTCTTTACTCTATTCCCTCTTCCTAGTGAATTTAGCCAGAGAGAAATCAAGCTTTGGAACATCAAGCTCATCATCTGGCATTAGATTAGATATTATGGCCATGTCAAGTGTGAACAAGTGCAGCACAAATGTATATGTTTAGTGTTTAACTGGTAGTTGCTGTTGTTAATATTTCATATGACAGCAGTACAGTGAGACATAACATGTTAGATGCACAGCAAACAACTTGGAAAAATTGTAATAGTGTATTCCTTTATAGGCCCCATTGGTTTTCAATGGCGGCATGGATTTGAAGGGCCTGATTTGCCACAGCTTATTTATGTTCTGAAGCATTCAGCCCGTGCTTGCCTTTATAAAAGTGCCTCAGATATTTGATGTCCACTTTCTTATGCAGCTTTTCTTTTTATAAATTTGCCTGCAAATACCTAAATCATATGTAGCAAACTTTCCCTTAGGTCACTGCCCTCGGCAGGACTTGATTTAGGAACACTCCATCTTCATTACAGTGGTCTCATTTATAAATCATACTGTGGTGTGAGGCAAGAGCCTGCCTGTGCATCCGCATACCGTAGTGAAGAGGCTGCTTGTAGAGTTTAATTGGTCTGTAATGGATGTCTACTGCTGCCTATCTGCATCCTTAACCATGCTGATTTCTCTTGCACAGAGAAATTGTGGATGTCCCATCCCTAGGAGTGTCCAAGGCCAAGACAGGCCTCGCTCACAGCAGGGAATGAAATGGTCTTGAAGGCCCCTTTAAGGCCATTCTTTGATTTTGTTTTGGAGGCTTGGAAGGTTGCAGAGCTGGCTGTACCTCCTGTACCCTTCATATTTGAGTAGATTGCCGTCACAGTGACTCTGGTGAATGTTCCTCCACGTTCCCGGTACCAGAGATGTGACTTGTGGCGGAGTGGGTGCAGCCACCCATGCCAAAGTGCCTCTGTGGTAGAGACACTTGCCAGGTGAAAAGGACGGAAGTGCTTGCCCTGTGGGGGCACAGCAAGCTCAGGAGCCTCACTGTGGCCCTCGTGGATGTGGAAACAGACAGGCTGATTCAGAGAGAACCAGCCATCGAGAAGGATGTGGTTTAGGCTTTTAAAGCAAGAGGTTATGGCTGGTGTTTGCAATGGGAAATGGACCCAACCTTTGAACTTCTGAAGAAATAAATTCTTTTGTTGTGGGCTGGACACTGTAACCTGTTGTTTTCAGCTCCTTGTGACTATTAGCTGGGCTTAGTGGTTTTTTTGGTTTTGTTTTTTTTTTTTTTTTCTGGAGGGGGAGAAGCTGCCTGTACTGGTCAGGCATTTTTTTGGCACTTCCCTAGTCATTTGGAGTGACTGTATCCTCTTTTCCTAATCACAGCAGAAATGGATAATAATGAACAGTTTTTTTAATGCAAACTTTTAAACTTATTTTTTCCCTTCACTCCTGCACCCAGGGAGGTCTATTTCTATTCCCAAGGCCAAACCCACATCTGTTTTTCTGGCTTCCTGGTGGTTTTCTGCCTACATGTACCAACACATCTACCTCCTGTCAATACAGGACTCGATGTTTCCAATCAATCCCCTGGGCCTCCCCACATGGCTTTCTGTTGTTTCAGTTGGTTTACTCTATTAAAGATCTTAATTCCTCCGAACAAAGAGCTGCTAGCGTGCACATCTGCTTGCAAAGGCCATGATTTCCCATGTATCAGAGGCATCCTTGCTGGCAGCCATTAACACCTTCCAGGGAAACAATGCTCTGCAGCAGCGTGGGGCACGGAAACCCACCGCTGCCGTGTAAGAGCCCTTCTGCAGGGAAACCATCTGCCAGGATGCCTGCCCAGCCTCCCTCTTCCGACGGCTGTGCAGTGGGTAGGCAGCCTTAAAGGACCTTTGAGAATTTAAAAGGTTTTTTGTTCATGTATTTTGATTCATGCTGCCTTTAAGTTAAATTAAAAAGATCTAGTTAACTGTATTTAATCCTCACTTTGCTCGAATCCCTATAATGTGGATGGAAAGATGTCTTTCTTCCCATAGCTTTCTACAAATAGGTTTGAACACGCAAAATCTTTTTTCTTACATGTTACTTGCCCATATTTGTATATATGGCTGTGTCCTTAAATCTGTGCGTCCAGAATAGCTATCTGCCAAAGTCATTTAGGATGAGAAACGATGGCCTGCAAAATGACAGACTCCTGGTTAGTCTTAAATGCAGAGTTTGGAAAGAATTACAGATTATCAGCCTTTAGAAGACAAATATTACTTACTGTCTAAATCACAGGAAATATTCCAATACCATACTGAACCCTTATATGCATTCATATAGAAAAGAAATACAGTCCCTTTTTTTTTTTTTTGCTGCTCTCAACAAATTTGAAAAGAAAGACTTTAAAATGTGGTACTTCATTAGTTCCCATTATGTTTCTTCACATTTAGTCATGCCAGCTATTTTATTTTGCTATGGATGTCCCTACTGTAACATTAAAAAAGGGAACCCAATACCCTGCTTCCTTACCAGTCTCTTGAGAGCAATCCTTGAGAGATTCAAGAGAAGGATGAAGTTTAGCAGTATTATATATAATTTGGACTTTCTGAATGGTTGAACAAAAACTCCTCCTAGATTGTTAAGAGCTGAAGGCTGTGTCTTACGTCATTCCACAGCTAATTTTTCCTAAGTATGTAATAGGATTTTTGATTTAACCAGTGTGCTTAATGTCATACAGCATTAATTATTATCCGTACTTTTGGAAAGGCACTGAGATAAAAAAAATTACACTGTTTTTAAAGAAAAGCTTTTGCTTGAACTTTCCTTGATCTGCCATTGATGATAGGTAAATATAATGTGGTTTCTTTTTCCTTATTTGCATAGAAATTCCATCAATAAAATTAGCCTGGAAAGTTTTACTTCTGATATCAATTGATAATGAATGAATTACTTTCATTGATGGCTGTGAAATGCTAGACAAAAATTCAAAATGTGAGAAATTTCTTAATTAGCCCTTTGCTTTTTGGTTGTGAACTGGCAAGTATTGATAGTTAATCTTCTCAGAAGACATCTGTGAATTATTAACTCTTTATGTTAGGTGTATTCTTATCTCAGTAAGAAAAATGTGCAATATTACAGTAAGAAAATGAAAGAAGTGGCTAGATTTTCTGTCAGGAGAACTTTGCCTTCTGTTTGAGCTGGTTTACCTTTCAGAAGCACATTAATACTGTGTTGTGGATGGTCTTGCTGAGTAAAAAGCTTGACTTTACTCTAAGAGTTTGATTTAAATTCATAACATTTTGTTTTAACCCTGCAACCCACCCTTTGGAAGATTTTCAATATTAAACTCAGAAATGAATAACCTGTGTGGACCAAACAGGAATATTTTTGCTGTACTGGTTCCTTTGAGCAATCACTTTCCTGTGTGCATGACTCTCTATGTTATGTTTTCAGCACTTCTACATGACTTGAAATGTTAGTCTGGTAGTGCATGGTTAGAGAGACAAAAGTTCTGGTTTTGCTGGATAGGACTGTGAGGGTATTTTTTCCTGCATAAGAAACAGACTGGGCAGAGAAGTGAGGTTGCCATCCTGTGTTAGTGCAGCCTCACTAAGGGCTTGAAGGCAGCTGGGTTGTTGTATGCTTAGACTGGGGAAGAGCTCTTCATTTCTGTAAAGTACAAGTAGACAAATGAAGTCACCTACTCAAAGCCACTTGCATTCATAAATTGTTGCAAGGCCCATCCCAGCTTTGTTCCACAGTGAACCAATAGAAAAATGTAAACATCTCAATAAAAACCCTCTTTATGGGTCTGAGATACAATAAAGAGTAACCCCATCTCAGATTTTAGAAAGCACCATATAATGAAACAGCTTTACGCTTTCGAACATCGTTTATGCAGACAAAATAACTTCTGTGCTCTGTGTTTGTTGTGTTGAGGTTTTAAAAATTGCATGTATTTGACACATTTAATTCAATACTCTCATTAATTCCTTGTGCTGAACGCTGTAATGCCAATCATGCAGAAATTGTTTGAATATGACAATTTCTTCTTAATTATCATAAAATTGTATTACAATAAAAGCAAAATGCTTGGTGAAGAAATTCAAATTACATAAGCCAAATCCTAGTTAAACAAACAAACACTGCAAAAATTGCACGTGGAAAAATGTGAGAATAACAGAAAGGCTTTCATTATGGAATCACACTTCTCTGCACTCATGTTTCACCTGGGAGATTAAAGATGCTTCTTCTCCAGAAAATGTCTGATTTTTGTTTTGTCACAGGAAGGAATCAAATGATTCCCATTAATTTCAATCTGCATTTTAGTTATCTGAACTGGGAGGTTTTTTGTTTCCTTTACACTAAAGATTTCAGTATTATCCAGCGTTTGAAGTTGGGGAGTGAGGGAGATGCTAATAGAAAGGGGAAATATACAGCAAACCATATGCAAATATTAATGCATTTTCTTTGATCTTATAAGAAAAATATTGTAGGCTTCTGAGGGCTAGAAATGTCACAGATAAAATCAGCAGCCTTCCTAGAGGGGGATGCTGCTTTCATCACTTTCTTGATTTACCAGTAGTCTGAGTTAAGATCTCCCAGTTCTGAGACTTGATTTCATAATTTACGTATTTAGTCCAACAGGCATTAGATCTTGCCACTTCTTCGGTTCCTTTTTAGTCTTTAGATCTATGACTTAATGGAGGGGAGAAGAGAGAGACAACATCTAAAGCTGTGCTTGAAAGGAGAGTCGTAAAGCTTCGCTTTTTATTATCAACTTGCCTCCCGTCAAGAGCCATTTCTGTAAATCAGATGAAAGAGTAAATAGATCATGTAGACCTCTTGTTACTTTTGTAGTCTTGGAGGAGCCTGGAGTATTTTCCATAGTGTTCTGATTTCAAGGGATGCAGCTCGGGTATGCTCTTGAATGGCAATTCTCAAGCTGCAGTGTGGGGATCACTGTCTCATTCAACCAGGATCAACTTGGTACGGCCCTGGCTCTTATTTCATCCATTTTACAGCGTTGCATGTAGATGAAAGGTTGTCCCCACAGTGCTCTCCTTAGAAGCAACATTTGCAGACGCACATAGATACTTTATGGCAAGCACTAGAAATGAAAGATGAGGCAGTGAATAAAAAGGGCACTTCTCTTAAAGTGTTACTATTTCTCAAAGGATCATGTTCGCCGTTTTTAATGAAAGATGTCTTGACTGAGATTTGCCAAGTTTTCAAAATTGTAGCTCATGAAGGAAAATGGCTGAATTTCAACAAAAGTCACAGAAATCACAGAATATTCTGAGTTGGAAGGGACCCACAAGGATCATCAAGACCAGCTCCAGAGGGAATGACCCACAGAGGGATTGAATGCACAATCTTGGCCTTATTAGCACCAATCTCTAACCAGCTTGGATGGCTTGACTTAAAATTATTCATTTTGAAAATATGACTGATTTCCTGCTGTGTTTTCCTTTGGACTTTTTGTTAGTACACTGACTAGGCAGAAATTGGTAAATTGAAGTCGGGCGCTGACTTATCCCTGTGGGTTAACCCCTTCGATATAAGGCCTTTTCCACAATTCCTTCTTGTGAGAACTTTGAAGTTCCCACCTTTTTTATTAGAATCAGATCCCCCTTCCTCAACCCAAAGCACAAAACCCGGCTCAACCCAGCCACCACCCCCAAACACCAAACTTCTCTCTGTTATGCAATCACCTTTCCACTCGTATCTTACAGTTAAATAAATCTTAACAGGAAAATCTGCGTGTGTGAGTCCACAGGGATGCATGTACATCCCTGAAAACAGATAAAGCATCAGTGACTTGGCCTCTTGTCAGAGATACAGAAATCTTGGGACAAATTCTGCTTGTGCTTAATTCAGGATTACAGCTGTGTAGCACCTGCTTTGGAAATTTTGACCAGAAATTTCACCTTGGATCTGTTATCAGTTGTGCTTCTGTAGCAAAAGCAATCCATTTCAGCAAGTAGTGGCATTTTTGCTCTTTGCCAGGAAAAAGTCTCCTAAAAAACGTTCTCAGTGGTCTCAAATGTTACAGTGCAGAAACACACATCAGTGCTGCCCCTGGAGGAGGACAGAGCAGGTCTGGGGGTGACCCCAGCACCAGCAGAATGGTTGCCATAAGTCCTCTGGTGAATTAGCTGGGCTGGTGACAGGTGGGATCCGCAGCTCAGGGATAAGACAGAAGATGATGGGTCAGGTCCTGCACTGGCATAGGAAGTCCAGGCAGGATCAGGAGGAGGTGGGGCTGGGAACAGGCATTGTGCTGGTAAATGGGACCTGTGGGAGATGAGCAGGTCTATTAGAACCTGGTACTGCCCTCAGGACCTCAAAAACTGTGTGAAGAATGCAGTTTTAAAACACATTACTCATCCCCCTCCTCTTTTTCCTGGTTAGTCAGGAAGCTCTGCACCAATTTACTTACAGTTTTAAGGAAAGGAAGAGATTCTTTGAAAAAAGCATTACACAGACCAGTTATCATCATCAAAGATGTCTCTCTTAAATAAGGCTGATGGGAACTGTGGGAAGCAGCGAGCAGGGTCTGGTGGATGCATGACTGCCCGCACAGGCCTGTGCATGATATTCCTCACAAATTAATTTGATGTGTGAGCTGGTCTGGTGCTGTGCTGCTGGTATATACTTTCCTTCACAGGCCAAAGATGTGCCATTGCTATTGAAAACATCTGTGATTATCATGGCAGCCTACTTCCAGCTCAGATGAGATGTAAGCTAATGCAGGAAAGGACGTGAATTTTAATGGCAAATGTTTTAGATGATGGGGAGGATAACAAAACCAGTAAAACAAGTACAGTAACAGTGTTAGAAAATGAAATATCAGTAACTTTCTGTTCATAATAGACAAAAATTTTAGAGAGAAGCCTGTTCTAAAGTTGACTGTATTAGTTTGCCTGTCAAGACAGATTATATCAGCTGGGTGGAGCTGAGGAAACAAAACCGCTGTTTTCATAAAATATATCTGTGGAGCTTTCTGCTATGCATATTGTTACTTAGATTATGACCCAGTGATTTCTCTAGTGCATTGTAAAGGAATATGCATGTTTACTCCTTGGAGGACTCGTGTTTTAGCATCCCTGTAGGAGGGCTTTTCGTACTCTATGCAATTGTAAAGAAGCCTTGATGCCTAAACTCAAAGGGTTTAGTCTGTGAGCAATATTGATTTAAAAATGTAGTGTAAACGTTTAGTGGCCACAGGCTTGTAGAGATTTTGCTTTGTATGAAGGCCATTTATCTTCCAAAATTACAAGGAAATAGATCCCTTTTCTGATCCTACATTACTTCGATGAGGGTCACAGGAGACATTTTTGTGAAGACAATGTAGGACTTTTGCGCGTGTGGTATTTTTCAACATAAAAGTGCTTTTGAAATAAAACGTTTAAATAAGGCTGCAATGCTTGACAAATACAATGGAGGTGGTATGAACTGCATAAATAAAATGCAGTGTAATGTGAAATCCTCATACCATCACAGTGGAAAAAGTAGATACAAGAGTAATTAGCAAAACATAAGAATCCTTTTGTCATTTTGTTCAGGCTCCTGCAGGTGAATGGCTTTCTAGGTTATGATATTCTTCTAAAGGACATTACCTCAGTTTTTTGGTCTCTTTTCTAAACATGAAGTTAAATGCTCAGAAAATTTACCAAATCGTCAGTAGTGATGTTCCTTGAAGGCTTTCCATTTTAAAGCATTTTGTTGGGTAATTTGAATGAATAATTCTTATACTGTTGGACTTTCAACCTTTTCATTTCATTGGGCTTTCTTTTCTTATTGGTCGTATTGTGATGGGCCAGCTGCATCACATATCATTGCAATGATTCCCTGATACAAAAATTGGGACTTTTTCCTTACATCAGAAAATAATCAGCAAGAAATAACTGATGCTCTATTTTGGATTATGAAAAAAGATTGCATTAAAAACTGCAACATTTGTGATATATTCTTTAAAAAATGTGAATATTTTCTTAACTAATAGATATTGTCCTGTCTTCTAAGTACTAATCCAACCAACAACTTAGTTTTTGGGTCATCAAAAATTTCTCAGGCAGTTATATTTTATGCAAATTTTAACCTGTTGTAGTTGTAGTCCGTCTGGTTTACTTGGACAGAAAAGTAGCGGGTCATAGCTGAAGAGCCATTTCTTCAAGTAGAAGAAAACCGAAAAAAGTGTTAGTTTGGGTTTTTAGGGTATTTTTTGTGCTAAGAGCTGCTCATCTTGGTCACACAGGTGAATGAGAATGAAAAGCGCCGTGAGCCATGTCCTGGGACTGCACTCATCCTCTGAATTCTGCTGCTAAAGGTACCGAGTACAGTTAACAGAATTTGGCCCATTCCTCTTCGCTGTTTTTTGGGAGACTCGAATTTCTGTCAAGCAAAGGCAAAACCTGTTCTGTTATTTCTATCACATCACAGGACAGTGGTCTGTCTCTGACAGATTTGTCTGAGAAAGCTCCAGAGATGGTAATGGCACTGAAAAAGCTACCTCCACCTGACTCCCAGTATTTCCACCTTGAAGACACTGGAAAATATTAATTAGAAATATGATTTATTTTTTTAATGGGAGCGTGTATTTGGTATTAGTCACGAATGGCAAGTGCCTTGTAAAACCTGTACAGAAAAAGATATGCTGCTCAGTTATTTCATCTGTGAATTGCCTTGTGTTAAGAATTTAAATCATACCCTTTTGTCACTTTAATGCAAAGTGGATTTCCATTGTATTAAGAAATGCAGACAAAGACGTGATTTAGGATGAATCCTGTCAAGGTGTAACTCTATGTTACATCCTTGGAGAACTCATCTGAAGACCAATATTGATGTGAAAGATATTTATAGTGAGAAGCTGTATGTCAGTAACGCAGGCTTTGTGGGCTCTTCCAGCCTCCAGAAGTACACTTTTTTTGTCAGTTCTCCCGCAGCTAAGGCATTTGTCAGGTTGTAACTGCTTAAGAAACAACTCTTCACTTAATGTTGTGGTATACAGAATTTCTAATTTTCTCAGGGAAGTCATGAAAATAGAGATTTTTAGCCTGGAGGGATAAGATAGAAGTTGTCTGACTATCAAAGGAATCCTCTTCTAAGAGGGGAAACCATCAGAAAGTCTAGCAGTTTGGATATAAAACTGTACAAACCTTCAAACTCTGAAGTAAAAAGGAGTGTCAAATTGCTGGTAGTTTCCCTTTTTCTTTCTTTCTCCTGGTTTCAATAAAATGATCCTTCAGCTGATCAAATGTAACGAGATGACAAGCGGTAATTTAAATGGGTTCATATTCTCTATGTAAATGATTGCAAGGGAAGAATGAAAGCTCATTTCTCCTGTGTGCTTGCATATACAGCAGCTGCTCATCACATAATACTTATGGATGGGTTCTGTGATTCTGACAGCGCATTAGGCACCGAGGTAAAAGCACGAGGGAAATGAATGAAAGAAATAGCATGTGCCTGAGATGTTGGTGCAGGCAAGGTATAACAGATTTGTCACTGGAGATAAAACAGCGTAATTCAAATGCATCCAAATGTTAGAAGGCTCCACCAAGAGGAAAAAAAAAAGGAGTATTTTCTTCCTTTTTTTTTTTTTTTTTTTTAGATTTTGACTGTTGATTTAAATGAATAATGAGGGGTTGGCCATTGTGGCTGTGTTGGGTGCACTCTGTGATTAAAAAATCAGTGGGGCTGAGGCTGCGCTGCAGAATTAGATCTGAACCTTGAGGTTTCATGCTGTTACTTTGTAAAAGGGAAACCAGCGTGAAAGCATTGTAGAAATGGCCCAAAGAAATCTGTTGAAACTATTTTCTTTATTAAAATTATTTTCTGTGTGAGAAATGTGTGCTTTTTACAGACAGTTTTGACTTCTGAGTGAAAAAATGAAACACTTGAAAACAGAAATTTTCAGCTTTCAGCAGAAAGCTGGAAACCTTTGATTTAAAATGCTGCTGTGCTGGTTCACAAGTGTTGTATTCTACTAAAGAAAATGATTCTCAGAAGCAAATGTAATTGAATTCTAGCTCTCAGGAGGCTGAATTTATAACTTGTCTTGGGGATTTTTGTCTGCTATTTTGATGTGTTGTAACAGTCAAATTTTTGTGGGGTGGGATGAGTAAAGCTCATTTTTGGACAACTTTTAATTATGGTAGACCAATTTATGGGGACACATACATACTCTCTAAAATCAACCCTTCTTTTAGAATGTACAGAGACCTGATTCTTTTCACTTAAATCACACTTAACTGTCTTCCTTTCCTCACACTCCTAGAGAAATCCTTGTGTAAAGGACAGCTTGTCAGAAGATGAACTCCTTTTCATCATCACAAATAACTGCAGACGTGAAATATTACTCAATTTTCTTGAGCCAGGAAAGGAGCTTTACTTTAAGGGAAGGCTTAAAAAAAGTTGTTTCAACATTTCAATTTTCCATCAGAATAGACTGTGCTGTTATATATCTTAGCTCCAGCATTTTGGATAACCTCCTGCTACGTTCAGATTTAGCATGCACCTTCCTTGCAATAATTTATTTTCAGATGAGACACTCTTGGAACCTCATGAGATACTGAGGCATTTGTGAGACTTCAAGGCTATGTTTAAGCTGCAAAGTAGGAAGACTAGGGAGTGTTGAGGGCTACAGGGGTCAGAGCCCCTAATCCAGGGTGGCTGTATACATGCTGTGTATGTGGAGAGGGTCCACAGTGCTCTCACCCTGCAGCTGCATTGAGGAGTTGCTTGGGAGATGCAGGGGTAGACTGTCCTGAGATTTTAACCTTACAAATAACTGTATTATCATACCAGAATCGCTACAACTGATTCTTGAATTTCATAGAACGGCTTGGGTTGGAAGGGGACCTTGAAGATCATCTAGTTCCGACTCCCAGCTATGGGCAGGAACACCTTCCACTAGACCAGTCTGCTCCATCCAACATGGCCTTGTGCACTTCCAGTAATGAGGCAGCCACAGCTTCCCTGGGCAACCTGTCCCAGTGTCTCACTGCCCTCACAATAAAGAATTTTTTTCTGTTACCTAATCGAAACCTGATTTGAACCCATTCCCCCTTGTCCTGTCTATACATCATCTTTTATTTCCTATAAGTTCCCTTCAGGTACTGGAAGGTCCCAATTAGGTCACCTTGAAACTTTTTCTTTTTCAGACTGAACAAACCCAATTCTTTCAGCCTTTCCTCACAGGAGATGTTCTCCGTCCCTCTGATCATCCTAGTGGGCTCCTCTGGACTCAATCCAACAGGTCCATGTCCTTCCTGTGCTGCACCCCCAGAGCTGGATGCAGCTCTGCAGGTGGGGTCTCACCAGAGCAGAGGGGCAGAATCCCCTCCCTCCCCTGCTGCCCATGGTGCTTTGGATGCAGCCCAGGGCACTTTTGGCTTTCTGGGCTGTGAGTGCCCATGGCCAGGACATGTCCAGCCTCTCCTCCACCAGCACCCCCAATTCCTTTTGGGCAGGACTGCTCTCCATGTGCTCATCCCCAGCCTGGGTTGATACTGGTGATTGCCCTCATCCAGGTGCAGACCAGCACTTGGTTTATTTACTGCAATAGACGTGGACGGCATTCCTGGAAATGGAATAATGTAAGTAAAAGAAAAAAAATTAATCCTAGTGTCCTGATCAAATGTCACCTTAGGTAATTGAACTGTACCCTGCAGTCTGAGCTGGTTAGGCAATTTCGTTGTCATCTCAGGCGAGTTAGTGTAAATCCAGCCCAGCTGAACTGCAATAAACAGCTACAGCTCTGTGAAAACGGTGTGTGGGAATGACAAAAAAAAGTCTGTGCTTCTCTTGCTGTTCTTATTGGCACAAAGTAAGGTTCTCCAAAACTTTGCAAAAAGTTCTCTAAGATTTGATCTAAATATGAGGACTGATCATGATTCCAGAATCTATGGTTAAAAAGAAAAGGAAGAAAATATTTACCAAGTGTCATGCATTTCGCACAGGCTTTGCTAACGTGACACAGAGCTGTTCCTTTAGCACTTTTGCAACCTCACCACAGCAAGATTGTCAAAGGTGCTGTGAGGGTGGGGCAGATATTAAGCAACAAATGGGAGTTCTAAGAGTAATCCTGGAGAATGTGTGTATGTTCTTGAGATCTATATATTTGTGTGAGCATAGGGGTTTTGTTTTATTAGAGCTATGCTAACTGTTTAGATTTTGGTGAAGATTTTTCACAGTATTATACTTTACACACTGTAAACAATGATGTCGTTTCTTAGGCAACAAAGGAAGACTAAAAGCAGCAGTCCAGTACCTGAAAGGGATCCACAAAAAAGATGGAGAGGGACTTTTTACAAGGTCATGGAGTGGTAGGACAAGTGATATTGACTGTAGGCTGAAGGGGGATAGATTTAAATTAGATATTCTGGAGAAATTCTTTACTGTGAGGATGTGGAGGCATTGGAATATGTTGCCCAGAGAAGATGGGGATGCTCCAAGCCTGGAAGTGTTCAAGGCTTGGTTGAATGGAATAACCTGGTCTAGTGGAAGGTGTCCCAGTCCATGGCAAGGGGCTGGTACCAAAAAGTCTTTGAGGTCCCCTCCCAACCCAAAATATTCTGTGATTCTGTGATTAATACTCAGTCAACTACATCAGTGTTTTTTAAATTCTGTTACTTAAATTATTTCATATTCCATTGTCCTGAAATTTTGACACAGAAAAATCAGACAATTGTACAAATGCAGTTCTTCAATTATTAATACCTGCTATGACTCCTGTGACATAAACTAGCAGAGCAAAGGTTTTGCTTTCATGGTGGGTTATTCGCCCACTTGAGCCATCCAAAAAATGTCACTTTACTTCTATGAAGTAAGACAGGTGCATTAACGCTTTAACATGCTCAGCTGCCTCTTACCTTGTCACATTAATATTCTGTCCAGATTTTTAAATAAGTTACAAGTATGCAAGTCAAACAGTGTTCATGCTGGAGGCTTCTTTCTTGTATTTCACTTGGAGCAATGCTGGGAGGTCACAGTAGTATTAATTATAATAAAGATAAGGAAATTTAAAACAATGATTGATTGTAAGGTGACTTTATTTTTATTTTTCAAGTCACTGGATGTGATTACCAGAAGAGGTAATCATCTCCACACCAGAGCAGCAAGAGCAGCCCTATCAGGACGGTTGTCTACAGGTGCACTCTGAGTGACTGATGGCAGAAAACAATATTGGAGAGCTGTGTGAGCAGTCAGAAAGAACAATTAATTTGACTAATGGAGGATTCTTTCTTATTTGTGAATAATCCATGTGCGAATTCTGTTTGTGGTTTTTATTGCTATTTTAACTTGCCCCTTAAATTTTCATGAAGGAGTTTCAGGTGTTGAGGTGATTGTAAAATGCTTGCTGTTAGTATTCCTTGGAAGTACTCAGTGATACTGGGTGTCCCTGTAGGGTTCAGTTGCAGGATTTTGTCCTATGCTTTTCCGAGGAGCCTACAATGAGAATTCCCAATTTGAGGTGATGGATCTAATTTATGGCGGTCATTTTAGTTAGGCTTAGCTCTGGAAGTGAGACTTAGAGTGCCTCGGCTGAGAAGGATGAAAATTGCTAAACACGGCTTTTAGAATTATACCAGGTTTTTTATTTTAGAATTGGAATCAAGAGAAATTGATTTCAACAGCCTTGCAGACAAATTCTGTGAGGCTGATAGGAGCCTTGCAGAATCTAGAACCCTACTTACTGCTTTTTGGTTGCAGCTAATGCAGTTACACAGCATCTTTGTATTATAGTGTGGTAGTTTGAACTTTCATCTGCATTGCATGAATGCCATTTACTTATGAAAGAACAAAAAAATATTTGGCATTACAAATAGCCTTAAGCCATTCACACTTTTTGTTAATAATAACAAAGCTGTGGATGGCTTTTTGCTCAGTGCTGCGATTCTCGTATTGTAGCAAAAGGAATACTGAAAATAATGGCTGCTATAAACAACTTTCAAGACTGAATATGGACATTTTCCTTTTGTCCAGATCAAAGAAATGTATTTCTGACAGCCTAAATGCTGCTCTCTGAGGTTTCTCTATCCAAATGTGTTTTCTGTCCTCTTGTAAGTGTTTTCAATGAGACAGAAGCAGAGAAGGGAGGATGCAATAAAAATCTTAATTTGTTAAAGTAATTAACTATTCCTTTGCTCTCCGTAAGCATCTTTAAAATTTGATTGACTTTTCCCTGTACCTTTTTTCCATGTTGGCACCGGCCTGTGTCTCTAAAATTCAAACTGTTTTGTCTGCACACTTCTAATCCAAGATTTCAGCCAAAATATCTAGTAAAGTCCAGATAAAAGAGTCCTCTTATGCCTTGGTGGTCTCTTGCCTGGAAAGGCAGAAGGGCTCATCTTTTACATTGATGGCTCTGAGTGGCTCACATGACTGAAACACGGACATATAGATTTTTTTAAAATTTCTTGCTGCCCTAGATGCCACAACAGCAGAATCCACTACAGTGGATATGTTCATTTTAACTCTTCCTGCATAAACATGGAGCCTTTTATAAAGAAAGGGCTGGTTTCTGCTCCACTTGCCTTTCTCTCTGCATAGACAGGTACAAGCACAATTTTATGAGGCATTTTGTAGATGGTATCTCCCTGTGTGCAATCTTATCTGCATGAGCGCTGTTAAACACAGAGAGAAAGGAGAGTGGTCATACAGACAGTTTTAAAAGCAGTAACATCTGTGCAGTCTGGATTCTTTATTTTACAGGACCAGCAAACTGTGTCAGGTACTGGCTGCTGTCAGTTTTTCCAAGCCAAGGACATCTGGTGATGGCAAAACCCTTCTCAGAATCTAGCTCAGGACACCAGATTCTTGACGATGTTAAAGGAGAAGAGTTACTCACCAGTGGTGTGCTCCTAGAACCCAGGATGCTCAGGCTATACTGGGATGTGTAATGTTTATGGGAACAGACTTCCCTGCTTTTGAGGCTGTTTTAATTAACATCAGAAATCATTGTTTGGTTTTTGAGTTTTTTTTTGTGGTCTATGGCCTATTAATGTGTCTGAAATCCACCTTATTCTCTCTGCCTCTGTAAGCTCTGTGGACCAATCATGCTCATGACACAGCCCAGGAGGATGCCATGGTGTGTGAGAGCATTGGGGCTGGAGTGCCAGCTGAGAGCAACATTGCCCAGGATGGTTCAGCTGTGCTCCTCTCTATGTACCCCCAGAAGACCCGCAGTCTTGTTCCAGATATATAAAAAAAGAGATTAAAAAAATTAAGAACAGTGAAACTTTATAAAAATTTCACTGGCTTCATGATTCATATACACTAAGGCAGCTCCGAGAATCTCAGAAATATCTCTAAAGCACTTGTGTAGGTGGTTTCAAATCACAGAAGAGATGATCTCTAGTGCATGATGGACTCTCAGTCACAGCACAATAAATTATTGCAATGATCTATAAATTCCAAGGAGGGGAGAGAAGGCTGGAAACTACTGATATACCACTTTACTGGATCCCACCAAAAAACCTTAACAATCAAAAAAGATGCCCCACTTGAAAGTGTCTTCTTTTGAAGCTGGAGCTTTAAGACAAACACAAAACTCTGCCATATTTCCAATTCAGTGCCATGCAGGAATATGGATTTTAAAGCAGTTTTTTATTTATAGACAAGCTTTATGTGTCAAGCAGGTAACACAGCATGATTTATAGGCAATTAGAGCTCGTGCCACAAAAAATGGCTTGAGGGTTTAAGTCTTGCCTTAGTGTCTTACATCTGAAATTATGACCCTCTGAAGGGAGTGAGAGCTCTTGCTCAGATGATGTCTCGTGCTGCCAGTTTTTGATTAAAAGTTCTCCAGATGACTGGAGTGCTGTGCTGGGGATTATTGAAGAGACCCCTCACTCTTTGCGTGTTGAAGCACGTCTGTGTGCACAAATGTAGTAACATTCACACATCTCACGTAGTAAGCTTCATACATCTCACTGGGTGAGGCTCATCCAGGAAATTGGTCCAGGGTATGCTCAGCAAACCCTGTTCATCCCACAACTGAGCCATCAAGTGCATGATGAGAGCTTTTACCACCCTTTTTTCCCCATCTCGTTAATCCTACACCTTGTGCATGAAGGAGACAACTCACCAGGGTGTGGGGTTAACTGCTTTAACTTTCTTGCTTTTGACTGAAAAACACCCTCGGCTACCACCTGAATGTGTTTGAGAGAGAGGAGGAAGCTTCAGCAGGGTTTTCCTACACCCTGAGTGAATTTTGTAAGTAAAGTTACAGTCAAAAATTTGGGCCTTTCCCTTTGTCATTCTTAGAGGAAAAGTGTCACCCTAGTTTAGTTTTAAGAGAAAAACAAACAAGCCAACCCCAAGCCCATATATCTATGTTTGACTGGAATATGCAGGTCAGGGCTTTAATAATATTTAATCATAATAATTATAATAAATCATAATTTAGATCATTAAAAGAGAAAGGCATTCCATTCTAAATAAAATCACGCAGCACAAAATCTTTCAAGTGTGTTCTGCTCATGTATCTGCAACATGTTTTTATGAATGGTGCCTTTTAGAAGTCCCATTTTGAGATGATCAAGCTCCACAGTGTTGGAAATTTTCATGTATAATTAAAATTGATAAAACGTCTACATGTAGTGGAGTTGTAGTTTTGTATATTTTGGGTGTAGTTTATAAGTCTAGTCTGGAAGCAATAATAGATAAATAATAAATAAATTAATTAAAAAGCTTGGAAATTGTTGAGGTTAAAAAAAAATCTGTTATTTTTCCTTGTTCCATTTAATAGTGCTGAAAATTTCTTAGTCACTCCAGCAGGCTGTTTTTGTTTTTTGGTGTGTTTTATTTTGGTGGGGTTTTTTTCTTTTGTTTTGTTTCCTTTTTTTTTTTTTTTTTTATCACTACCATCTCTTCTGCATGTCATTGTGAATTCACAGACATGATACTACAATGTCAGATGAAATGCTCCTCCAAGTCTTTAGAGATGTCAGTGATGCAAACCCATCACGGTTACATCATGTCAAGATGTTGGTGAATAATGTCACTGGGAATCTTTGGAGTGCATTTCACGGTAACGAATTGAAACAAAAACATGTCAAAGCAATTCTGAAATTGGAGCCTTTTGATTATCAAGGTGATTATGAAAGACAAAAGCTGTAAGTACTTGTAACTTGGCCCATGTTACCAGCTGTTCTGTCTTCTGAACAACAGCTAAATCATCCTCATATTAGCTTATAAAAAAGTAAAGACGCCCATGTCATTGAAGTGTCACGTCTGTCACTTGTCTAGGATTCTGGTAGCAATTGGGGAACAGTGTGATATCCTTTGATTGACAAGGATAGAAGGAAGTTTTGGCTGAAATTCTGAAAGCTGAGAGTTTTGCACTTAGGATTGAATTCTCAGTATGATTACTACAATATACACTAAGGAAGAGATAATCCTTGTCAACAATTCTTCTGTGAAGAGAAGAAAAGGGAGAATATGGATAGAGATGGGAGAGTTAGTTTTACCTTGTTATAACTAAATGTGTGCTCAACTCTCAGTGACTTCTGAGCCTCCATGTATCAAAGTACAAATTAACTGAGACGTTTCTCCTGCAAGTTAGGCAGATGAAAGGAAAAGGTTGCTGTTGACATTTGAGATCATTCTGATGATGCAGGTATGTGATTCCTTTTGAACCCAGATGAAAGTCTGCAGAAAGTGTGTGTTTTTCTCGTTAGTTTCCAGTTTTTACTAAATTTCTTCTTAATTTGTGATCAATCCAGTTTTTACAGGCTGGATTTGCTGTGACCATTTTTCTACCCAGAAGCTTTACTACTTACAGCATTGTAATTCAAATACAGAAAGATAACAAGTTGCTTGAAGCAAAGCTGCTGTTTCTTCATTTAATGTCAGGTCTAGTGTCTTTTGAATGCTGGTATTCAGTTTCAGAAGAGAGATGTTCCCCCTGTATCACTGATCTTGGTAGGCTGGAGATGAAATTTAAAAAATATGATAGTCTGATGTGCTGGGCTGCCAAGGGACTTGATCCAGAAATGTTGGAGGGCACTGGACAAGGTACTACACTAGATAGGTATTTTAAAATACTGATATTTTATATTGCACTGAGCTTTCAATAGTTTATAGATAAAAAGAATGTGAACAAAATGTAAAAAACCTTTCCTCAGTTCTTGATATCTCTTCTGTCACTTTTTTTTTTGTGGGTGAAACTTGTTTTAATGTGACTTTTTTCTGCTTTGAATTTTGTCTGACTTAACAATTCCCAGCTTTTATGCTGCTTATTGAGATGCACAAAATGAAAAGGGAGGATTTAGTAATACTAATTACTGAAATGTCATTTGACCATACATATTCTTTTGTCAAAATAAATATTGTTAAAGAATTATGGAGATAATTTCTCATTTATAATAAAGGAAGACTTAAGCAAAAAAAATATGGAAGCATTCATCCATGATTTGTGATTATTCGCTTGTAAATGAATTACCTTCGCCCAGGTACAAACTCTTATTTAGTCCCTTCTAGCAAGTATATGAGAATCTGTATTTTTTTGATACAATCCTCGTTTAGTAAACTCCAAAGTGTAATTTGTTTTTCAGAGTACATTTCAATGTTCATGAAAATAGAAAGTGGAAGTTATGAAATTAACAACCATCTGGCATAAATTTCAGAGGAGATAATTCTAGACTTCATTATAAAATCTGTTATACAAAATAATAATGCCTTTCACTTTAAAAATCCAACTAATTATTTGCATAGTTTCTGAAATAGTCTATGCTTCTTCCTCTAAGAAGTAATTTTTCAGGCTATGCCTCAAACATTAATCTTTTTTTATAAAGATGGTTACATTTCCAAATAGAAAACAATTTGTATAAAAGAAGGAGTTCTCTTGGATGAAAAATATATGGAAAAACACTAGCAATTTTTCTTAAATTAACTGAGTCTAAAATGAAAACTAATTGAGTAAATACAAATCCAAAGACCAGTTTTAGCCCTGCAGACAGATTTAACCGGCTTTTTAAACTAGAAAGAAATGTACTGGGGATCAATTTGATTCAAGATAATTTGAAATCTGAAAACTGCTCGTCTCTGCAGTGCCTGGTGTTCATTACAGCATTGTTACTTTAAAACTTCATCCCACTTCTTTCAATTGATTCCAATAAGAGCAGAGTTGCTCTTCAAGTGTTATTGTAGGTTTGCTGTTGTTGTGTTAGAGCTGCAAGATAGTGCAGAAAAAAGAAAAATTTGAAATATTTCTGATGCAGGTAGTTTTCAGATGTATTGACTAGGTTTTAAAAATATCTTCCCGTGAAGCATGGTGTTCTTGGGTGTTAGTGAATCTTATAAAAATTAAATCATCTCACAAGACATCATTGAAAAAAAGAGCTGAAATTCTTAAAAGTGAGATAAATTTTCTCGCTATGCTCAGGAGAGAGAGAGATACGTCAGAAAACCCAAAACTTCCAGCTTCCAGTTCCTTGCTTTATTTGAAAGACCAAGCTCATCCTAATAAATCCTGATGATATGGCAAAGCATTTTTGATTGGAAAGTAACTGTTATTGCAAATATGATATTTGAAAAAGTTGCTTTAGACTCTGTCACCCCTCCAAGATTAATTTTTGCATACATCTGTGCTTTTAAAAATGTTTATGTCCTTCTTAGCTGTTGTTATCTCTGATGGAAATTAACCCTAAGAGATTGTTCTAACTTGTTAAACCTGGCCCATTACCATCTTGATTATCTTTAAAATCTGTAGCCTAATCCTGAAGCTGACCTGCTTAATGTAACTCCTTAAAATCTAGTCTTTTTCCTTCTTTTTGTGGTTTCTTACAGTGTAGGTCAGTCTTGGATGTCTAGGGAACCATGAATCTAGAGTCTACAGTGAAGAAGTATGTTCTCCTGAGCCCAGGAGGACCTGGTCTGGTTACTCCCTCTCTTTGCTGCTGGGCAGTGCTGAGTCGGCCGGTTCCTGTGTCTCCGAGGTCCACCATCCCAAGCTTTTGTGCTTCAGTCATGGCAGCCTCTGACCACAGCAAATGGAGAAGAGGAGGAATGGATTTTAAGAGATTTTAAGCAGTATGGTGAATGCTCTGAGAAATACAGCATCTCCTTGTCCTGTCTGGACTGCTCCATGGGGCAGTTAGCTCTGAGGTAATTGGAGAATATGGTTTTACAGGAACGTCTTCACAGCCAAGAATGGACTTCTAGGGGAGAGCTCAGAAAGGTGATGGGTCACTAGAGTTGCTCATTTCCACACCCTTGGAGTTTGTGGTTGGCATAGACCTATACTAGAAATGACCCAAGTTCACATGAGTTTGTTTGTAGTTACTTCTCATAGAAAAAGTTCTGAATAATGTTGTTGTTTTTCATTTAACTCGATGGAGTTTTTAAATTCAAGAGAGCCTTAAAAAGTCATATTTAGACTTCTTTTAGTTTATTCACTGCAAATGTATTAACTCAAACACAAGGGTTGCGAGCAAACCTCTTAAGAGTTTATTTGCATTTTGCCTGAAAGAAAATAAATCAACAACTGGCTGCTGCAGACATTAAAATATAGCACTTGAATTGTAACACTGCTGTGAAATTAAATATAAATGCTTCAGAGAGCCAAACAACATTAAAGTGTTGAAGAAGATGGAATTTTAAATCTTGATTTCTGGCAAGAGAATACATATATAATAAACAATTAGGAAACAATCCAACTCTTTAGGAAAATAATTTCCTTGCATTAGTTTCTATCTGAGTCTACATTCTGAAAAACACGGTTAAATGATTGTGTAAAATATTTGTTGTTAAATGTGATGCCATAAAAGGTAAAGAGGATAAAGTGATATGAGCCTGATAATAAAATTGTGCTGTTTTTTGAAATATGGTTTAATGAACAAGCTGAGTAACCACTTTGAAATAGACTCTGTTGCTTTCACTGATAGATTTGAGTATTTGCACAAGACTCTATTTATGAGTTATGCCATTCTTTTTTCTTATGTTGTGCATTAAAATACAGGCAATAGCGCTGATTTAGGGCTGTGTTATTAAACGACAGTCGAAGACAGAAGTCAGAGTATGAAGGAACTAGAAATCATCTCTCTCCAAAAGCGCTACTGTGCCAGAGCATATGTTCACTGATAATTTATCCTATATACAGGGTTGTCTTTAAAAGCAAGGTAATACAACAACTTCAGGCAGGAATGAATTTTGGCAGTCTATTGTTTGTCTAGGATTTTAGGTTGAAAAGAGATACCTTCTAATATTAAACAAACAAACCACAAACTAAAAAAAAAAAAGGAAATATTTCTTTTTTCCACTCCATCTGCAATTAGAAAATTAGATTTGTTGTCCCAATTCAGCTTCTTCTGCAGAGTGGGAAGACAGTTGACCTAAAAGACTTTGTGATTTTTGAAATTACAGAAGACCCTGCAGACCTCTACCAAGTCTGGGCTATCTATAGGAATTCCAACATCTTGTTCTACATGACATTTGTTAATTAATTTATAAATGTCATCAACTAAATTTTGTCATCATCATTCAGTATTTATATCTTCAGCATCTTTCATAGAAGGGACCTCTCCCAGTAACAATAAGTTATATAAAAACTTTTTGTAGAGGATGAGGCAACTGTTTTCTGGTGTCCTTTCTTGCCCACTGCCTTTTGAAAATTTTGAATGAGGGGTGATTAGATATTTGTATGGCACTACTACTCTTTCTAATGAAGTAAATTTCCCAATCCCTACAACCACTAATGAGGTTAAGGACACCAAAAGAATTAAAGATAAATTGGAGTAGATGAAGAGAGGGAAGGCCAAAGAGACATGAGGCTTCGTAGCTAATACCCTCAATATCTGTAAAGATTTTAGGTCCATATGGAATACCATTTGAGATATAACTCAGCATGTTTTTATCCATAATGATTTAGGACCTCATAAGGTAAAACAAACCAAGCATGTGATAAATTTACATAACAAATGAAAGTAAAAATGTAGCAGTGATTTACAAAGTAGGTCAAACATGTTGATCACCACACCAAAGGTGGAGCTACATTATAGGATCAGCAATTTCCTAATGCTGAGCAGGATTCACAGGGATGGGTAATAATTTGCATGTAAAATACTCTAAAACTAAGTAGTTGTACTAAATCAGTTTGTGATTCTGCAATAGTTAAACTTTGAATACCAACATAAATTCTCTAGTATGTCATTTGTTCTCCCACCCAACTAGATTTTAAAACTTCCACCTGATGTATTGATAAACTTGCCCTTTTACACTGCTTGTTGGACTAATGACTTAGTTAAAAGGTGAATTTTTGCTGTTCTTGTTTGCCAGAAATTACAAATGACAGGTTTGGTGCCTTTGTAGATCTTACACTGCGGAACAGGGCACAAACATTGACACATCTTTGAGACAATTTTTAAGCTTTCTAAGCATGGGATCCTCTTTTCCTGATGTCTTTATTGTGAGTCCTTGCCTATGCAAATGCTTTCATACTCAGAATAAACAATTTTGAAAATTTTATGTAGAGGATGAAGGAAAAGGTAGATAGCTAAAATAACATGAAAAGTAGTTTGGAACGTATCTCGCCTGTCAAAGTGTTTGGAAATTCAGCAGTATGGAAACCTGGACCTTTACCTCTCAGAGTCATGTTTTACACACAATGCTTCTTGTTACCAGCTGACTTTTATTGGACAGTGGCTGATTTTTCCTCCATGCGTGATTAGATTCAGGAGTCTCCCTCTGATGATCTTTTAACTAAGGTGGCAAAATCTTTCTGTTGCTGGCTTATGGTGTTACAACTGTAGAGTGATTTTATCTTGTAGACTCTTCCTGTGTGGTCTCTAGAATGGTGGTCTGCCTTGCAGTGTGATTCAAATTACATCACCCTTGGCCATTTTGCCTCAGTAGTCAGGCCTGCTCACTCCCTACGGTTCAAAAAGTCTGTTGCATTTAATGAAGAAAGTATTTTCCTGTTTAGATGGAAGATCTGATACATGATACAACTGTTTTCCAGATATGTGCAATCTTGAAGGAAAAAAAAAAAAACCCTGTAAAATTACTGAAAAAAGCTCAACAACACTAAATGAGAAAATCAGCCACTTAGACTCTGGCACGCCAAGTACAAAATCTAAAATAAAATTGCTCTCAAAGACGAGAATTTGCAATGGTAATGGAACTACATATAGGTCAAGTAGTCTATCTTCTTTGCCTTTTCATCTTGATGGAAAAAGTTACTTTAAATTTCTTGAGATTAAACTAATTTAAAATACAAGATTGTAGAGGGTCTATATTCTTGTGCAACCTATTTTGGTCACAGTTTTGTGCAACACCTGTCAGCAATACAATGTTATCCACTGTACTGATTCTTTTTATTATTCTTGTCCTGGAGTTGAAATACATCTCACAGGTAAATACAGTTCAGTACTCATTTAGGCTATTTTTTTAATGTGAATATGCAGTGCAGGTGTTTTTACTACCTTCTGTTTAATTGTGAAATTTTGCCAAAGTTGACAGTAGTTTTGGGAAAATCCTAAACTACTTGAGGACAATGATACCTGATGTGCCTTCCAAATGATGATTGGTATCTTGAGAATAATTATCCTCTGCGCAGTGGTTTGTCCTTTATGTTCCTTTCTTCCCATGTACTTTCTAGAGGGGATGCTAGGGACAAAGGATGTAGCTGCTGCTAATACCAGATTCCAAACTCTATTATCTACTGAGATATGGAAAAACCTGTAATTGCAATAGACTTGAACAGCAAAGTGAGAAAAAAAAGCTTATGTATCTGAGACACCAAGCATAGCTATGAAATGCAAAAGGGTAATGGCAGTTTCACTAGGAATGAAATATTCATGTTGCTAACTTACATAAAACAAAAGATGGAGTGTTTTCTGCAGGGAAATTACTTTTGCTGATGAGCTCCATTTATGCATGATAGAGTTTTAAATTTTTGAAAACCCCCTTGGTTATTTTTTCCTCTTTTCAGTTTTAGCGGCTTTAATTTTAGGCTTATAAACAGATATATGTAAAATTTCTTGCTGAAAGGGCCTTATTCTGTTTAAAGTCGTATTTATTACATTCAGCAAAAATAGAATTGCTTCTGTCAATGACAATGAATACAAAATCAATATTTAAGACTGCAGTCTCATGGACTTCATATTACAAAGAGAGCACTTCAGTTTTGAATTGCCCTATAATGAAATGTATCTTTGTTTAACATTCTTCTTTTAATGTCTCCAGAGGTTCTAGTTTTGCACCAGGTAACTGGAAAGCAGACAGTAGCAGAGAGAGTTGAGAAATCCAGTTTTCAGTCAAGACAAAAGCACGTCCCCAGAATTATGAGGTCTGATGTGCTTTCTTCATGCTCTTGATGGAGGATCAACATGCGTGTCTTCCTTGTCTCAAAGGCAAACCCTGATGGTATCAATGGAAAACTCTTACACACTCTGCAGACTTGCTGTGAAGCTGGAGTGAGGAGATCTGGAAATCTGGTCTCGTGCTGAGCCCACATTCTCTGAAACATTCATGAATCTACCTTGTTTCTCTATCATTACAAGCAGGTTTTTGAAGGCCAGGTGATTACTGACCTTATTGGATTTTGGCCAAGATATCAGACATAAAAACTTGTAAATGGTTGCTTCTGCCAAGCTTTGGATAGCACATCACTTCAGGTAATATTCAACTTCAGCAGTTCGGGGTGAGTTGTTGGCTTTTGTTCAGTGTCCCAGAGGAAAAAAACACTAAGAGAATATAATTCCATCAAGTCGAAGAAAAATATGTTCTTGGAAGGTGTTAGATAGTGCTAGGGTGTACAGAATGTATAAAACAACAGTAAATAAAACCTGTCTGTTTAAAATTAATGCCATAACCTGAATTTCTTTCCCTTTTGATTATAAATAATGCAGTATTCTTAGTATGTATGTTTAGATACCAAAATATAGTCAGGTTTGTCCCATAGAACATAATTTTTTTTAAATAAGCAGTGAATTTATGGTTCTGATTTGTTTGAAATGATAATATTTTGCCAACTAAATAGGTAAATAATGAAATAGATTTAGTTGATTGCACACAACAGACGAGGAGTATAGAAGAAATATGCATCCAAGGGAAAAAGTCGGTGCTTAAAATTATTTTTATTTTTAAAGGCTACTGCAGTTTAGAGTCACTTTCACTAGAGTTTGCTGGGATAAATTTGCTGACAGTATTTTTGCCCTTGACTCTTCAGAGTGACAGATGTTGTAAGTCAGGAAAACTTCACCTTCCCTGCAGTAACCTTTTATTAACAGATCATAACGGTGGCAGAAGCACAACTCTTGCAACATTCAAGGTGATGAGCTAAGAAACAGGACAGGTTTGGAATGTGTATCGACAAATGATGAGAAAACTGCCATGCTCTCCTTACTGTATAAAGTGAGAATAGAGCATGATTTTAACACAGAGGTCTTCTAATGTAAATATTAGCAATAAATAGGTGCTGGTGATGGTTATTTGTGGGAAGCAGGCTACAACTGCCTGCTCGTGTCGTGGGTGCCGAGAAGCAGGGTTGGTTCTGTGACAGCTGCTGGTAGTGCAGCACAGCTGGCTGAGCTGCTCAGTTCAAAAGGCACCACATCTGTAAGAGTTAACCAGTTTCCAGACCCTCTGGCCCTCCATGCTGTGGGACATGGGGTGCTGTAGTTCTGTGGGCTTAATGAGGTCATGCAGGAATCCCATAGGAGAGTGGGAAGTCTTAAAACTTTCAGCTGGTTGGCAAATTAATCATTGGATCATCTTCCCCTTCACCTGCTCAAATTTGGATGATAGTTGCAGTATGTGAGGCCGTAGTTAAATTCAGTTCTTCCCTAGGTATATGAATCTATGGTGTTCTTAATAGGTATACTACCCTTCTTTTTTCTTTTTCTCACAGCCTTCAGAGAAAAGGTTGATAGGGTTGAATAACAACAACAGTTCTAGTATTGTGTTCTTCTTCTGTAACTCTCAAAAGGCCTTTGCAGAGCTGATAAGTATAATTAGACTTGATCAGAAACTTCTGAGCAGGACAGAGCTCCACTGGAGGATGCTGATACTATAGGACCAACCGGTTTGGCTCTGGCTTTTGTTTGTCTAATGAGTTTTGATAACAGCAGAAGACATGTTTATATTCTGTAATATGCAACAGTGGTTCTATAAATGAGTTATTTCTACAGGCAAATATTTTTCTCTTGATTTACATGATGGCTGGGAGAAACCCTTAATGTACTGAGGTTGAGTCTGTGCTTAGGAACTGGCCAACAGGCTTATCAAGAATTAATTTTTAATTTATATTTTGTGGAATGTATTATATAATCCTTGTTTTTAACAGTCAACCATAACACTCATTCACCACCCTGGCATGGTGCAAGAAGGTGTGGTGATTCCTTTGTCTCTGCATTACGGATGTCTTTTCTCTTTAGAGCTATCAGGTTGTGATAGAGAAAATGGCCTTTGGTAGCTGATGCTTTCCTCTCTAAGCAGATAGGTTGTGTGGTGAATTTCTTAGAACTTGTTATAAGAACTATCATTTAAAAATAAAATGAAGTAATATTGACTTTGATATGAGCAAAACAGGCTATTTGATTTGATCTCAACGTAGTGGTGATAGTTATATTTTGCTCTTCTGCTGTCAACTGCAGATGAAAAAACCACGGTGATAAATGGGAATCTGTACAGTCCTAGGGACATATCCATTGCAATATAACAGCAACCCATATAAACTTAATGAATCTATTAATTAGAAATCCAGGAGAAATACTAAACTAGAAATATTAACTCATAGTGTGATTTCAAAATAGAAGGTTCATGAGGCCAGATAGCAGAAAAACAGCTCAAGGTACCACCTCATATCTCCAGATGTGTTCTGATGAACATGTGAGCCAGTAACATCTTTTAGTCTGATGTGGGGGAATTTCTCTAGGCTGCTTGGTTCACAAATTGGAGAGATTGGGTAGAAATTCATATTATATTTTTGGCAAAAATGTGGTTTTTCTCCTCTGTTTTGGATTTGTTAAAGGGAACAGTTCAAAGAATGGCTAAGAACCTGGAATTCTTTGGATCCATGTTCCATCCTGCCATTATATACACACTTTGACACTTTTTACCTTATATAATGGCATATTCCTTAGACATTGTAGGAGTTAAGTCTGAAATGTTTCACACTGGTGTGATTTATAACATACTTGATTCATTACAGGGATTTTCTTTATGAATGAAGTATGATAATGTGCAAAGGAAAAAAGGGGCGAAAAAGTTTTTCTTCAAAAAAATTCAAAAATAGATCCAGGGAATATTTTTAATCATTAGCATAAAGATGTTGCCACTTTCCAGAGGGGAAGACATTTTGTAGGAGATGTTTAGCCTTGAGGCAGTTCGTTCTTTACACAGAGGCATAAAAAATACAGCTCCTGGCTGTTTTTATCATTACTAATAAATGAATAAGCGCGGTTTCTGAAAAAACATGTTTTATCAGAAGGACATGTTACACTGTTCTTATCAATAATTCTATGCAAGTAAAATTCAAGCCTGCGGGATTGTATTGTTGCAAGTTTTTTATACAATCACTTTTCATAAAAGAAAAACAGACTGAGGTGATGATAAATGATGGATGAAAATTTTAGATGTAATTAAAAAAAAAAAAGTTGAATTCCCAAGTTCCTTTAACAAAGGGAATAAAAAAAAATACTGTAAAGCAATGGTTTGGTAGATAATATTCTATTAAAGTGAACTGCAGGCAGGAAAATTAGGCAGGTTTATATGAGAGAGATTGACAAGCTTTAAATAACCATGAATATGTGAATAGCTGACCTATTTTACTTCCCATTTTAATTGTAGAGATGAACAGATTAAGGGTTGTGCTGGAGAATGCAACTGGAGCTTTTAAGGGAGGAAAAACAGAGGAGTAGCAATCCTGTAGGAATACTGCAAGAACTCAAAGGGAGTTACACAGCTATTAACAGATCAGCTATAGAGTGGTCTCATTGCTGCCATCAAGTGTGTGAGCATCATGAAACAATGATTTTTGGCAGATAGCTGAGGAACAGAAAAAAGATGATTCAGTCATTGGAGTTAGTTGAGATTATCATGGAGTCATTTCAAAATTAGCAAAAATAAAATTCAAAGACGAGATACTTTGGCCACATATGGACCATAAGTGATTTTTACACTCCTACTCACATTTGGTGAACAGTTTTGTGGGGAAGAATTGTCATTTTGAGTTTGGAAGCTTTATCCATCAGGAGAAAGACAGCAGCTCACTCAAAACTGCCTGGATGAGTGGCATCTCCTAATGTATTTCCTGTTGTTAGTTTTTTATAGTTAGTTTTTTATACTAAGAGTCCAATGAAATTCTTCTCAATTCACTTTCAGATAGGTATTAGTGGACACCCAGTATTTAACAATGCATGTGAGCTTCAATTTCTTTAAATAATCAGGGAAAATCTAGTTTTTGATCATGTGGTTCAATTCTGTAATAGCGAACCCTCTCAAGCTTGTCTAGATTCCCTAACTTCCCTAATGTTAGAAAAATCTTGATTTTTTTTTTGTGCCTTTTACCTTTTTCAGAAAACAAACCAGCCTAAACATCTCGGTTTTTATTCAATGACAGGTAACAAGTATGTAAGATCAAAAGTTGGCCTACAACCAACACAATGGATTTTTATTGCTTTTAGATGCAGTCCTGAATTCTGCTGTGCCACAAGTTCTTTTGGCTCTGCTGGTAAAATCAGTGTACAATTACAATTCTGGTAATATTAGTACTTTCCAGAGGGGATCAATGAGAACAACCCATGCGAGAAATAGATCACAACACAAACTAAAATTTTCTTGCCTTTGTAAGGCTGCTTCCATCCATGTTACTAGTGAAAAGCCCAGCATAACGCTTGTAATTTTTAAAAATGAATTCTTAGAAAGGTCAATTAATATTCCCAGATCCTGGAAACAAGGATGGTTTGGTTCAGAGCAGTAGTACCAAGAGACAGATCAATTGTAACATGCCATTCTTGCAATTTCAAAGACACAAAGGCAACAGAGACAAAGCATAAGCTGCCTGACTTGACTTTTGGAGGAACCATAATCACCACAGTGAGGATTGCAGAAGCTACTCTTAATGGGAGCTGCTGTGGTCCTCTGAGGGAGGCGCATATTCTTGAGGAAGTTTGTTTTCATTTTGGTGTTGTTAAATACCTCTGAATGCTGAGTGTCTAATTTTCTTGGAATGATACTCATTTTGACATGTCAGACATAACAAAACTGCTATTTCTTATCAGCACAAATAATACAGCAGCATCTGGTAGATACTGGCTGATACCAGAGGATGGTGACACCTTCAGAGGCAATGCCACCAACATTGATTCAGACTATTTTTGACATTGCCTGATGTTTTCAGGCAGTTTTCCTGAAAACTCCCCCAAATATCTTTAGGTTTCTTTAAGCCTGAAGAAAATAAAGGATTCATCTGGGCAAGAATGGAAATGCCATCTGATTAGGCAGAGTAGCCACTTTCCTTGATGTTGGTAGTAAGATCTCTTAAGGAGGAGAAGTTGTTAGGGGAGGCAGCTTAGGGAAAAGGAAACAGGTGTTTGTTCTTCCATCTGAGAGAGAAATTCTGCATAAAAATGCCTAAAAATTATAACTGCTGGGTAGTATTTATTTTTTCCTTGGCTATATAATTTTATTTCCTTTCTAAGAGCAAAGTACACCAAAGCCCTGGAGCTGTTGATTATAGGTTACAGCTTCATTGTTTTAAGTTCCTATTATGGATATGCAAAAGCATAAGAAAGAAAAAAAGGATTAAGTACAGCAACTTGTGGTAAAGCTTCATAGGAGAAGGATTCTTCTGAATGCTAGGAAGTGATATCCAAAACCAACCATTCTTAGGAACAGTATGGCTTTATGGAAAGGCATAGAGACAGAGAAGATATCAAAGTGTAGATATGCTCATTTTCCAAAATGCTTATCACTCTCTAGAGAGAGAACACAATGATAGTAGATGAATCTTGCGAGGACTGACTTTTTATTATTATTTTATATAGGTTTGCTCAATAATGTTAACAATAATTTTAAAATAACAGCATTTGTTACCTGTCCAGCACATACATATTATGGCTCTGCCTGCCCATTTATTTCATATTTCTTTTCTATTTCTCTCTAGCACTAAATTTCAGTGGGCAATTTCAGTGAGAACCACACATACCAAAACAGTGGTGCCTAAATTCAGCTGTCATTACCTCATGTTGCAGAGCCTCTTTGGCACCAAAATCATCATTTCCTGTGTATGTCACTATGTGTATCACTGTGTGTAATCACCTTCAGGGCAGCTTCCCTCTGTGTTTATGTTCGAAGGAACACGGCAAACGTGGATTAGTTGGATTGCAGGATCTACCTCTTTGCAAACACTGTTCTTTTTGACTCATCTGCCCGCAAAATCTGTCTCTGCCCTGGGGTTGGTGCATCCTTCAGTGACCTAGAAAGGAGGAATTCTTATTCCCTTCCCTCCTTCATAATTATCCTGGCTGCTTTGCAGCATGTTCTGCTACAAAGGCCAAAGACCTTTAACCTTCTGCTGAAACTAATGCGAAACTCTCTACACTGTGTTTTCCCCTGCTCCTTGGAAGATATGTGGGTTATCCAGAGCACAAAGCAGAGTAGAAAATTTCCAATCACGGCATTTCCTTTTTTTATTATCTTTAGAAAGGCTGTATCAGGAGGTTGAAATTTGAGTGCATATCCTTTCCTTTCTGTTATTTCTTCATGTGAGTTTCTGTTCATCCTTAGGTTCATTGTTTACTTTATTTTCTTGTATTCTTAACTTAAGACTTTGTTTTCTCTCCACTTTTTTTTCCTTTGGTCTCTGATAGTCCTGCATTAGATATCTTCATTGTACATTATTTGAAGGGAGGGTAGATTCAAACCAAGGTAGATTCAAAACATTATGTTTGTTAATACCCTGTCCCAGTGAAATTTAAGTCTGATAAATGTGAAGAAGAGACATGTGTGCTGTGTGTGTACTGGCCAGAAGAGCAACTACAGAGCAGAGCACAAGGGGTACAGAGAAGATGGTTATACCCATGCAGAAGGTCCCTATCCCTAGAGACATCAGAGGTTGGGCTGGACAGCAGCAGTTGCTCTGAGGAACCTGATCTGGGTGAAGGTGTCCCAGCTTATTGCAGGGGCTTGAACCAGATGACATTTAGAGGTCTCTTCCAACTTAAACTCTACTGTGGTTCTGTGATTCGGAAACTGTAAGGATGGATGGGATGCTGATTGTGAAAGCATGTAATTTTGCTGGGCAAAGAGATCTGTGTTACATGAGGGCTGAGGGTAAGCCATATGGTAAAAGACTAGCTCTATATTTCAGTATCTCTGAGTGCAGGAAAATTGCTCACATCCATCAGAAATCACGCAGTTTCTCCAGCTAATGTACAGTCTCACAGCACTTGCATATTAAGTAATGTCTATAAAAAATTCATAAACATAAGGAGTCCGAAGCATTCAAAATCCAATACCAGGCAATTTGATGTTAAAATCTTGCAGAAAAATTGAACCCTACTTCCATTCATCCGAGAGCTTGCAGGCGGTTAACAAGGCAGTCATGGAGTTCATGCTTATTAGCCTTCCACACTCATTGGCCATGGTGTAGATTATATTTGTTCAATGAGCAGTTCTTAATGTGGGTTATCTTGGACTCTATTTTATCTGGATTTATGATGTCTGGCAGTGGTGTGCAAAAGCCCAACTGTAAAAGATGACTGCTGTGCTTCTGAGATATATGCCTCTCTATTCCTACTCCCTGGAAGTCCTCCAGCATGGCTGAGAAGATCAGGACAGGAATGTTTAGATGGGTGCAATCTGGAATCTCTAGTTCCTTCTGCATTTTTAAAAGCTGGAAAAGGGATACAAAAATGTAACCTTTTGTACCAAGCAACACAGTCACTGAGTTGGTACAAGGCTTCCAGGGTGCCAGTTCTGTCTTCCACATTTATGGGCTTGTCTGCATTTTCATGTGGTCCTCGATTTTGAAGGATTTTCAGTTTTTCAGTAGAACTTTGTACTGGACTGGAAATGGAAAACCCCAGTGTCCTTCTGGTAAACAAACAAATTTACCTCTCTGGTATTTAAGAATAAAAATCAGTTTGATTTTTGTTGCGTATTGAATTGAAAATTAGGGTTCAAGGTTATGAGTTTATATGAATAAGATTTACAGTATTTTTTAAATGCAGCCAACAGATTGGTGACATTTGGGATACTTAAGAACTATAGTATTTGATTTTGGTGTCTTGTGAGAACATTAGCAAATATTAAGTAGTTTACAAAATTCAGGTCAGCAGTTTAAAACAAATGGAAGAGCCTGGCTTTGATGTTTTCATTTTAGCTACTGCCTTTTCATGTGTGTTTTTGCAGTGGTATCTACTTAGGCGAGAGCCTTGCTGTGCTAAGTGATATACAAATACACAGTAGATAATAATGTCTGACTAAATGAGCTTCAATACAGACATAGTTAAACCTTACAGGTTCTGAAAATAAAATGAGGCCAATTGATTTGATAGGAGTAAATGATGTTTTGTCTGTCAGAGGAAGATTGCCCTAAGGGAATGGAAACAACATTTAAGACATTGCCACACACTGGCAATCCCTCTGCCTTGAGAAATCTCAGAGGTTGCCATGGGTGTGGAACAATTTAATTTGGATGAACATAATCAATATGCAAAGGCAGCTCAAAACAGTGCAATGTAGGCTTCACAGCAGTTTCCAATCTTAAGTTCATAAGGAATTGTTGTACTTACTGCATTTTTTGAGTTAATAGCACTCTAGCTGAGTAAGGAACACTCTGTAGCTTTCTAATTTTGCTACCATAGAATCACAGAATGGTTGGGTGGGAGAGGACCTTAAAGATCATCTAGTTCCAGCCCCCTTGCCACGGGCAGGGACACCTCCCACTAGACCAGGCTTTCCACTTAACCTGGCCTTGAACACTTTCAGGGATGGGGCACCCACATCTTCTCTGGGCAACCTGTTCCCGTCCCTCACCACCCAAGTAGACATTACATTTTTCCAAAACAAAGAATAGTATTTCCATTTCAGAGACAGTACATAGGACTAACTGGTAGGAATCCATTACGGCCTTTTACATTACTTGACCTTCCTCATAGTACAACCTCTGCGTAATTGTATTCTCTTACAATTTAAAAAGTTGTTTCTGTGTTAAATTTTTACCTCTTGGTATGAACTTGTGGCATTCAAAACCAGTTCAGAGTCTGTGAAATGCATCCTGGAAAAGTAGCTCGAGTATTCCCTCTCACTATTATAATCATTCGCCTCTTTTTCTGAGCTTAGCTAGCTGCCAGTTTCTAGCTTTGGGTTTTGTTATAACTACCTGTTAGATTAAAGTGCTTTCTGCTATCAGAAATCTCTGCTAGATTTTCTGCCCAGATTGCTTGTGATCAAGTTATACTGTAATCCTTCACCATCAGAAGTGACTATGGATCTTCTGCCTTGGTGAAAACAGATCTTAAGTCATCCATCTGGGTTCCCTCTGAATATTTTTCAACATTTTTTTCTGAATTAGAGGTCTTCAAAGTGAGCCAAAAGTGTATGGAAGTGCCTTGATATTACAATGTACATACCATCTATAGAGGCAATGCTACCTCTGCTCTGTTCTAGATGGTCCCTTATTCAAAGAAACTCTTGGCTACCACATTGTGTCTAATTCTGTTGATGAATAATGCATGCATTAATTAAATGATTACCATTATAGCACTGATTCCTGGAAGATCTCAGAGGATGTCATTCTTCAGGAATGAAATCCGGGTGATGTTGGGGGGATTGTTATGGATTAGTCTTCGATAAATTACCTTCTCTTGTAAAAACATACAAGTAGCACACAAATATTATTTGCGTGTGGGACAACAGAAACAGCCAAATGTGATGATCACGTTGTCAATGACAATATAGTGAAATGAAATATAATGTGAGTATTGATTATGTAAGTTAAGCCAATGAACCTTAAAATAGTTGTGCTCAAATTACTCTTTTCTTTCAGTGGTCTTTTCTTTTTCTTTAAAGCTGAAGAATAATGGAACAATATATAACTGTTCAAAAAGTTGCCATGCTCATGGCCTGGGACCAACACAGTTAAAACAATATTATTGAAGTGAAAACATATTTATTTCTGAGACAAATCTGCATCAATTAGCCTCTACACCCAAACTTCTCAAGGGGAAGTGCTACAATTATTTTAATGCAAGTGTTTTTCAGGAACAAGTTAAAAGAAAACAAGCATAATTTTCTGCCATTGAAGACTGAGATTATGGTTGTTAACATGCATTAGTAGAGGGTAACTAAAGATTGCTGAAGAAATTTCCATAAATACAGGCATAGAAATGTTTTACAACATTCTTTTAATCCATTACAGTGCATTCGAACTTTCTTCTTTCCCCTCATCTTCTGTTTTTTAAAATTTTCAGTCTCTAATTTTAAATTCACTTACTGCAGTTGCCACTGCAGCTTGTAGTTTACTGGCCTCCAGCTGTGCTGGGTTTCCACCAGGTTCTTGTTGATCACTGACATGAGTTGCTGCTTCTGGAGGGAACAAGTCAGCAGAATGTAGAAAGTGCTCTGTTCCTGCAGCTCAGGGCATACTTGGTGGACAGTTTGTCACAATGTTCAATAACACTCTGTATAAGATCACTGGACTCCTATGATGAAACAATAACTTTTATTGGTTCAGCCTTAGAAGACCCAAGCTGTTCTCAACGAGGAGAAAATCGCCTCTCCTGCAGATGGGGTGTCCCTACTAGACTGGCAGATGTTCTCTGTCTGGTACATAATCAGTTTCTCTATTGGATGAGATACTGCATTTACTGGAATATAGTCCCAGAGAAAAATTACTGACAACTTTGAGAAGCTGCTGGCACCCTGCAAATGAATTTAAATATGAGTTACAGTTCTCAAGAAAGATGAGAAGAGTCTAAGGGAAAGGTAGAGGGTAAAACTCTGAGTAATTTAGGGTTTCTGACAGCTGCTAAGCAGGAGGAAGAAGGCAGAGTATAAAGTGGTTTTTACAAGCGAGAAACAGGGATGAGCTATGGAAAACGAAAAATGAAAAGCAATTAAGTATAGGAAAGGTAAAACAATGTAAGTTTTCAAAAAGAGTCAGAGAAATCTGCTCATGAGCACCGTTTTGAAGATATGTATAGTCAACATTCCATAGGTTGTATGAACTTCTGTGTGTTGGGTTTAATTACACCCACCTGCTAAAATAAACTCTACCAGCTGTTTTTTTAGTAACTTTTCTCACTCTTCTCTCGTGGCTGGGGTACTTGTGCACCTACAAATTGTTTCCTTCAGAAAGCCACTCTTTTGAGGCCATTTATGGGCTGTCTGCAGTTGAGGCTATAGGCACAGCTTTAAATTAAACTGGGCCAATGGTGGTCCAAAAATACCTTCAGCACAAATATAGAACTCAATCTGCTTATTTTGTGTACCAAAATGTGTTTTATTTCTGTTGTAAAAACTGGAGTACTTATCACTGTGATATGCAAGTACTTCTTGATAGATGCCTGTATCATCCTGGAGCTTATTTAGGGGAGGGAGATGCTATTATCTTTCTTTATAGGTGGGAACACAAAAGCAAAAGTATTTCAGGTTGAACTTTCAAAACCAAGCCTTTGATCTTTCTGTTGCAATATGCTCTGTTTCTAATACATCACAAGTACTCAGAGACTGACTAAAATTGGAGTTCCTGGCACCAGGGCATTCTTAATTTGGGTGTATGGTTTCCTCATGTTTTTTGTTCTTGATATTTTCTCTTTTTCTCCCTCTGGCTTTCTAGTTTAGACTGCTTTTGCATGGAACTGAAAATGCTTTTCAAAAGGAGACCTCCTATAAGTTTGGAATTTAATGAAAGATCAAGATTGTAAAATATCTTACTAAATCAGCTATTAAACAATCTTTTTTATTGTTTTCATTGAGGGTGTGGGTTTTTTTTCCCTTCAAGACCTTTCATGGAAATGCTGTGTTTAGGGTAGGCATTTTCTTGCTGAAATGTTGCTTTTCCCTTGTTCCAGTCATATTTTGTGTGTTATATTTTGTGGTCATTATAATGTGTTTGTTTACTTTTTTTTTTGTAAAAGTCAGTTTAGGTACCTGCTCTTTCTCACCAATCTTTTTGGGTAAACAATAATGTCATCTATTCAATGTAGTTTCTTGTTTGTCTGAAGCTAATTTTGTACTTTGATCCTTTTAAAAATTTTAATGCTCCTTCTCTTGCTCATACTCCCAGTCTCTTGTGGGAAGAGAATTGGACAGGTATGTCTTTGTAGAAATACAGCTGACAAGTCTATCTCTACAGAGCTACTAGGATAGAGGTGGTGTCTTACTTAGCCATTCAAGAAACATAATGTTACAAATTGTCACATAGAACCATTTTAAAGAGTAGTGGTTTGGGGTATTTTTCTAGTTGAGTGAAAAAAAAATGACTGTATTTGTACATTTGTGTTTTGTTTTTAAGAGATGCTTTCAGATTGAAATTTGAAAAAAAAAAAGACCCCTACTCCCAAAAAACATGCCTCTTTCCCCCCCCCCCCCCCCAAACTTGAGCCAGTTTATGAGTTTTCAAATATACCAGCTTTTACATGCAATGATTAAAATCCACTAAGTTCCTATCACCCTAACAAGCCAGGTTCCCATTTAAAGTAAAAAGTTTGTATGTTGATAGGAATTTGCGTGCTGTTAGATGGTGTTTCCTGAGTATTGTCTTCATACTTTCTTTAACTTCTAGCCTCTAGCCAAAAATGTTATCGAGGTCTCTAATAATATTTATGGTGGCCTTCCTACATGATGGCTTGCACTCCATGCTGATTTATAAGAAATTTAAAGAAATGCCTGTGTGCTGTGATTATATTAATTCATTCTCTGTTTGTAGCTCAAGTCTTACTATTTCCCTTCAAAATAAAAAATTAATTACCACTGGTGAAATTTGATGCAATTTCCCTTCCCACTTCTGATGGTGTAACCAGAGTTAACTGCTCAGCAAATAAATCTTGCACAGCAGTCTGTTGCAGTTTAAGAAAATTTATGCTGTCGGTTGAGGGAACTGCTGGAAATGTTGTACTCAAGGCTCTCCAAAACGTAATTGAGAATGTCAGGAGAAATCATTACAGAATAGGCGATTGCCCAGATTTATCTGTTACACTAGACAGCTTTAAAACATGCAATATGTGCGAGAGGTGGAGAGCTGTTCCAGCACAGCAGCACAGCCGTGGAACACGGCCAAGTGGCTCACACATTTGTTCTAGCTACATATATTTTAAATATAAAGGAATGATTACCAGTGTCAGGTGCTTTATATGACTCGCATTAATTTTGAGGAGAAGAGAGGATAAAACCCAAGAACTCCTCTGTGGGTTGGATATAGAGACTAGATGCAGGGAATTCAAAGAAACAGACAGGCAAGATACACAGATCTTTACCCTGTTTTGTTGGATTTGGACGTAAAACATGAATCCCCATGATTCATTAAGACAATTCTTACGGCAATGTATTTCCAATATTCTGATCAATGGCTTCTAATAAATGTCATCAATGCACATTTATTCTGTCGCTGTTCTATACTGTTGTCAGGTTTTATGGAATAAACTTGTGATCTGAGTGATGATTATAATTGCTGTCTGAAGTTTACTTATTAAGCAGAGAAACGTGTCTTTTATAATTTTCAGAAATAAATCTGCTGCTTTGGAAGTGCAATAAGGAAAAATGTCTGAATAGTAAAGAAAAACTACAGAGAACTAAAATAAGTATTACACAGTGCAGCAGCGCAGAAACTACTAATCGTATGCAGAAACTCATAAATTCAAGTGAATTGAACTTGAAGTCATAAAGCATGTGGGTAAGTTTGATAATTTATGTATGAAAAGAATATAAAGAGCTTGAAATTCACTGGCCCATACTTGATAAAATTTGCTTTTGATATACTGTCACCCCCATGGTATTAAATTAAAGGCTTTGCACACCTCATTGCATTTTTTATATGAAAGATGCTAATTTACTTTAGATTTTGGACCAGTTTTACACTTAAAGCCAAGTACATATTTGTTGAGAAATTTGGAAAAATATATATGAAGTGGAACTACGTATTTACCTAGGTAAACATTAGATCTTATGAAGAAAGCAAAAGGAAGTATGAAAAGACTCAAATTCACGTGCAAACAGTGTTTTAATGGCAAAAATGAGGAGTAATTAAAGAAGAGAGAACATGGATAAAGAAATTAATTAAATCCAACCTTTTGTTTATTCTGTATTTCATCTTTCATGGAAATATTGCCCAATAAGACTGCTCTGTGTTATTGGAAAGAATACAGAGACTGAAGATAATTTTTAGAAATGAATATACCTCATGTAGTCAGGAGCCACAGATTATTGCAGTGCTGTATGTTACCGTAAGTAGGAATAAGGAGAAGTGGGTTTATAATTGTCTTTTTTACTTAAGCCTTGCTAATTTATTAGTGCTCTTTAAGTCCTACAGGTATAAAGAGCAATATGGGTGAAATACATCTGCAATCTGTGTGCAGAGTTTGCTTTTACCATTTTCTCCTGGTGTGAAAAGCTAACTCACATGGATCAACATCAAAGAGTTGAGAGACTAAAGCTCTATAAATATTCTAAATAAAATATATCTTTATATTTCATGTCTGCATGTTCTCTGATGCTGAACTCCTTTGTAAATAGGGATGGATTGAACGGAGAATGATTCAGTTGTGCTTGCCCAGTATGGCTTACTGAAGGTCTGTTTAGGGGCCAGTGTTACTGCTGCCTGATTTAAATCTGAGTCTTCATGAGGAAAGAGCCAGGAGCAAACAGTTTACTCTGCTGCTTTGGGTAAAAGAGATGGCCCTTCTGTCAGTAGAATTATTTCTCAGGAACACCTGAGTAAGAGAACAGATGCAGGTGAGCTTTATCACATGTGCGGTATCACTTTACACACACTCATGGTTTTCCAGCCTTTAATACCTGCAGTGATGTTGAACATTGGTCCTTCCAGTCCATTCCTTGGTCATCTTAAGGATGATCATTTCAGTTAGTGTCAGTGCAAAGGGACATTGCACAGCTATTGTTCTGAGGGATGTGTGTCGGGGGAGGAATATGACATTTCTGGGAGACTGTTGGGGCCCTCACGAAGTGTTAAGATTATTTAGGTGGCTGTGCTGCAGAGAAACGTACATTAACTTGAAATATGGGAAATATCTGTAATAAAGGGTTCCAGTTTATTTGATCAGGGAGAAAACCTAGACAAAGAAAACCCTTGGGTGTTTTTAAAATGTTCCTTAATGCTTTTTATGCTCCTCAAGACGCAGTGAAGGTCAATGCAGTAGGAAATGTCTCCATTGATTTAGACAAATGGTACCACTTTGCATTGCATTCCATTTTCCCTTTTATCCACTTGAAGAGCTACCATAAGACTTTACCTTAGGCTGTCAGGCAATGTGCAAATTTTTCATAACCCCTGGTGAGGTTATTAGGTTGGCATATCTCTTACCCTTTAGGGCAAGTGCTTCCACTAAGAGGCTTTTTCATTTGTTGTTGTTACCATTGTGCCTGCTTTATAAATATTTATTTTTGCTAATAATTAATTTCTCTTGTATTTTATTAACCTACAAAACAGAATGATATTCAAGTTAATTTAACTTTAATATAAAGATGAAAATTAAAATATTTCTTCTTTCATATTTTATTTGTCGGTTGTCACGGTTGCTCTGCAACCATTACTGAGTGATGCTGCAGGGTTTATAATGCACGTCAGAATACTGAGCCTGAATAATAAGACAATGTACTTATGTGGTCAGCAGATTTAATGGGATCTAATAACAGCAGAATGAATTTTAGGAAGCTCCAGTGTTGAGACCAAGGCCTTACAAACTCAATAGGAGTTTTGAAGGTTGCATCACTTTTCAATCCAAATACAGGATTTATTGCTGTAGAAAGCCATCTTGTTTAATAGGCAGCTGGAATAACTATTATAGAGGTGTGTACATATCTATATCTATCTATATCTGTATCTATATCTATATCTACATATGTAATTGTTATACATCCTCACGGATAAAGAAATACAAACACTGTGCATGGCTGCCACTCTTTATAAAAATATTACAGGTGAAGCACTAGTTGTAGTACTGGAGGTTGCTAGAGCTTTCTCTTATAATTGCAAAGATTTTTGTTTGGAATAGACAAATGCAGACTTGTCAAGTCTCATGCTGTCAGCTTTGCCCTTCTTTGCTACCTTCTTTCCAGCTGCAGAGTTATTGCCCTGACTTGTAGGTGCTCCTGTGCTTTCATCAGTGTTTTGTGCAGGCAGAGCAGGCGATGGAGGGATGCTGTGGTGCTGCTGCACACCACTGAGCACTTGGCCTCTTGAGAGGCTGAATCCTCTAAGGAAAACCAGGCAGCATTTGACTGCTGCAGTCTCCTCTGTGGCACCTGAATATATCTAAGTCTGTATGTCAGCTGGGAATTAGGAATTGCTGTGACAGGAAGGTTTGAAAGAGAGATCAGTGGAGTTTCAGACTTCAGGCTTCACTCTTTACTGGGTTGACAGTGCACATGGCCTGAGATTAGTTCTTAACCTGTCAGTAATTGTCACTGCACGTACAAACCCGTCAGTCCTTTAAAAAACCCATCCCAATTTAGCTGTGATACGTAATGCCACTGGACTGGTACCATGTTGGTTATGACTGCTGACTCGGGTCCTTGAAAGCTCAAGGTGGCCGGTCCCAAGACCTCTTTGATGAAGGAACTCCCAGCTTTCTTCATGCCTTGTTGGTGTCTTTTTCTCCTCTGACCCTTTCTCAACAGGAAAAGGGCTCATCTCACCTGACCAAGCCATCTTACTTTTACGACAATTACTTTTGGTTTCCCTTATTCTTTTGGTTTCAATGTATGAAAAGTTCATACTCAGGAGTATATTATAAGATCAGTGTTTGTATTTAAAGTGCAATACAGATTTTTCATATGCAGAAATTAGCAGAACTGAGGCAAAAATACCATAGATCCTTTGCTGAAAATAACATTCAAATTATATAATTAAATTTTCTTTGCTAAATTATTCCTAAGAGATGGAAGTAACTCTAAACATAATGAAAGACAATGCAAGAAATGATCTTTACCTTGTACCAACTCTAATAAAAAATGTGAAATACTCTCCCAGAGGAAAAAAAACCTTGTGGCTAAGTTTCTGCTGAGTTAGCGAGCTGAACTGACTCCATAAACATTGGGAGCAATGTCAGGGCTGATTTCAGTCAGTGGGATGATGTGTGGAGGGGCAAGAGTGAGAGGGGTGTGGTGAAATGAACCTCAGCCAGGAAGAAGTGAGCTGGCCATCTTATGGAACTTCCCTCTGAGATGCATATTTTGCAAAACTGTAGATTTTTACATCTTGTAAACAACTCATTAATTAGAACAAACTTAGAAAGAATCTACCTGCCCTAGTGTTGGTCAGGAGTGACTGGCTCTATTGTAAGATTGAACCAGCTCAAATTTGTGTCTCCTCCAGCCAGGCTGAATGACACAACCACTGCATTACTGATGCAAACTAAATATTGAGGCTTATTTTGTTTGAAATTTCTTGGTGTCACCTGAATGGATGAACTTTTTTTTTGATTGTCGTGCATTCTGTGGTTTAAGGAGTAACATTTTATTGGTCCACCCTGAGTAGTAAATGTTGAAAACCAGAAGAGCTGTTTTTATAAAACTTGCCATAAATAAATGCCTTCAGTTTAATTCTTCAGAATGCTTTTAATGGTAATAGAGATTTGGTCTTCTCAAATCACATTGTATCAGGTTTTAACCTTAGATTAGCCTACAGATCATGCAGAAAGTAAAGCCAGATGAATTTACAACTAGCCCACACTACTAAGTTCACCTTTGGGAGTATATTGAGCTGCTACTGCAATCAGTTTGAAACTGTCAAAAAAATAGCTGTAGTGCAGAAAAATTCAGAGACAAATAACTGGTTGAAAGTCAGCGATAAGAGTTAGAAATTCTGAGTGCTGCCATTGCTTCTCAGAATAAGGACAAATCTGGATCTTGTCACCTTTCTGCTTTGATGTGAGCGTTCTTGTGGTTCAAATTGTGTTGGCATGAAAATATTCCTTGAGATTGCCTTTCCAATATGCAGTTTAGAGCTGAGTAATTGAGGGATTTAAAAGAACTTATTTTTCCTTTGTCCTGAGAGAATGATATTTCATTTTGAACTTGCGTGGCTGGATGACATTATTGTTAATATCTTAAGAGTGGATGTCATAATGTTGGTATCTATGAATTCCAGAATCAATTAGTTGCCCTTTAAAGATTCCAGGCCAAGGCAGAATTTCCCTTGGTTGCCATTTTTTTCCCGAAAAATGATACTAAGAGTGACATATATAGACTTGGTTTTTTTCCTTTGTGTGATCACTTCCATACATTAGTGAAATGGAAGTGCTCAAAGTCAACTAAAATTATTGATTTCAGGAGTATAAAACTGGATTCATATGTACTGGTGGGTGCAGATTTAGCTGCAGACTTTTTTGTTACAGACAGCGTAGGATTAGAAAGGAGGATTAGCATATCTAAAGTATGGGGGCGAGTGGGGACTTAGTAACAACTAGAGTGATGAAAAAATATGATTTCTCATAAGTGTTATTTGTTGATACCGTGTGGCTCCAGTTCTATTGCCCAAACTCATGTTACATGTTCTGCAATCCTTAATTTCAGCCACAAATAACATATTGAGGTACATTTGTACATTGCTAGGCAAACCAGATTTGGATATGTTACACTGAACCATTCTGACTCTATTTATTATCTAGCCATTATCTATTGCTGGAATGGTCACAGATAAAATGAAGTGTAAAAAACGGATATTTTTGGCAAGAATTAGAGTTTATGAGGAACTGCATTGCATAAAGTATGAAATGAAGGATATATCAAGTTCCAACAGAAATGTTTCCAATTAACCAGGTATTTTACCACTGATTGTTTTGCTACTAGATCAGATAAAAGGAAATATTTCTACTAAAGAGTCTGTTGTATTATTTAAAATATAGCAAGATGTTGTGGGCTTTAGTATTGTCAGAATTTGAGTCCTAAAACAGTAGAGTAATGGGAAACACTTCTTTGTCACTGTCACTGATTGGAATGGTCTTATTGAGAGTCTATAAAACAACTGCAGAATCCAGAGTTAAGTAAACACTAGTGTTGAAAAATAAGCAATAAATAAATCAGAGAAGATTGAAAAAAAAAAGTTACTGTATAGATTTTATGCCCGCAAATAGAAAACCAGGAATTTAAAAAAGCAGACAGCCAAATAATTTTATGGCCTTTTATTTAAGCAGTGATTGTACAACACATTCTGTGGGGTACATGATAGTATGAAATTATGTCTGTTTCTGACACTTTGCTCCTGCTACTGCTCCTCTTTTATTTCAGCAGTGTTTCTTAAAGAAACTTGCTAGGCTCCTGTATGCTACTTATTTGCAGTCTTTCACGCTCTGATGTTCATTTTTAGGGTGTGCTGAAGGATAACATTGGCAGTCATTATCTTCACAGGGTATGTTTTCTTCTGTTACTTGTGCATATTGGCTTGTTTCAGAGTTACTCATTTGGGACCGCTGGGTTTCATTTCCATGTTGCCTAATTGGCTTTTATGAATGACTGATAAACGTGCAAAGTGATGGATATATTGTCAGATGAATTTTCAACATTTTCCTTTCAAAAGATGAAGGGTAAGGATGGATTTGTAACTTGTTACAGACAGGCTTCCCTCTGTTATTTTCATAGATCATTGATACTTTAAATTGTTTTAATTTTGAGACAGAAGCCATGAATCGTTACAAGAATCAGAGAAAGTGCATGAACTTTTTAAAGAGGTGAAATCAAAAAGAGAGGCCAAGCTGATGGAGCTGCTAGCCCCAAAGAATATCCCTTTAAATAACATAATGAGATTCCAGGAGGCATTTGTGTCCTTTGTGAGTTTTCTTCAAAAAGTAGCAGGTTCCAGCCTATTTGTAAACACATTAGCTGCATTTCCTTCTGTCTTCAAAGGGATAAAAGCCATTGTAAGAGAGTGCTTGAGACTTTAGGAACCATCTTTGCCCTTTTTTTCACACTCCACAGGCAGCACAGTGGTAGAATACGCAGTGGGATACCAACTTTAAAGTCCTCATTTTACCCTTAAAAGCTGTGCTGCTGACAGTGCATTTTTAAAAAGGTCTTTAGCTTGAAGTGGCAAAAAGGTCTATATGCTAAATACAAGAGACTTTGATGTTTTTTGTTTTTTCCCCTCTGAAATTTTAAATGGGGTTTAAAAATCCTGTGAATTGAGTGACCTATCCAGCAATAGGTGTTGTCAATATGTTAGGTGGATTTAAATGAGTCTTTCTTCCAGCTCTTTGTAGGAGTTGATCATAAAATTTGACTCTAGTTTTGCAAATGTGTCCGAAATATGGCTTTAAGAGAACAGAGAAGTTTGTTAGAAACATGGTTCTTCTTTCTGTTTCTATTTTCTTCTGCTTCTGGAACTTCTGTTAAGAGTGCAGCTGTATGCATTGGTACATAATTACGTACAGTAAGCAAGGGTGAAGCAAGCTGTACATGGAAAAAAAATCTGTGGATTTTGGAATGGTTGATTGTTTTTACAGTTACTCAGCATGGAACTCCTGGAGTTTTTATGTTCATTTCTTACTGGATGCCTAGTATCTAAATATCGAGTCTGAATTTTGATGGTTTAAAATTTCTTTATCAAAATTAGTAAGGATTTGTAATAATAGTCGTTATATTTATTCACATCATCTGTTGAAGTGTTGTCCAACAACCTCTGATTAATACCAGTTTGATAGGTCTATATTAATATCAAATATCAGTCTATACCAGATATGTGGTAAACAGTGTTTAACTTTCCATTTTAAATGATTCTTTTCTGTTGCTGCTTCTCTTTTTGACTTGTTGATGGTACATTGACTAAAAGGTAGAAGTAATAAAAACATCCTAGTGGAGAGTGCTCTTGTTGAATTCGGCTGTTTTATATTCTTCACAACTGATCTCTGTGCTGTTCATATCAAAGCAATCCAGGCTGTTATCTCTGAAAAGAGACTGGTATTTTACATGTTTGTTCCCTGGGTATGTTTAGTTTATGAATAGACTACAGAGGTCTTGAGAAGTTTTGAGGTGTGAATTGTGAAGGGCAAGTGTTATCAGCCCCTACAAAAGTCTTGAGGAAGTGGAAGTGCTCCTCTGTAGCTTCATATTCAGAACCATTACTGAGACTTGCACAGGGCAGGTATGCCACAACCCTTTTTGCAGTTCATCCAACTTCCCTGGCATAATTGACACTGGCATAATTAAGGCATGTCCGTACTCAGCTGTGAGGCTTTGTTGCTACACGAAGGGTTGCTGATCATCTCTGTGCTCCTTCACCCTGCCTTTGACCAGCACCATGGTAACAGTCGCTGTGAAAGTCATGTATGAGATAGAAAAAGCAAATCTCATTTAGAAACCCTCTTTCTCTGCTTTGTCTTCTGCTTAAAAAATCTTGAGGTGTTTGAGGCAGACAGCCAGTTAAATAGCGGTCTCCTGCAAGATTTTTGTCTGGATCACACTTCAGATTCCAACCCCTGTGTTCAACACTGTTAGAGTCTGGGATGGGCTTATGATCATCCTTAATTGGTGGTGTTGCCTTCTGCATCTGACATTGCTCCAACCTTGCTGACATACATGAACATCCAACACAAGGAGGATTAGATGTCAAACATTCCTGACTGCTTGAATTTTCACTTTAAACTGGATGCAGGGCAAGGCAAATCCAACAAGATAAAAGTAAGGAAGCCTGGGGATTTTGTGAGGGGCATTAGAACACACTGGGGACCAAAAGTAGTCTACCAGGATCAGTAGGTACCTCTTGAACTACTGGTTCTTACCTTTGTACCAAGGTCTCCAGTGTGAAAGGCTAATAATTAATTCCATTCACTGCCTATTCTTTTGAAAGCTCCAGAGGTTAAAGCTATTGAGGAGTGATGATGACAGTCTCTTGTAATATTTAAACCACTGTTAAATTGGAATTAGATTCTAGGGTTGACAATTTGTAACCAATGTGGATTTGTACCTGCATCACTTTATCTCTCAGCTGCCTGCCTGAAGCACTGTAAAGAGTTCCTTCAGTAAGCAGCTCTATTCACAGAGGTAACTTTTGGTGCTTCTCATTCTAAATCTATGATTCCTCCTCTTCCCTGTATCTTTTTGCTTTAAATGGGAGGACTTTGTTAATTATGGATATTCTGTTTGGGTTTTGTTTTTTTTGTGCGTGTTAGCAGGAATTAACGTCTCCCTGTCCAGAAGCCCAGATGCAGCAGTGGGTGGCTTTGGCACTCAGAATTTTTGTGAAATGGATGTTGGGGAAAGAAAAGTGAAGGCTTAACACTGGCGTAATTGTAGGCACAGGTGAATACTTTGAGTTATCAATCTCTTTCAGAAGAGTGCATATTGAGCTCACTGACTACACCTGACTCCTCCTGAGGCTGTATCTTCCTTTTGTATTTTCAGTTTCCAGCAGTCTCCTGGTGCTGGCTGTTGATCATCTCAAGGGATGTGAACTGCTATTGTCCCTTTGCAAGCTCTATTAGGCCTGTGTGCAGTATTCTCACCTGCTTGAGGTGAGAGCTTAGGATGTGAATTTAGACTGCACATATGGCAAGGTATTGGACTTAGTATTGACTTCAATTAGACTTGTTTAGGCTGGGGAACCTGGGAGAAGTATTCCTTAATTAAAATGAAGCAAGTGTGGTCCCCAAGCAGGGAGTCCTACCTTGTTCTGCTCTCATAAACACGCGCTTAGTATTTGATGCTGTCTTCAAACAGAGGTGGCTGAGGAAGATTAAAGTGGATTCTGGTCTCAGATTTATGGATGGGAAAAACTCAGACTATTTCTAGTATTAGCAGGTTTTGCCTAGAGCTTTAAATCAAGTTTTTTTTTTTTTTTTTTTTTTTTTTTTTTTTTTTCTGGGGTATTTTTCTTGTTTTCTCATATGTTACTATAAAAGGAAACAGTGGGTGTTAGCTGCCTCTACTACCAGGCTGTTCATACTCATTGCCACACGCTTGAAACTCGCCATAGATTGTACAACTTCAAGGTATAATTCCTAAAGTGCCAGACATGCAATTTTGCAGGCTCAGGTTTCGGTATCAGGGAGAAGATTTCCTTCAGCATGGCATGGGTGATTGCAGAGTTAGCTATTTTAGTTAAAAAGGTTAAATAAAATATCAGTTGTTACTGTGAGACTTTAGTCACCAGGTAATTTTGAGTGTTCTGGCACTGCAAAAAGCACAGGGACGGAGCTTTCGGAGTAGCAATCCTTTCAGTTCATAAATTAGATCATTTTAATGGTCCACAAAGTGCATGGAAAATACCATTTTCAAAGATGTGAGTAACTGTTTCTAAGCAGCCGTGATACTTGTTCATCTGTGAGAAAATCTAGAGGGTTTTTATTTTCCTTTTCAGTTCTGAGGTAAAAAAGAAGGCATACATTGAAATGAAACTATTCAACATTTATGATTGTGCTAGGTCGGACTTTTCAACCTTATTTATTTTTAAAATGAACTTCTTATTCACTCAAGTAGTGAGAAATAGCATCAGATTCAGAAATCTCAACAGAAAATAAAATGGAAAAGGGAAGAAAAGTTAAGCTCTTATTTTGCTATAGGTATAGTTCACCTGTTTTCCAGGATAGGGAGACTCACAGATATCTGCAACATTAAAGGGAGAGGGAGAAATTCCTTTCTGTTGCTATCTTTATGAAATTAGGTATCTAAAATGTACTTGTACAACAAACTGGATTGTCTTATTTGCCTGAAACCAAGTCATTAAAAATTTTTGTACAAAAATTTTGTCAAAAATATAATAAAATAAGAATTTTGGTAGCATGACCATTTTTAAGAGTGAGAGAGGGGAAAGCAATACATTGTCAGTGAGGTTCAGTGCCAAATCCTGCTTGTTTTAATCTTGCAGAATTCCTCTTGACTGACACTGGGGGATTCTTCTAAGTAGGGTTTTGCTTGGAGCTCTGTGAATAATGGAGCTTATGCTTCTCATACAAAATTTTGGGGAGGATTTTTTCCAGTAGGTGAAAGAAAAAATTCATGAACTGGTTTTATTCTTTCAGACCCAGGCATTTTGAGAAAGAGTTAGAGGTTTTAAGGTCCAGTTTTAAAGCCTTGCTCTAAAAACAGGAGGTAGAGACCAAATATAGTGTTTTACCTTCGATCTACACAATGGACTCCCAGAGGGCAGACTTTGGCCTATTCAAGAGACTGATTTAGAGAGTACCTTGGGAAACAGCCCTTAAAAACAAAGGAAGGAAACAGTGGGTCCAGGAAGGATGGATGTACTTCAAGAATGAAATCTTGAAGGTGCAGGAGCAGACTGCTCTTATGTGCTGAAAGATGAGCCAACAGGGAAGATAACTGGCCTGGATGGGCAGGGAGTTTTGAAGGAACTAAGGGAAAAAAAGAGGGTGTATCACTTTTGAAATGAGGGACAGGAAACTCAGGAAGTATTTAAGGATATTGCTAGGTCATGTAGGAAGAAAATTAGGGAGCCGAAAACCCAATTAGAACTTAATCTGACCCCTCCTGCGAAGGATAATAAGGAAGTGTTTTTGTAAGTACGTTAATGACAAAAGGATGGGCAAGGAGAACTTCCATTCTTTATTGGATGTGGCGGGGGGAATATAATCACCAAAGATGAGGAAAAGGCTGAGGTACTTAACATGTTCTTTGCCTCAGTTTTCAACGATAAGGCAGGTTGTCCTCAGGACAAGTGTCCTCCTGGGCTGGTGCATTGGGACAGGGAATAAAGCCCCTCTGTTATCCAGGAGGAAGCAGTTCCTGCTGAGCCATTTAGATGCTCCCAAGTCTATGGGGCCGGATGGGATCCATCTTAGGGTGATGAGGGAGCTGGCAGATGAGCTTGCAAAGCTGCTCTCCATCATTTACCATCAGTCCTGGCTCACTGGGGATGCCCCAGATGACTGGAAGCTGGCCAATGTGACACCCATCCAGAAGAAGGGCCGGAAGGAGGATCCGGGAAACTACAGGCCTGTCAGCCTGACCTTGGTGCCCATCAGGATTGTGGAACAGATCATCTTGAGTGCCATCACATGGCACTTACAGGATGGCCAGGGGATCAGACCCAGCCAGCATGGGTTTAGGAGGGGCAGGTCATGCCTGACCAACCTGCTCTTCTTTTATAACCAGGTGACCTGCCTGGTGGATGCGGGGAAGGCTGTGGATGTTTTCTACCTGGACTTCAGCAAGGCCTTTGACACCGTCTCCCACATCACACTCCTGGAAAAGCTGGCAGCCCACGCCTTGGACAGGTGCTCTTTTCAGTGGGTTAAGAACTGGCTGGGCAGCCAGGCCCAGAGAGTGGTGGTGAACGGTGCTGCATCCAGCTGGCGGCCAGTCACTGGTGGTGTCGTTATAGATAAACTATATATACACACATTTTTTTCTTTTTTTTCTGTATAGACTGCATTCATTCAGGTCCTTGCTGTTCAGAGTATGAATTTTCTTGTTTATTCAGTGGAGGTAGGCTGTCTTTCGGAAGTATTTGCTTCCCCTGTAACATGCTCTTGGCTCACCCCAGTTAAAATGAACAAGAAGAAAACAAGATAGTACCAGAGTCCTCAAGTATTTATTAATTTCCATTATATGAGATGCTTTAAAATACTGTCTAAATTTACAAAAAAAAAAAAAAATTGCTTTTTGTTGTGGTTAAACTCCTAAACTTGAAATTTGAAGTTTAATGATTCCAGATCGTATGCGTTTATTTGTAGTGTTCTGAGGCTTTCTGGAGATTTGTCTTGTTCATATTAAAATGTCTGGCTACACTGATAATAGCTGAAAGGGATTGGGATTCAATGGTAGCCTCTGTAGTGGCAAAAGTGTATCATGGGGAAAAATCCCATCTTGTCTACTTTTTTTGTCTAGTGTTGTTCTACTTATCATAATTCTGGAAAGGCTTTGAGAGTTTCAGTGCATGACTTGGATACAAGTCTTCTGTGATTAATCATTGTGACCAAAAAAAAAAGAAAACAATGGGTCCAAGTATGACTCTCACTCTGAACATCAATAATGAAAACAGAGAAAGCTTTTTCCAAAATTATAGTCAATCAGAATTATATCTGGAGTGCCTATAACAAAAGCTCTCTCTTTGTAATCTTGCATGGTTAAGTTTTAAACAAGTACAACTGATGAGGACATTTTCTTCTCTTCCAATAATCTTGTAAGTATAATAATGGTAAAAAAGTTTCATATTCAGAAGCATTTCAGCTGATAATATAAACCAGTTTATAAAGCTATTCTTACTCCAAACAACCCTTGTGAGCCTTCTAAATGTCTTAATCTAACACAGTGCATCATCATGGCTCATTACATGCCATGAATGCCACAGTGCAGTGACTGGATATACTTTTTGAATCATACTAATTTTGAGAGACTAGCACTCTCATGCTACTTCCCCCTGGTAAAAGCGGTATTTCCATTAGATTTTATTAGCTACTGCATCAGTCATTTGCTCTGGCATATATTCTACATTCTTTTTTCTGTCACATCATTTGCCTCAGTGGACTTGCTTGAAATCCTGTGTCAGCGGAATGTTCCAGACGCATTTGGTAAAATATCCTTACAAAATAGATGCTTGTGTACTGCTGAGAGCAAACAAAGTTTCACTCATACCTTTGATTTATGAAGCTCATGACCTTAAAAAGGTAGCATATGCCCAATCTTTCAGGCAGTGCGAAAAACCCCAGTTCTGACGTGTTAGATGCAGCAAACTTGTCCTGCATAATGCACTTAAAAGTGTGTAATCATCTGATCTCAGTGCAGATTCTGAGGTCTAATGTATCTGTTCCAAAATTTCTAGTTAAAATATCTGGATGATGTCAGCAGTGATTTGAGGTGAAGACAAGCAACAGGGGGAGGGCAGAGAGAAAATGTGGGCCTATCTGATTGCATCGGCTTGAACTCTTCTCAAGCTCAGAGACTTCAGATCAACGCATGAACCCAGAAGCAGCCCTTTCTAAATATCTGGGTAGAAATACTTATAAAATTCAAACTCACTCGATGTCATAGCAGGCAGACTCACAACATGCCAGTGGACCCACCATAACCTGTGAGATTTCTCCTGAAGATAGTACAAATCCTACAGCTTTTTCTTTTGCCACTTGATATATGGAGGATATTTTTGGATGTTGTTTCTGTTGCCTTAAATGTTCTGCTACAGGTTAAATTTTTCTCTCTCTCTGTCTAGGGTGCACTTCCTCTGCACCTTTCTGTGTTCATCTTGATGTCTCCTTTAAAAGAAAATCAAAAATTCTCCAATAGCTGCTTTGTTTCTAATAAAGTACATTGGCTGGTGCTACTTGAAAGTCTTTTTGGTCATCTTCTTTCTTTCTCCATGAATGTTGCAGTTATTGTTTTTCATCTTAAAAGAGAAATTTATGGGAGATAGAATTCTTAGCTACAGAAAACACGCCATCATGTATGGTCTTGATTTTGTAGTTTGTGACTATTTTGAGGATGGCAGTGCCAGGAGGAGCTTTGATTTCTAATAGGAGCATATGTGCTCTTCTTTCTCTCAAGCATGGTGGAGAATGCTCTCCTTATACCTGCTTTGGTGACAATTAAATCTGTGTCTGTATAAAACAGAATCATGCTTCCTGTGCACTAGTCTCAGATCTGAATTACATTTATAGGTTTTTCTCATTTTGGGAGAGACAAATATAAAGGAAAAGAGAAACTGAAAATTATCATGTTCTTAATATTATAGTGAAAGAAGTTTTTGGGATAGCGCGAACAGCAATTTCTCTGTACCACAGGGCATTTCTTTTAATGTTCTTCTCTACTTTTGTACTTGGAAGAAGAATGTTTAATTCTTACTGCATCTTAAGACAGATTTTATTTTCTCAGTAAGAAGTGAGCCAGTCATGAAGTGAATATCCCTGATCATCACATACTGAGGAATCTCTCTCAGTGGTCTTTGGGTGACTTCTGCTCTAGCTCCTTTGGCTTCCAAGCTTTGTCCTGTGCTCAGACATTCAGCTTAGGTGAAGACTGTTCTGGAAAAAAAAATCAACTAAAATAACCCCCCCAAACAACAATTTATGAAAAGCTGACAAGAAAACCTGTTGTCTGCCTCTTTTCAAAATGTTTTATGTGAAAGTAGACCAGTTCTATCATACTGAATTCTAAACCCTTCATTATGTATAATCTCTTGTACAGCTTCCTATAAATTTTCAAGCAGCTGGATGCCTCAAAATCGTTTGGCTGTATAACCAAAGCGAAAGTTAATAACCCTGGTTTGTTCAGCTGTCTGGTTTGGTTTGGTTTTATTTTTGCTTGGTCATAGCTGCAAATTTTGAGAAGCAAAGCCTATGGACACAGACATGGATATAGATGTGCTTTCCTGTATAAAACCAGTCATGTTGGTCAAAAGGGGGAGGATTTCAAGACTGTGCCAATCTATCAGGAATCAGTGTACTGATTCAGGAGTCAGTATATTTTATAATTACTATCGTTACAATATTTGGATTTTATCATATACAGATCAGAAATTTTGCTGATATTTAGTAATTTTAAGTAACAGAACATATACTCATTATTTTCAGAATTTTTGTCCTGGTTGCTTGAGATTCAAGTGCAGTATTTTTCCTTGACTCTTAAAATTGTAGGCTCTGCTCTACATTCTCATCTTTCTGAAGCACTTTTTAATGTGCTAATAAAAGAGTTAAAAAATAGTTTTATGTGTGACTTTACAGTATAAATTATGTATGTCAGTTTCAAATGTTTCCCTTTAAGTAATGCATCATTAGCAGATTATCCTTCAAACTGATGTCCCAGAAGAGGTAAAGTTTCAGGCAAATTTTTGAATATTTTTAATATTTCTCCACGAAATGTCAAAAGAAACTGACATATTAGAGGCAATAAAGGTGCCAGCAGAGTGGTTACCTTGTATTTGTCTCTCAGCAGTCACCAGTTTGATATTTAAAGAAAAAAAAATTGACAGTTTGATTTTTATTTTGTTGTTGTTGCATCCCAATTCCTTCAATGCTGAAAAAGATCAAAATCTTTGATGCTTCTAATGCCATGATTTAACCTTTGTTTAAAAACAGAAGAATGATATATAATTCTTATGAATTCAACATTACCACGATCTTCTTTCTAGTTTTTTTCTGACAATTTGTAAGGATATTATCATTCTCCTTTATTCCAGCTGAGCCTTAAAATGTCCATATTTTGACCTTTTCAGAAGCAGAACTGACTGGCTTGTGCTGTCTTTCTTTTTCCTTGTATTATCCACAGGCAGTATATTTTTGGAAAGAAACACAGTGCTGCTGACAGGTTTTGGCTTTACATAATCGCGAGACACCTTGCCACTTCTCACAACTGGACAAAAGGGTAGACCACTTATTTATAAAAATGTTTCAACTTGACTGTGCTCACGTATTCATTGCAAAGAATGTGAATTATATTATTTCTCTATTCAAGAAAAGAATTTGAACTTGTATGGATATTTTATTAATTATTCAGGTTTTTCTCTCTCAAACTCTCTAGCATTTGGGCCATCCAGTCAAATGGAGCTTTCTGGAATAATAATATTACATGAGTAGCATCTAGAGGGCAGTGAGTAGTCAGAAATGGATGCATGACAAACAGCAAAATAGCAAAACCGAGTTGGCATAAATTTGCATGGTATGATTATACAAAATTGCAAATAAATTAAAAATAATTTATTTTATTTTTATTTATTAAATATATTTTTCATTAAGTCTTCAATACAACTTAGAAAATAACTAAAAAATGGACTGTATTTTTCAGCTGAAATTTGCTTTCTCCCATTCAGTAATCAGTACATTATTTTACAAGTGGAGCCACTGGAAGCACATTCTGAATAACACTGATACACATATCACTTTTAAGGTCTGTATTGTTTTTTTAAGAATATGTGACAGAGTCCAGGAAGGAATTCTGCTTCCAGCTTAAACCTGAAAATTTCACTAAATCCTTGGGTCTGGATGATTTGTTTTGGAGAATAGGAACTGTATCTCAGTTTTGTTGAGATCTGTGGAGATAAGTTGTGTTTTCCCAGCTGTTGATGAGTTGCAAGGATATGGATCTATTCACCAAGAAAAATAGGCCAGACTGCCCATGAGAAAACAACAAAGTTTTCCTTTATTCTTTGGAAGTCATCTGGATACTGCAGAGGGGGTTAGTGCAGCCATGTCTGGATACCTGGAGGTTCAGCTGCTCAGCAGAAAAGGAGACCAGGCTGTTGGTGCCATAAATCACGTCCTTGGCAATGTCATGGTGCCTGTGCTGCTGGGACTGACAAAGCATTTGGCACAATGAGGCTGCTAATCAAAGGTCTAGCTTCCCTGGTACGAACTGAAGTGTGGGACAAAATGAACAAGGTAAAAAAAAATATTCAAAAATGAACAGTTCAGTGGCTAGAAAAATATTGAGAAGGGCTTAAACGTCAGACTGAATATTACTGCAGTAGCAATCGTGGCATGCTCTGGCGTGCAAGACCTTCATGTGTGACGTGAAATAAATCTTGAGGCGGTAAACTGGCAAGGGAGGGGAAAATGGGAACAACTCCATAGCACAGAAGTGAAATAGACTCCAGATTAAACAGGTTTGCAACACTACAATGCATCAAATGATTAAAATAATTAAAGGCGAGCTATTGAGATATAAAAATGGAGATGAATGCTCTCAGTGAGAGCAGTGTAGCATTCATTCTCCTCGTGAAAGATTCACGACAGCCTTTGTCTTTGGAGATAAGAACACAGTGCCAAATCCCCAGTGAGAGCTGCCTAGCAACTAACCCTCAGAGTGAGGGCAATGCAGAATTTAATCTCTTTAGTAAGCAAGTGTAGCTATTAATTTAATTAGTAAAGGCAGCATACCATGAATCAGTATGGTAAACCAGAAAATTTTTTAATGAAGATTTTTTGGAATTCTAAACTTGAGTGGTTACATCAGGGATTGCCTCCCTATTACAGTGGGATTGTTGGAACCTTACTAAAAGTAAAGTTCAGAATAATGTGCCCTGGAGTGGGATCCACTAACAGTTAGCAAGAATTTACTTTTATTTTTGACTGGGAGAGAGGCTTAAAAGACAGGAAGTCCCAACAACCCCTCCATGCATTTCTCACCACTTTTATCTCTTCTGACTTGTGTTCTGGCTATTAAACAGATGATGATGGCTCCTGAGAATAGTGGTAGATGTGATCACTCTGGATTTCAGAGCATCTGTAAGAAGTTCTCTGTGGTATGTGAGGAAGTACATGTACTAGTCAAAACAAACTTCCACTTCAGAGAAAAGTAGAAAATGTTTTCAGGAAATCCACTTGTTTGAGGTTTTGTGATCAAAATAAAGGCTTTTTCTTTGAAATCCAAGGAGGAACATAATGACAAATGACAAATACATACTAAATATTTAAGCTTCTATAAATGGATTTAGCTATTTGTACTTTTCTTCATTAAAAACTATACTATTGGCAGTTAGATAATGCAACAGTAGCCAATTTATATCATTCAGGCTGTGTCTTAGAGATGTGAAGATTTTTTCAAAATAGCCTGAAGATATCTTTCCCTCAAAAAAACCCCAAGCATAAGAGACCTGCTGTTTGGTGCCAGCATGTGTATGCTCAAAACAAAAGTATTTGATCTTCATAAGCAGTTTTGTAAGTTCCCCACCAAACCTGGATAAGATGGGAAAGTGACATATCCAGTGGTTACTGTGAAATCTTCTGAGCTGTCACTTTGGCTGGGTGACAGAAATTTTACATCACAGCTGATGCATGTTGTGCTGTATGCAGGTATATAATTCATTTATTCTGTGGAAATATCCTTTCATATAGTGCTTTAAATTTTTTTTTTTCAATTAATTCCATTTTAGGACAGAAACAAGTGAATGTTCAGTCACAAAAGCTCTAATGTAAGATGCTTTGTTAGTGGAAAATTGTAAAAATTTCCCAGTTCTGTTATGTAACTAAAATCTGTCTTTTGCATTTTTTCTAACCAGAACAGTAAAGATTATTCAGCAGATGATTTCAGAGTGACCTTGAAACTATAAATTATTCTTGTAAAGGTACTTGTGATTTCGATCTGACTACAATCAGTGATGAATGTTATTAGTGCTATGGGATTAAAGGAGAAAGGATTAAGCAGTTAGTGTTACCTGTGAACACCATATATATATATACACGTGAACTTATGTGTGAATAGGTGTGCATGCCTTCTATGTTTGCTGTAAATAATTTTTTGGCCTTAATAAAACAGTGCAGAATTTATTTGTTGTTGCTAATGGCATAGTTTATATCAGCAGGGAGTAAAAATAGGTTAAACAACACCAGTTATTTGTGTGATTGGCTCTATGGCAATCTAGGGCCATGAAAATAGTAGTGGTTTCCTCTGACACCTAAGTGAAATGTGCATGAAGGGAATTTTAGTTTTATCTCACTGCCTGTTAGTGACCTTGTTTTTTTTCTTTTGCTCTCCCATACACATATACTGAATCAGATGGGAATTGAAGCTTCCAAGTACTCAACAAATGTTGCTAAAAAAATCCTGAAATACAACGGTTAGAGCAGATATTTTTAGTTCTCTATCCCTTTTTTTCCTGTGCACTTAGTGTGAATTATTACAATGAATATGCTGTGAATTCCTACCAGCGAGTGAGCAGACACAAGCTCTATAGAACAGGTAAATTTCAATGGCATTCTGAATGAAGAGAGGATTGCATTTCACTGCTACATCTGTACCTTAGCCAGTGAACTTTCAGTAAAAGTTGATAGCAAGAAAGCCTGTGGTGAAGTGGTCTCATTTTAAGGGTCAGCATTTAATTGTGTGTATTTTTACCTGTCTAGGTGTTTGGTTTTGTTTGTTTGTTTTTCTCCCCTCCCCAAGATTTTATATCTGCCAGTACTCTGTCATGCAGAATAAACTGGTATGGACATCGGGGCATCAAAGCAAAGTTTTGGCTTCATTATGCACAGCTTAAGTGTGATAATGATAACTACATATGTGGTCCTTCTGTCATAACTTATATACTGAAAATATCCTTAATATTGTCATAAAGCATGAGTTAGGTTTCTCCACTAACACTGACTCTGATTTAGTGTTCAAGGGTGCTAAAATGCATGTTCCAGTCTGGTGTTAGAATGCTAGCCCAACGTCCTTTTTTTCAAACCTTATTCGTGTTTAATATGAGGATTTAAAAATACTGAAAACTTCCAAAGACTTGTGACGCCAAAAGGCAAATACAAACCTTCCCATCTTTTTTCTTTCCTTTTGACCTTTTTTTAATATCTCATGATCAAATGCTGCTCCATGATGTTTTCATTTTAGTAAGCTGGTTCTAGAAAAGCTGGTTCATTGTGATTATCACAGCTGCTTTTTCACCTCAGGCATTGATACACTGCTCCTGTCAGGCTCTGTTTTTAGAGCACAGCTACATCGTTGCCTGTTATTTTGCACTGCAGCTTGAATTTACCTTTTCACCATCTTTGTAAACATGACACTACCTTTAAGTTTATGGAGAGATTGAGGATGGGAGCTCCCAGTTCAGACCTAAACCAATTGTGCTGATGCCTGATAGCACCGCTGCAGTTTAGATGTTTTTTGCTATTTCCACTAAAATTCCCTGTTCCTAGCTGTGTAAGCATTTGCTCTAGGGTGAAGCATGTCATAAAAGACACATGAAAGGAGCAGTTTTGATTTTAAGTTTAGAAACACAAATGCCAGATATTTTTCAATTAAAGAGAGGTAAGGAAAGAAGTTTTCAACTTTCAGCCACTTTTATACGAATCTGGAACTTGTAACTCTCTCTTTTATAGTGGTGAACAGCTCAGGGGGTGGAGGAAATGGAAAAGGAGTGACAGCAAGAGGATATAGAGCAATTATTTCATGATCTTCCTTTAGTAAGACTTTTGGGAAATGGTAAAAAATCTGTATTACTGGATAACAATTCTCACTGTGCAGTAACTCACTGCATACCCACATGAGCAGCTTTTTCATGTGAGTACATCTATTAAAAGAATTACCCAGAGGAGAAAAGCATGCTCACCCAGATGTGTTTGCAAAGAGATGTTATCCCATTCTTGGTTTATATTGAATAAACAAGAAGACATTTGTGTTTCATTAAAAACCAAACAAAATAGAAGACAAAAAAAATGTAGGAGTGTAAGCATATATAACATTACCTTTAAATATGAAACTCAAATGAATCCTTGTCCGTCAAGGTCTGGAACTATTCTTAACATCACAAATATACTTTTTACTAAAATCAACCAAAAATTACTGGATGTGATCTCAAACTAAGCCTAACCCTTAAATTGCTAGTGTTAAAATCAATCTACAGGCTCTTTCTTGGTAATGACTGAAAGAAAAGGCAGATGCTCCAATCAAATTCTGACCTCCAGGTTTTCCTCGTAGTTTCAGACCAACTGAGAGAAGTCTGTATTTCAAAATTATAATAAAGTGTTGGAGTCCAAAGTGCAGGGAATATTTCTCTCCCTGTTTTGGGGGGTTCTACCCCCCTGGACAACGCTGTCTTTGACCTTCGTCCATGGAGTAAATTACCTACCCTCTGAGAAGAAGCAGAATCTACACTGGTGTGAATTAGGTGATAGAACATTATGTAAGAATTGTCACAGGGTGAAAATTTGGAGGTGTTGGGTTTGTTAATATAGTAGATAGATAAGAAGCAAGGACTTCAAAATGGAGGATTGTTGTTGTTGTTTTAGGCCTTCTTCTTTCGTCTTTCTTTACTCCATATTCTGCGGCAAAAGTGGATTGAGATGATTGGGTGAAAAATGCTGCAGTTCCTTTCATGTGACAGAAAGATTTATTGAACATTGGTAGAAAAGTAAAAATAGCTTTCGTTTCGGGCTTTCATTGGATAGTTTACCTTTAAAAGAACGGTGTTATCTTGATAACTCGGCCTTTCCTTCGCATCTCTTAGAGGGGAGTCGCGCTGTGGCTCAGTCCTTTTTTGATAAGACTTAATAAACAACTATCTGAGAGCAAAAGTGTGGAAAAGTCCCGTTTGTCTGCAGAGCCCAGGCAAGGGCTCAGGGAATTCTCCCCTATCAGGGAAGGCATAATTAAGGCATGGTAAAGCATCAATAAAGGTGCGGTAGAGCTTTTATATATTGACGTAATTTATGCAATCAACTCCACAGTAAAAAAGGATTAACTTCCTGTGTTAAAGATGGTCATCAAATTATTTCTTGTATCCTTGAAGTAGTTATTTTATTATCGCAAGGAATGGCTTCAATTTTTAAGATATGCTGAGGTGGAAAAGTCAAACTTTATAAAAGTGAGAAACTAACTGTGAAATTGGCCTAACTACATTGTCTGAAGGATCAGATGTAAGTGTGGATATTTAAAGCTGATCAAGGTGCTATAAAACCTTTGAGGTCACTTCACTTTGGAACATCTTACCCAATAAATTGCAAGAATATGTTGGTTGGCTTTCCTTCTGAAGTTAAGGACACATCTCTGTGTTTATCTGGTTATGTTAATTAAATAAGGCTGATAGAAAGGAACAAGGTGATTAATGGAAACATAAAATCACAATCTTTTTCTTGTGCTTTTCATTCACATTCGGTTAAGTGTAAACCGTACATTTAGCACTTTTCCTGCAGGCCTGCTTATCTCATGCCTGGCAGAACCACTCAAGGGTGGGGAATCTTGTGTTTTCTGTCTTCAGCTTGGATCTTTCACTCTTTGAAATGGAGTACAAAGCTGTTAGGAGACAATGCACTACTACAATCCTTGGGCTGCAGAAAGCTTTATTTATTTGTTTAAAGTAATTTATCTTAAGCTTTCTGTTTTCACAAACTGTTTTTATTTGATCTCTGGAGAAACATTTCAGAACCCGAGCAGCCCATTCATCACCGTTTAGGTTTTTCTCATGGAGTGAAATTTGGTCTTGCCCTTGCCTTTGTCTCTTCTGTCAGTAAATTGGGAGCACAGAGGTGGGGAAGGGCAAACAGGCCATGTGATTCCGTGCAGCACTGAGGTCTCACCTTCGGGAGCACGTGGGGAGCTCCAGCTGGGCCAGGTGGTGCCGTGCGTGCACACGCTCGCAAGGAAAGGTGGAACCTGGGTGCTGAACAACAAACACCTTCTTGGCAATGTATTGCCTCTCACTTCCAGCTGATTATTTATATAAGGTCTCTTGAAACTTCAGAAAAGTGTTGTAATTGATCAATGCTTAACTAAATAGGAATTAGGTCTTTTGCTTTTATCTGTACTAAAAATGTCTTTTTATCTACTGTAAGGGATGTTGCCAGCTCTAAGAGATTGATTTAATGCTCATATTAAAGAAAGGGATTTGGGACCTGATCAATTAAACACATGAGCTGAGGCTTCAGGAGTAATGTGAAACATTTTGGCAGGTTGTAAATACTAAAATTGATATGAGCACAGAGACAGCATTTTTTTGTTAACCGGAGAAAAGGAGTCAATGTAGAAACAGATTAGAAATTGAGTTGGAAGGAGAAAATGTTGTCAAGCTTACTTTCCTACGGCTTATCGGATGCATCTATCACTACTATGGAAAAAGGAACTGGAATTTTTGAGAGTGAAGAACTGCTATGCAACAAAATGGCACAAGAGTTATTGTAAATACAGCGAGGGAGGGAATGGAGTGTCTGAAGGAAGATGAAGTCTTATGGAATAAAATAGCTCGATAAATTTTCTGGTTAAACCAGCAATATTTGGAATAAAACATTTAGAGTAAAAATGATTCACAAAGCTCCAAGTCAATAGCAATGCAATGGTCTTCAAAAGAGACCGAGATTTCTAATATTACTTTTTCTGCAGCATGAAGGATCAAGGAAGAACTGATTTTGATAAATTCCTCAAAAACCCCTTAAGTCTCTGAGCAAGGGGAGATGCTTCATCAGCATTTTGCTCATTAAACAAGATAAAACTTCTAAAGTTATTTGATGGGTGGTGCATTGCCAGATTGGGGTGTCCATTGTTTAGGGCAGGATCTATCCTGAGTCCAATTCCCTTCAGTGTTTTATAAATGAGTCCAGTGTTAGCATTGAAGGCACTTTTCTCCTGTTTATTCATGAACCTTGTAGCCCCCCAGTTATTTCTGAGATTAGAAAAAGTAAATTTGACTCAACAGGTTCTTGCTTGTTTGGTTGTTTTTTTCTGTTGTGGTTTTTCCCCTTTATAAATTACATCCTGCTGACAAGTGCTATGCTTAGAGGGTAATAACCCAGCAATAATTCCTCAGAGTATAGAGTTTAGAGTGAATTACAGACTGAGCCTACATCACCAGTGTTATTGAAGAAACCAAAAACATCGTATTTATATATATAAACAAAACTGTTTGGATTAAGCTGCTGTCTTCCCTCAGTGCTGAGGCAGTCATCCCATTAAATGCTTTGTCCATTTTGGGCATGCAGGCACACTTCTAAAAGCAAATCTAAACTTTCTGCAGGTAAACATGGTTATGCCCTGGTACAGATTGTCCACTGAGAGAAAGGAGTCACTGGTTTTTGAAGTTCTTAAGCAGCCATTAGTCAAATATCTGTTACAAATATGCAAGAAAATTTCTCTGGAAATTTTATGAAATTAGGTTTCCTCTACAAAGTCCAAGGGCTTTCTTTTTTTTCCTCTGAAGAACTCTATCCTAAACATTTCTGGCTGCCTCTGATAATTGTTTTGCTCTTATCCTAGTGTCACTCGTAGTTATTCTGATATTTTCTGTTATTTTGATAGTGTTGATATAAAAACTTGGAGCTATTTGTTTTTCTGTTTACAGCTTCTGTGTAAAATTTACCACTCTGGTCTTGTTTGACCCTTACTTTAGGCCACATGCTGTAGATTAATCTATTAATAATCTGTTATCATTCTATTGCAGGAAAAAAAAATAAGTATTTTGAATTTTGAATGTGTTTTGATGTATTTTAAATTTTTCTGTCAAATATTTTTCTCATCCATATCTTCATTCTGCAATAAAATCTTCATTATGTAGCAGGTCAATTTCTGGTTAACAAAAATCCAGATTGCTTTCTATAAGATGAGATATTTGTTCGTTTGCTGGAGTTTTCATAAGAGAATATTTGCCGTGCTTTGACTGACCTAGCTGGAGAGATTTCTGGAGGGGGGAGATGCTTGCTTGTCTCTAGGTTAGGACAAAGAATCACTCCTAGTATTTCTTATTTCGTGTGAAGACACGTATTTTCTGGCAGGGGCAGATGAGCGGGCCGGTTAGAATAGCCACCGCTTTTCTGGTCTCTACATATGGTGTTCACCTTCCTAGGTATGAAATTAATAATGGAATGTCGTCTTCCAGCTGCAAGGGGTGGGTAATCAGTTGAGTGAGAGAGCCAGCTGATGAGGCTTAGTTATTCAGAGGAGGAGCAGCTCTTGAAAGGATGGTGAATTAGACCTGGCTACAGCTCAACAGTTTTGAGAAGAACGGATTTAGCCAAGAGGAAGTAAAGGATGAGTAGCCCTGATGATTTAATGAGGCAGATGGTTTATTGTTTCGAAACGAAGCTACTACAAACTGCCATGTTTTAACTTTATGTTTAAAACTGATTGATGGTTTTTAGGGACTTGTCAGCCTGCTGCTGTAGCAGCAGTCATGTTTATATCAAATGACTGACAACCCCTTAAAATACACATTAAATTATCAATTATTTGAGTTAAAATCAGTACAGTCCATCAAAAATTTTGAAGTGATTCATAAAAACTAACCTGCTTTGGCCACCACTTAATTTAGTAGTACTACTCTCTGTGGTAGTGCCATTAGACATTGATGGGCCTTCATAGAAAGACTAAAACTGCAGAGTATGTGTTCTAGGATTCAATAGATGGTCCACCTCACAATATTTTAACCTTTGCCCGGAGTTCTTAGATGAAGCTAAACTAAATTCAACATCAAAGTAATTGTGCAGAATTGTGTAGCTTGGTCTCCTAGGTACCAGAAATATTTTTGAGGTGTTTCACTTGTACATGGAAGAAAAAGAATCCTAGTAGCTGCCATCCAATTATTCTAACCTCTGCAATGTTAACATTTAACAGTGAAGTTTTATTTCAGACCTCATAAAAAGGTTTTAAATAAAAAGGATGGTCAGAATAAATTTTGATATAACTTCAGAATCAGGCTGGCCAGAAGGAAGACACACACGATGTTAATTTTGGGGAGCAGTAATGAATTTAAGGCTGCTTTTGTGTTTGGATTGCATCATGTGTTTGCCATCTCTCTTTACTGAAGAATTTTTGTTTAGTTTCTGTAAACTAGGGCGATAAACTGTGATTCCAGAGGTAATAATACAGTGAAGAAAGCTTCTTTCATAAGAGCTTAATGACCTGATTTGTTAATGACTTTGGCTAGTTGGATGGACCAAATTATTCTAAAATCTCATTTTGTAAGCTGCTGTGTTTTGTTTTCTCTCCAGATACAAGGAACCTTCTCTGTCATAAGTGCTAATCCTCTCAAAAAGAAATCAATGCCCTGGAAAGGGGCTGTACTTTTCTCCTCAGCAAATATATGTGACTTATAGAGGCTGTGCATCTATGGAAATGACAAATCTGAAAATTGGATAACATGAGAGATAGAGCATTTTAGACTTCCAGGTTGCTTTAAAGGAAGGTAGGAAGTAGTTAAATTAATGATGTATCTTTGAAATGAGCTTAATATATTATAGAATCCACTGTCGGAAAAAAAAGTGTGTATACTACTTTGCAAAGAGAAAACAAAATAAAAATTCAAGTGTCTGCCTAGGCTGCTTTGGGGGGATTTTTCATCAACGATACTTTTAGGAATGACAGGAATATTTTGGTGAAAATCAGGAAAGTAAGCGTACCTTTAGTTTGCAGAACTTATATATATATATATATTTATAGGCATATATATATGCATGTTATATACTTTGCATTCAGCATTTTGCTGTCTATGGTATACAATATGTATATTGTATATGCATAAAAACAAAAAATAAATAATAAAAATTAAACTTGTTCTGTTTAGAAAAATATTTCTTTGTATAATATTTACATGTAATTAAACCCTGTAAGTGACACAGAGACAATTTTAGAATTGCAGAATCATTAAGGTTGGAAAAGACCTCCAAGGTCATTGAGTCCAACCTGTGAACAAATATGGCTAGTGTGAAACCACAACACCCAGTTAATGCATTACTTGGTTATGGGGTCCAGCTTTGTTGATGAAAAATTCTTTAATGTGTCTCCCAGAAGATTTACTTGTTGGTAATAAAGAACATCATGGCCCTTCAGGATTCTGTTAAATTACTCCAAGTAAATTATGCTCTATGCTTTATTTATTAAATATGTTTCTTATTTGCTCATGTGTCCTGAAGGAAATAAAATTTTTAAAATTAAATTTAATTTACAATTTAAAAGGTAATACTGTTACAGTGTTTTCTTAATTTAAACAGTAGATTTACTGACAAAAAGAGAGCCCTCACATATGTGTAAAAAAGGAAAAAAAAGTAAATTAGCATTTCAGGCATGTGTATGAAAGCATTTACTAGGAAAATGTATCTAGATCAAGGAAACTTAGCTGTGATTATAATCATAGCTTTTGGTCTACTTATATAGGCCCCGTTTGTGCATAAAATATTGAATTAAAATGTGCCTCTGTTTCAATCAAGTGTCATTTAAAAATTGCTAACTTGATGTGCCATTCTGAAAAATTAGATAATAAAAGAAACAGATTATCTTTTTTTTTAAATTAGCATCTTGCCATCAGAGACTATGTCAAATTTTAAGAAGTATAATCAAAACATTTTTTTAAAAAAAGAATCCCCTCATGCCATAGATAACACCTACAAATATTTCCTAATGGAAAATAGAGAAGAAATGAGAAGTGTATGAATGATGTATAAAGACTGTGATGGGTGGTTTCTCCCCAAAATATAGCGAAGAAATGAACATTAGAGATTATATGTGGTTACATTGTGCTGCTCTCTTTCCACAGTTGTCTGATGTGACTTCTTTCCTTGGGTGACAGAAGGATTTTAGGTCTTCCTTTTGTTCTCAACTCTTCTTGGAACCTCTGCATCACCTTCACATTAGTCATGCTCAATCTTGCTGCTTTCTTCTGATTTTTCTTTTCACAATTGTATTCTTTTCCAGTAATGGGTACTGAGTGCTATGGTTCAGTTTTAATTGTGAAGATTAGTAATCAGAAAGATGAAGAGGACAGATGAAGTATGTCCTGGATGGCAAAGAGGCCAGATTTATACACAACACTGTAAGGGCAGAGGAAAGGATTTTGTCAACTGGAGTTGTAGGCTTGGCACTCACAGTTTTAACAGAGCAATTTTGGACCCATGCAATGAAGAGTTTGGTTTGGACTAATAATGATGTGCGGATTGGTTCTTTTCTTTTCCTACATAAAGGAAACTTTATACTGGGTGGATCTAGCAGCTTAATCCATGATTAAGCCTAAAGATAAACAGTGTTGTGCACTCAGCAGGAAGTTCTTCCACTTTTCAAAATTTTGGTGATCTTGGAAAGACCAATAGCAGCTCTCTATTTTATAAGCTTTGTGTTTCCTTCGCTTTCCTTCTTCGTAGTTCATAGTTGAGTCGGAACCTACTATTCAAATATAAAACCTTATCAAAGAGTTTGGAAAAGTTTGTCTGAAAAATTATTACGTGAAGATAACAAAAGACAATGAGGACAGGAAATTGTGGGATAAACAAACAGCCTTGGTAGGGGAAGATCAGTTTCTGGAGATGGAGTTCGAGAAACATTACATACAGGTGAAGTCACAAAGTCTTTTTGGTCTGGAGTACTGAGAAGGACGAGTGAAAAAGTGAGATATAGTAACATCTGATGTTAGACACATGAAAAGTTGGTCAGCTGAGGGCACACATGGGCGACACAAAATCAGTGAAAGAAAAGTATGGTTGCTTTGGGGAACACGGAGGGCCAGTTGCTTTAGATACTAAGAAAATATTAGAGGTGAACAAAATTAGCAAAGTGTCGGATGTCTTCACTGAGATCCAGGTTTAGTCAATGAGAAGAAACTAGCCAGAGACAGTGAAGCTTTTCAGATGAATTTCTGGGGGTCTGAATACCAAGCAAGGGATTTCTGAGGGGTAGAAGATTGGTAATGGAACTGTGGGAGATTAAGAGATGCTTATGCAGAGAGACGTGACAGAGATTTAAAGGAAGTATTTTTCTACCCTACATATAATTAGCTTATGGAAATGATTGCCATGAAATACCAAGAAAATAAAGAGCTTAGTGGGATTAGATATCTATACAGGTAATGAGAACACAGGCAGTTACATTAGATGGGATAAAATTAATTAGGCCTAAAGCTTCTCTTACCTGGAGGCATAAAGCAAGCTGTAGTGGTAGGGGCTAGAAAGAAAGATCCCTAGAGGTGATTTTGGTGGACTGAATTCTGAAGTCTAGCCTGAACAGGTCCTTGATTAATGTAAAACCTAAATGCTAGGCAGAGCAGATAGATGGTCTAATGATCACATCTAATGTCAGACTATGGGGATCATCAGAAGTGGTAATGATGATGGTCTGAAGCTGATAATACTGCATTGTTAATCAATTTTTCACTTTTCTGGTTGATCTAACAACTCTTCAAATTATCTAAAAGCAATAAATGCCATTTATATACTTGATTTCAAGAACAAAACGGAACAAACCCCTCAAGAATAGGAGACTGGAAAGCATTATTTTGGACTCACACAGTTTTATAAAACTGGTTTTGAAGAATGACTACAGAAAATAAACACAATTTTGATGTATTTAGGTATATTGTGACTATGCTAATAACACTGGAAATACAGGGCTATTTAGTCAATTAAACAGTTCAGACAGTTTTAAGAATCTTAGGTAGTCCGGTTCACCCAATAATTTATTCCCCATCTATTTCTGCCGTTAAACTTAATGGTTCTGCTTCTTTCATCTGACAGTACTTCAAAGCTTTCTACTAAAATTCTGCCTTGTTCTTTCAGGCTGTGCAAATATAACTCATTTACCTCCTGTAGTAACACTCTTCCTCTTGACTGCTGTTTATTGTGGTCCCTAACACGTCCTTGAAAAGGCAATATACTGCTGGCTTGCTGAATGGTGCATTCATTGGATGTTGGATTGTGTGTGTGGTTGACAGAAACATTTAGTAAATGCATTGTCTGCAGTAATAATAACCAAATATTTTAATTTTCCCTTACAATAAGTATTTGTTTTTCAAAAGAATAAACACAAGCATTTTTCAATAAGTACCATTAAATACTTTAAATGCTCTAGCCTTAGAGCTCAGAAACAGAAACTCTTTTTTCCCCTTTATATTTGTCCTTTTTCATTCCATAAAAATGTCTTCTTTCATTAGTAAGAACCATGAGACTACATTGTTTATTAGAAACTGCTGTCATGAAGACAAATTCCCCAAAGATTCAAGCTCCCATACTGGAATATAACTTTGGATGTTTTGCCAAACAAAAAAAACCCCAAAAAAACAAAAACAAAAAAAACCTAAAAAAAATAAGAAGGATGGAAACTAGTACTTGGAATATCCTTACACACAAAGTTATTTATCAAAGGCTGGTTATAGAGATGTTCTATCTTTGTAATCAGCCTCTTACAAATGCACAACAATACTAACAGCATACAGGAGGTGTAATACCTAACATTTTTTGAATTTTGTGTCAGTGAAGTTGGGGAATGGTTGTGATACAATCTGACAAGTTAGGGAAGTAACAATCTGCTGGTGTAATGGGGACAACAAATGTATGCATGCCAGATATGTGTGTGCATATATTTTTTTCAGCTATGCATGTCCATTGCAGACCCTTTTTCTTTGGGGTACATACTAAAAACACCTGTTCAGACCTGAACAATAGAAATTTGTGGTCTGTATCACAATATTTAAATGTGGTAGTTCCCGGTGTTTTCCTCTTCATAGGATATGTAGTAACTAGAACTACTGCCTTCAGAAAGCATGTTTTGTGATGGACATATATTACTGTCAGGAAATCATAATTTCTGATTGCCACTTTAGCAAGAGCTTGTAAAATTTCTCTTTAGAGAAAAATCTAATCCAGAACAGCATTCCCTGGGCTGTTTGGGATGCAGCATAAAAAGCCATGCTCCTTTTGTATATTCCCGTGTTTCTTAATTTTTGACCTCAGCAAGTTTATTGCCAAGATCATTGATATGCCCTGTTTTTTCACTACTTTTACTATTTCTTTAGCATTCATTGTTAAAACTTTCCTTAAAAGTATTGAAGCTTTACCCGAGTACTACTGATTTGAAGCTTTACTCGATTACTACTGAAAGCAGTGAGGATATTTCTTTTGATATATTTGGTTGAGTCAGGGAGAAAGGAAATTCATTTTTTGAACTTCCAATTTGCTCAAAAATGCTCTAATTCATTTGTCCCAAGTTTCTTATTCTTGCAGCTATTAGGACAACTCTCCCTTTCCCTTTCCCTTTCCCTTTCCCTTTCCCTTTCCCTGTAAAAAGCTCTGTTTTGACTACCAGTTTTCTTGAAGTCACTGAAATGGATTTTCAACTTGAACATATTGAAGTCCAGTAAAGGACAGATGTCTAACTTGCTGTTCCTACTTGAAGTAAAAGCCTTCACTAATCCTATTATGCCAAAATAATTTTGTTCCCACGGAAGAGTTCAGACTCTAGCACACACTCCTTGTCCTTAAGGAGTTCATTGTTTTAACTCAAGTGCAAAAAGAATCAGTTTCGTCAAGAGGTTTTCACAAAAGAGTTGCCAATATGGCAGAGAGAAGAGGATGGGATTTCACAAAAGCTCTTACTGGATTTAGAAGTGGAAATCATTGAAATTTGACAGGAAGTTAAAATTTTATACCTACTGTTAGTAACTGCTTTTAAAACACAAGATCTACTTTTAATAAAACTCTTTTCTAAACAGTTCTTGATGTGAGCAGCATATGGTGTTTCATGCGTCTGTAAGTTGAAATTTACATTTCTAAAACCTAAAAGTAATTATATTACAAACAGTACACAATTACTGTACCTTTGTAAATGCAACGGATTTTGGGTTATACTTAATTTGGGAAACTCTCTTTTTCCTGGTGTTAGATTAACATGATTCAGACTTTGGGTTTGGAATTAATTTATCATATCAACCTTTGAACAGAAAAATGGTGGAAATTTCAAGAGGCTCCGGAGTAGGATTTTATGAATTTCAGTAACGACTATAGTTATGAAATTATGACAGGAGATTCAGAAGTTGCTTCTTATTTGATACTTTATAGGAGATAATTGTATCAAACTTATCTTAATTTACAAATACAGATTTGTATAACTAAATAAATAAAAATAATAAATAAATAATATTTTGAAATGAATATAAACAGGTTTTAGCGTGAAAGCTCACAACTAGCTTGATTTTCTAACTTCTTTAATAATTTGATGTAACGTGCATTTGTTTGTATTTACCTGCTAAATAGCTTCTTTATATAGATATAAAAGAAGTTTTTAATATTTCCATTAAAAAGTCTCACTGCAACTACAATCAAAAGTATATATTTATATATGACTCTATATACTCTATACCCTATTAATTTTTCTACTTGAAAACTGTGGTTTTGAAAGAACATCAAAATCTTAACTACCTTTTTGGAATAATTTTAAGCATTAATTTAATCTAAAGATTTCTCCTCTTGCACATTTAATCACCTATTAAGCTGTTCTCATAAATGTAAAATCTCTCTATGGATTTTCTGTTGGAATGAGATTTTTTGTTTCTAGGAAGTTTTCTGCTTTAGCAACTAGGAAAATATGTTTTATAGAACACACAAATGGAACTAAAGTGAAAAAAATCTTCAGGTCATCTATTTCTTATTTTTACCCTACAAATTTGTGTGCACAAATACTTCTTTTAACTGTGTTAGTCCCTTCAGTTGTGTGCATCCCATGCATGTAATGAATTACATGAATTTACATAATACCCAAACTTTATAGAAAATTTCTTGTTAGATATTCTGATCTTTTGTACTGAATTGAAAGAAAGTTTCATTGTAGGCAGAAACACCAGCCTGCTCCCTTCAGGATCTGCTTCCAAGAAGAGGTAGCTAAACATTGGATGGGGAGTAATATTTATGAACATATAAAAACAACCATGATAGCATCCATGATAGAGTCCACCTCAGCAGAAGACATCAGGAAGGTGTCTCTGTGTTTTAGTTGGCTAGAAATCAGTTCCAAGTTTGGATTTTTATATTTTATGTAAAACTTGTCTTCATTTCCCATGTCTCAGAAGAAGTCATGGTGCTGTTGATTCCCTGTTCAATAATTAACTTCAGAAACTATTTAAGTCTTTCATGTAAATGCATTTGTCTTCACAATTATATGAAGTTATTGAGATAGGTTTTGGATTACATTATTACAATATTTCTTTCCTGATGCTGAATTCAGTTTGTAGTATTTAATTTGATTACTCCACTTGAAGTTCTTTTTCACTTGACTATACATTCTGCATCACTTGAAAGTTCAAATAAACAAAAATTTTCAAAAGCAAAGATCAGAAATAACCGTACTTCTTTAGTAATGCTCTTTTAAATAATATTCCATTAGAGAAATTTCCATTTTCAGTTTATAATACAGATTCATGCACGCTCCGCCATGAGGAAAACCATTTACAGGCAACAGCAGAAATCACACTTTGATGAATTTCTGGACCACTTCTTTCCTCTCTGTCTCGCACATCACCCAACCCATTAACACCTGCTGAATCTTCTCCCCATCAATCAACAGTCATGAGCAATCAGTCAGACACTTGATAATTAACAGAGAGAGGGAAAACACGAGGCTGAAATGACTTCTTTATGGTGGCTTCATGCATAAGCTCAAATAACAACAGGAAAGGTTTAATGAGAGCCTCACTGCCCGTACACCTGTAGAACAAACCCATCAAAGTGGAATCCAGCAGTACATGGAACACAGAGACTTTTCATATGATTATGTCCTTTACTTGAATTGCAACCCAGGGATTGTGGCACAAAAGGGGAATTGAAGATGGTTGAAAGCTTGAAGCAGAGCATGTGAAAAAGATGCTACAGGACAACTTTGAAGCCTGCTGTTGTGCTGAACTTCTGTGGCCGTTGTGGTGTCAATATTCTTAAAGGAAAAGTCTATCACTGAAAAGGCCTCAGTTGGCACTGTTCTTTACTGTCTGGAGTTGTTCTTGGTTGGATGCATGTGCTGAAAATGCAAGACAAATATTTGTAAAGATTCCCACTCTGAGAGGCCTCAGAGACTGAGGCGAGGGCTACCAAAAAGATCTCTCCCAAACTGTTGGTTTACTGAACCCACTTTGATAAAAATAGGATCTGAGTTAAATGAATCATGGTTTGAGTTGACACAGTATTTTCACGGATAGAATGGTTTTAAGTTTAGCTCATATGATAATTTACAAAACCAGAGAAAATGAAACTAAGGTGTACTATAGAGGTAAAAAGCTGCTAGAAACCTGCTGTAAGGGTACTTCCTTTCTACATTCAAAGTAAATATCCTGTTTATTTTTCCATCAGTTCCATTTTTGAAGTTCTGTAGTATTGCTGAAGGTACATGTATGAAGATTTGCTCTGTGTGCATCACTTGTGCATTAGGCATGAAAAGGAGTGCAGAATTTCTCAGGGACATTCTCTTGAATGCTGATGTCAGTGCTTCTTGTTCTTCTCATTAACTGGGGTGTTTCATGAATTCGTGTTGAAGGCAGTGTATTGCATGCAAAATAAACATCTTTGTATCTAAAGAGATCACTCTTGGCACCTCATTCCTCACCCTTTCCTATTCAGAAGTCTCTGTGATGACTTTCCTATCATTTTGGCTTGTTAATGGGACTTTTTTTTGTATCAAAGCTGCATTGGATCCCCTGCACTTTTATAATATGCACAAGTAGAAAACTGTTTATATATGAAAAAATGAATTTTAAATATCAGAAATATATAATTAATATATCCCTCATGCAACATTAACCAGTTGAAACTTTTTAAAAAATATTTAATCTTTTAAGTTGCAAAGCAGATGCAGCACACCAACCTTCCTTGCTCTTGATTTCCCACTCCTTCTTCTCCTCCTGCCTCTCTGCTCCCCTTTAGTATGCAAGCTGCAGATAAAAACAGCAGAGTAGAAGCCTGGAAAATATACTGACCTATTATCCATGCATATTTCATGAATTTGCCTAATTTCATGCAGTTCTGACTTAATTAGGTAATTATTCCACCCTCTTATGACCAGTGAATATCCTTATCATCACTATGTCAATACTAAAAAACCCCAAACAAACAAACAAACAAATCAATGACATTTGCAGGGACAGTGGGCCACGTGAGAGCTTTTCAGTGCTTGTCATGCTGGAAGTGAAACTGAGTTATTGTTCTTTGGATGAGTGTAGTATCCTAGGGACATTCACTGAGTTCGTCCCTGCCCCTGGCTCTTTGGTTTCAGAACAGAAAGACCTTTCCATTTACTCATTAACTTTCTGATATTGTTTCTTGCTTCCCAACCTTAAATCAAGGCCATTCTTCTTTTTCAAAGATACTATCCTTCTTTCCATTGATTAATTTAGCTTTGATTTTCAAATATATTCTGAATTCCGAAGCCTGGTATACCAAATATCTGATGATGATGACGTCCATTTCCTGCTGATGCAACTTTTTACAAAAGATATTAAATCTATAGGTTTCATCAAAGTCATAACTGGTTGGAAAAGAGAATTTCTGTTGATCATCCCCATTCTTCAACCTCACGAGCTCTTCCTGAAAGAAAAAGTTGGATTACAAAAAAAAGAGAAGGATTAGAGAGCTCAGTTCAGCCTTTAGTAATGAACTGAAGGTTCTGTGATGATCATGAAATTATCAGAGGAACCTGCACGTATTATTGTAAGGAGAGAACACAGCAACTTGTGCTTGATTAAATTCCAGCACAACTTAATTTGTAGAAATACGATATATAATAAGAGAATTAGTGCTACAGGTAAGTCATGACATCTTATATTTCAGTTTCTTAGACCCCATGTAATAGCTTCTTAGAGATGTGACATACTATCATGAAACCTTTGACTTTCAGTGCAATAATTAATGTCAACATTTCCTATCAACATCATACGGGTTTATTATCTCAGTTTAAGTCTAATTAAAAGTTGAAAATATTTCCAGAGGACTTGAAAGAAAGCAATAAACATTGTGCACAAACCCTTACTTATTTAAAAGGAACAGAACTTTAGAGAACATTTAATTGCAGACTGTGTTGCAGTGCTTTTTAAGGTAACAGTTAATAGCCATGAATGGCCAAAGGTGCCAGAACTACTTGTGTGCTTTCAAAGGGGTAACTTTAATTAGGAACAAGCTTTTAAAGGTCAATATCTTTATTCCAGGGCCTAACTGTGTGGCACACACACGGAGTGCAATGACTTCTTTTTAAATAACAAGTGGAAAAGTGAGGGGGTGATGCCTGATTCACCAAGGTGGTTTGTTAACTTCTGCAGAAGTTTGCAAGGAACCAGGCAGGTGGGATTTGCCTCATGCTCCTGTGTGTTTTCCCCTCAGTCTCTTCTCTCCTGCACTCCGTACAGCTGCCCTGTTTACACGTAGGAAATAAAACTGGACACTGTCATGGTTACTTTATTGTTGGAACTGATCCACTGGAGTAAATACCCAATTTGAAGGTACAAACCTTTATTTTGTTGTTATGCACACTTATTTCACATGACTGAAAACTTAACAAGGATTGAGCACAGAAGGATTTAGTTAGAAGAATGATGTCTCCTGGATGCTTGGAGGTTGGTGTGTGGTTTTGGGAGAGATATTTCCAGTGACAGGCTACCTGGGAGGTGAAGGGATTTGTGTTTCTGCTTTTCTACCAAATCCAGTAATACAGCACTTGTGAATGATGCAACTTAAAGGATCATGCCTTACATTAATGGTTTCAGAAATAAAAAAACAAACTCCAGGCCATTATTTTACACATTACTTTCCTCAGCCAAGGTGGTCACTTTCTCAAAGAGAAAATCCTCATGAAACTGTTCAGCATCTCCTGAAAAGGTTCAAATGTGGGTGCTTTCTGCTTAGCACATCATCAGAGGCTGGAACCTCTTCAAAAATGGCAAATTCTCTGCTGCTTTCCATCTATCAATGCACAAAGCCTGTAACTTCCTCTCTCCACTTTTTCTCCCATTTTCAGTTCCTTCTGCAGATCTGAATGCTGCAGGTTTGGCTCCCATTTGGATCTGATTTTGTTCACCCTTTAGCTCGGTGAATCAATCAAGTAATGTTCTCATCTGAGAATGCTAATGCTCAGTTTTCCAACAGTAGGGGCTTGAGATGCTGTGACAATTCTATTTAGCTTATGGTACGTATTTCAGCAAGGAAAAAAAATCCCTTGCCTTGCAGCTTAATAAACTGTCACAGCAGATGCAGCTGTGCAAAATGGATTTGAAATTCTCTTTACTTTTCTTTTAAATATTTTCACTTCTGCCTTTACATTGTTCCCCGGTTGTTTAAAGCTGCTTTGGATTTCCAGCACCTCTGTTAAATATTAGGAAATCTCAGTCACAAAACTAAATAATACAGTGTAAATGGCTTTGGTTTCCTTTTGAAGAAAAGATAGAGCTTGAAGTAGCCAGTGGGACCTCTTAAATCCTGCCTAATTACATTTTCCCTTAAGTGAGGCTATATATAGTTCTTAGGGAAGTCTACAGAAAAGAGTCATAGGGCATTTTCAAAAAAAACCCTACTAAAATGTTAATTATCTGAACATCAACATTTTTGCTTGGGATAGTTTTTCAGTTTGAGCTTCCCACTGCAAAGTACAGTTTGAGCAATGACTACTGTGGTGCTAAATGTCAAGCTGAATCTCATTAGACTTTTAGTAATGAAGGAATCAGCTTTTTTGATACAGATGTTTCAGCATTGCATACAATAAATTCATTTGCTTATTTAAATTGCTCCAACATGCATGAGAAATTGCAATGCTCTGACATTTTATGCTTTTCTGCGGAACAGTCCACGAGGAGCTAAAGAAGGTGAATAGCAGTAAATAAGTAATGCAGTAATAAAGAGTAAATAAAACTAAGATTAACTACTATAGGGCTATTGAAAGTAAAAATATCTGTGTTTTTGAAAAGTTTTAGTGTCACAAGAAGTTGTGGTAAGGAGGAAAGAAATGGGATTTTTGGTGGTTTTCCAAATGAGGTGAGAATTTTCACAAAAGTTCTTTTAAGTTTACCATGAAACCAATGAGAAAAAAAATTAAACTCTTTTTTGAAGTGCAGAAAGAAAACTGTAGAAAAGTTGAGTCTGTGAATAATAGAGAACATAAACACCAACTAGTGGTGAGGAAAAGCCCAGGGGTTCAGTATGTTTGTCATTTAAACATTTTGAGATATCCTCATCAAAGGTCTCATACAAATGTACTAGAAATATCTCTGAAAGAGGTTTGGATGATAACCAATGTCAGTGGTTTACTGACAGTTGTCAGAAATGATGGCGATGTCATTTTTGCATCATCTAAGCACCGAAAATTCATACTCGTCTCTAGATGTTTTCAGCTGAAAATGGCTGGGATTTATTTTTGTTTCAAATAAAAAATATGTTGGGGGAAAAGAGAAGAGTTCAGAAAAATGGACTGGTGTGACTTTAAGATTTTAAAATGACAGTTCAAAGGTGAAATCATAATGGAAATCCAGAGTGGGCCATAGAGAGTTGAAGTTCACAACCTGATGGTTTTTGTTCTAGCATATGTCTACTGTCCACGTGTCCACTGTCAGGAATAAGATTAAACATGCAAAAAAAGTCCTTCATAAAGCAAGAAGGCAAAATTTGTGCTAGGATTAGTGTTACCTACAACAAAAAAATGAGGCCATGTAATGAAGAAGAAGGACCATTTGTCATGGTCATTGTATTTGCATCCTAACTGCTCCTTGCACTGAACAAAAGTTTTATTAAATTCATGTTCTAGCACCATTCTGGTAAAAATTTGGAGAAGAGGAAGAATGTAATGAGGTGTTTTTTTGAAATTTGCAAATGTTTCCAACTACTAAAGATGGCCTCAAAAGGAGAAAAACAGAAAGATCTTTGAAAATTCAACAGATGGAGAACTGGTTGGGAAAGTAGGAGCATGACACTTTAGGGACTCAGTGATACAGGAAGATAATTTTGCATTTAATTCAGAGAGAAAAGCAGGTCATTGAAGGAAAACAGTTGACAGGGTATGTGGGATTTAGGAGGAAAACTGATTTTTGTGCAGCATTTTGAGTGTATTTCCTTGGTGTAAAATGGAGGAGGTCAAGGCTGACAAGAAGGTTGAAGTATGCTGGAAACCAGACCAACCAGGTGCTAACTTCATCTGTTCAGACACAAAAGAAAGCCTTCCCTTTAGAAAATTTGTATAATAAGATGAAGTGAGATAAGAATATCTTTACATTTTGAGGGCTTGGGAAAGATCCGCATTGAAGGCAGTGCCTGGGTCTGTGGTTTGAATTACAAATAAGATGTTAATGGTATTTATAAAGACTGAAAAATTAATTAAGGCAGCAAGGTGGAAAATATATGCTTAGATTTGTTCACACTGACTGTGAAGTGATACCTGGCAACCCACAAAGAAGCATCAATACAAAGTTCACAGTGTGAAGCTCTTTTTGATATACAGGCAAAGTTTTGTGCAAGTTATGTCAATGAAAATCCTCTGTTGTTGTTGCAATTACTGTTGCTGATTTTTGTTCCCTGAAAGTAGCAAAAATCACCATCTATGGAGTTAATCACACAAGGCAGATGCTGGCATGCCCACATTTTATCAGACACTCCAGTTTTGGCAATGAACTTTTCTTTCAATGAGAATATATGAATGAGAGTGTTACTCATGCTTTGATACAATGCTTCGACTTTTAGCTCCTGCCATATGTTTGAGAGCAGCAGATGTCTAAAAAAAGTTCGAACACAGCGAGAGATGGGAAAATACTGTATAAAATAACAAGCAACTGTGAAAGTTTAATGTAGAAAATACCAAAGAATAGCTGAGACTTTCCTGAAACCTTTTTTTTTTTTTTTTGGATACCTACAGGTTAATTTGGATATGCCAGTAACGTTTTACTTTGTTTTCTGGAAATTTAGGTTCACAAAAAGTCTTATAGGACATATTGGAATGTCAGTGTGGGACCAAATTACTTGTGAATTTAAGGTAAAACTGTGTGTTATGTTGATAATTTCATCAATGGGATTATGTCAGTTTATTTTTCATAGGACTCAAGATTATTAAAAGCATAAAAACACATTAAAAAACCCCTCTAGATCTTTTACAGATTACAAATACAGTTATTTTGATAAATTTACTTAAGCTGAAATGTTCCCAGTGTAAGAACTGTAACCAATCTGTTGAATTATCAAGGATGATGCCTTGTGCTGTCACTGTCTTCAGGGATGTGCTGTTGCTTATGATGTTATAGAGACAGAATGAAAGATACCTCTTTCATCTTGCATAGAATAAGTAAAAAATTCAAATTCTGAACTGACAGTTCTAGGCTTGCAGTGTATCTGTAACATTTCTGATTTCTCCTATATATATATATATGTGTGTGTGTGTGTGTGTGTGTGTGTGTGTTTCAGTTTCAATCATTTTGGGACAAGCGCTATGACAAAGTCAGGTGTGCAAAGCTCTGAAAGAGCCAAGGTTTTTTAACAAGAATATTGAACAGCAGATGTATAATGGTAACTAACTACTTGATAGGAGCCCTTGTAATGGTGCTGCATTTGTGTAACTGAGATAATGCCTTAGGTGCCAGCACAAACCACCATTGCCGCATTTTCTAAGGGCAAATTTAATACCTGCAATTCTTAACTTTAGAGCTGTGATTGGATTTTTTTGTTGATTTTCAAAGGAGAGCAAGGTGGATTTTTCTTTTTATAAGATGCCTACTTTCAAGAAATGCTAAATGCAAACAAGACAATCTGTAAGGGTTCGAGTGTCCTGAAAAGAAGCAGCAGAGTAAGCTCCTTGTCAGCATAATGAGGTACATGCTATCACCAGCAGTGGAAAAAAAAGAGGATTGCACATCCACATCCTATCCAGCCAAACAGCGCACATTTCCTTCAGCTAAATTGTACATGACACCAATCTAAATCCAGAATTCCAGTGATATGAATATGAATTTCCTCTGTGCTTGTAAACATCTTGATACAATATTAGTGCCATGCAACTGCAAAACACTTTAAAGATATGCTTGACAGCCTAATGTAAGTTAGACCTGAGTGCGTTAAACCCTAATGCAGAGCTCCAGTAATTGATTTGGCTGTAATTGGACATCTGTTATTGAACGTAAAACGCTGGTGACTTTTGAATACCAGCTCTGCACCTCTTCTTCTGGTGTTTTCCCAGATTAAAAAAAAAAAAAAAAAAAAAAAAAAATCCATCCCCTATGAATATTTTTTAGATTTTCTGAGCCACTGCCCCACAAGACCTGTTTTTGTACTATGCAATTAGTGGGGTCCCTTTCCCACATGTCTTAAATTTATTATTTCTATTTTTCTACATGGCCTTCATTTGCTGCAGCTTGCATTGATGGTATTTATTTTTCAGGCCGACCAGGAACACTGTGATCCCTTTAATATTGGATATGTATGATATTAATAGCATAGACCATGAACTTATTTTCACTTTGTATGTTCTACTATCTTAAAATCTGTGATTTTAAAAAAAATCAAAGTGTATATTAATACCTTTACATTAAAAACCATGTACATTTTACTATCATTCAGCTTATAGCTAAAGGCTGCAATCTTTTATTAAAGCCTTTTATATTTTATATAACAGCCTAAGGGACCTTTTTAGATGAAAAATGGGTCAAACACAGGGATTTGATCAAACCCTCATTCATTGTTTGCTCTATCAGCTTTTTTGTTTGGCTCATCTTTCAGCTAGGGCAAAGGCAGACCTTTTCATTTACGGCAAGTTAACAACTGTTTCAGTTTCTGACTTCTAATGCTCTAGGATGTTACAGTATTTCAGCTGCAAAACTGCAGCTGCCTATTTACTTCGGGCTAAAAAATATATATAAAGATGACTAACTAATTAAATGTCCACTGTTGCATTTGATTTGAGAATTTTTTTAAGACTAAAGGCATTTTTTCAGTATATATTTTGCAGGATGTAAGTCCAGAGGTACAAGCTGTTTTGATACTATCTATATAAATTAACAAATTTCAGTCTTACACTAGCAAAATACTTGAACATAAAATAAGCAGAACAGACACGTGATTGAGCTGGGACTGTTTTCATGCTTCTAATCTGAAATGCCTTGCTGATTTACCTTGTTGTGCTTGATTAAAACCCCTTTGAGTCCAGCTATGTGTCCATAGTACATTAAAATAGTATAGTATGTATAGACAATGTAAAGTTGTGAAATAACAATAGGCTGTGAAATACATTGCCATAGGCATTTGTGTAAAACTTTATGCTGGTTCAATGAGAAAAAGCTTAGGGGAAGATAAATCCTTTCAGCGTTACAACATCCACTGAAACCTTCCATTTGAGTAATCTGTCTCATGTTTGAAGGTGTTAGGGTACTGAAGGAAATAGCATATGTATTTTCTTTATTTCTGTTGTATTCTTTTTGACTCTGCCATTGGTGAAGTTCCTGGGTATGAGGAGCTTCGGGCTGACTCTCTACAACCATTTGTACATATGAAATGCTGCTCATGTTTTCAATATTATGAGATTTTTATATTCTGACCTCAGTGAAGTGCACTTATGTAATGATATGTGCAGCAGTAGCATATGAATAATTTGGAATAACATTTATTTAGTTACTCTTGGTGACATTTAAGCTGTAATGCCTTCAGTCTTGAGCTTGGTTTTGCGGTTTGAGAACATAGAAGACACAAGGCAGATAGTATGCCAGTGGGCTTACAAACAGCTCATAAATACAAGGACTACAGATTTTATTATTGCAGGCAACAGTTGGCACATCTAACTTTAAAAAATCTGGGTTTTTTTCAGTTCCTGTTGGAATCTAAATTAAGTATGCAGATTCTAAATTAAGTAAAACGTTTCGAGATATCTCAAACAATTTTGTCTTGCTGTCCAAGTTTAACTGATAGCTGTTCCCCACATCTGAACTGGTGATAAACTTAAAGTGGGACAGCAAGGGAATCCAGATTGTTTTGCTCTGAAGTGACTTCAGTTATGCAACTCTGACTGGAGACCCTTCTCAGTCTCTGAATGCATTGCTGCTTCTCACTGTTTCTTTGAATCTTGACCTTTACTTTATGACTGGAAGCTCTGTGGGCATTTGCTCGGATTTGCAGTTCTGGAACATTATAGCCTAATTCTTCTACCTTGGATCGGGTGGCTGTACTCATAATGGTAGGTGGAGGTACCTTGCAAACTTGGGAAATCCATGGAAGGTTTAAAGGTGTTTTATGAGCAAGTTACCACTCAGCCAATGAACTTCACAATGCATGAGTAATCTGGCTTTTGTGTTGTTTGTTTATCGTTGGGAGGGTTTCGTACATGTAAAATTAGGTTCTCCGTTATGCTCCTTGTTCAGATAGACAAACCTGATTTCTATGCGCTTGCATGCATTGAGCCTTATTGGGCTACATGCTGGTTTTTATCATTTCATGTAATTCAGATTTAATCTAGGAAGGAAAAGCACTCAGACAATGCTGCAGGACCTTAATAAATGTGTGGGTCATGCCTAGAATTCAAGAAAATACAGCAAAGGTGACCTCTCAGGCGGTGAACAGTTCGCTGTACTCACCCCTTAGGCAGGAGGTGTGAAGAGGGGCATGACAGAGTGTTTTGGCTGTGCTTATTTGATGTATTGCTCTAGGGACTGTAGCCAGCTGGTACCTATTAGTGTCCTTCAGTCTCATCTAAATAACATCAGGGTATAGAATGGTACAGAGAGTTTCTTTTGATAGCTTTCCTCTGGGCCATTAGTGTGCCAAGAGAAGATCTGCAGAGCTGAAACCTCACATTTTATTTTTTTTTCTAATTCTGAAAATCCAAGAAGTATGCATAACATATTGAAGATGGACAGAAAGGTGACAGCAGTCCCTCTTACACAATTTTTGGGTTGCATGGAAAGTAGAACTGTCAGAAGTCCTTTTGCCTGCAATATTTTCACTCTGTTTGGAGTAACCAGCAGACTCAGACAAGCAGCAGAGACTTTGCGTGATCTACAAGTATCAGCCTCTGAGCTTTCTAGAGCTCATCTGTTGTTACTTTATTTATAATGACTCGTTCCTGTATGTAAAAAAATACAATCCTTAAGTGACTGCATGATTCTAATCTTACCGCTCACTCTAATTTTAATACAAAATAAGTGAGGACAATTACAGCACTTATCACCCATCCTGTCACTTACATAATCTTGTATCTTATGGTGTAGGTCAAAAAAAGAGTGCTTTTGGCTTAGGTGGATTTCATATCACACCAATTTATAGTACAAGGAACATTACTCAGTATAGCCTGACAGAGCCCTGCAAATTGTTTCGTACAGCATCACTTTCTTTTGGATCAGATATCTGTTTTCAATTTGCATAGAGAATACCTCATCTAAATTTATTGCACTGGAGACAAGTGAGCCAGACGTTACCATGACTATACTGGGTGCGTGTCTCTGCCTACTGGTTTAGAGGGAACATAAATTAATTTGCCATTATTAATCTTATCTTGGGAGACTAAATAGGGTTTCATTCTAGGGAGTATTACAAACAGTTTTCTGCATCAGGTTTACTTACAGTTTTATGGATACATTATACAGTATGTTTCATATAGCACACAACAGCCTACTTTGCTTGTCATTATTCTTGGATTTGAGTAGCTCACTGTCAAGTTAGAAAGAAAAGCTTAAAGAAAAAAAAATTATATGTCCTTTACGATAGTACCAGACACCTCAGCTAAGAGCTTTGCTTTGCCTCCAGTTCTGCCAGTGCCAAATTCTGCCAAGGTCTTTCTGCATCATGGCTTTCTTTTCCTCATCCCCTGGCTCAAGTTGAGCTGTACTTAGGTTCCAGCCTGTATACTGAGTCTAACTTCTTGCCTGCCACCTTTTGTACAATTTACTCTCTCTTTAAAATACAAACCTTTATTTTTTGTATCTTCCTGGCATGCCTATTTCCTCTTTTAAACTGTCTGCTCAATTCTCCCTCCATTCTTTATCTGTACAATTGAGGAATGAACAACATTTCTTCTTTTTGTGTCTTCACCCTTCCTCTTTTTGGCGCAATCCAAAACCTACCAGTAACAGATGCCTCCTAATGTACGTTTCACGAACAAGTATCTCTGAATTGTCTTTCACTGTCTGGAAATTCTGTTTTAACAATGCTCCGCCCGGGAGGCCTGTTAATCCAACAGTAATCCAGTAGACAAAACAGCCAAAATAATACCCAGCGTTTCAAACATTTTAATTCTCCAGGTAGCCTGCAGCTTTATTCTGCAACTGTATTCTTTAACTTTTAATTAAATGCTGATTATTTTAAGACTATGTCAGACAATATAATACGCTTAATGTCAAGTGTTTGTGCAGCATGGAGTGGTTAGATGGGACCAAAATGCTCCTGAGGTGAAAGTCAGCCACACAAAGCTCACAAAATTAGACATGTCTTTTTACAGAGTTGGTACCTAAACTGGTTTTATATAACAAAATTTATACAAAATATTTTCCATCCAAATTCACACAGGCAACTGAACCACTTAATTTTACCTTGCATTTGCAAAATTTTGCCAACAACCTGAAATTTTGTTATCTAGTATTTAATTTTTTCAATTGATGATTAAACATCTGCTTAATATTCTAAAAATCACTTTTACTTACCAATTATTTCAAATTAGGTTCAGTAAACATTTTAAAATTTCCATTCCTTCTTGTACCATAGCTTGTCTGTTCTATTATTCTACTTTCATTTTTACTGGAATTGTTTTCCAGTGCTTCTCTTTATGAAATTACCTGAAAGCGTTTTGAATGATAAACATGGATTCTCAGTTTTTATATCTTTCTTTAGTTTGTACAACAACTGCTTTCACTGACTTTTAAAATGCAATTTTAGTTGTGGGCAGATTTGTCTGCTGTTTCAAAGAATTCCCAAAAACATTAAGTATATCCTGATGGACAAAGAGTAAGAGGTGATTTTCAGTGGTTTTGAGGTATTCTTGAAAAGGTTTATCTTGTTGAGTTTTGTTTTGAAATTGAGCGATAATTTAAGTCAGTGCATTGTTCAATTATCACAGCTTTCTTCAAATCTTAATTATTGTATTAAATAAAAACGGTAGATGTTTAGTTAGATGTAATGAGGTTTTGCTCTAGCAACTCCTAAGGAAACAAGCAAAACAGGTATGTAAACAGTATTAATGCCTTTAATTAGACCAGCGTGTATAGTTGCAAATTTATACCCTCTGTAATTACCCAGAGAAGGACTTCTGTGTATGAATGCTTGATAGTTTTATCAATTATGGGATTTAGCCTAACAAAATGTATTTTAGTACCTATAAACCTATTTTTATCTCCATAGATACACAACATGGCTGTATACCATTATTCTGCTGTAAATATATACCGGACTTCTGCAAAGATTTGGATATTGTCTCTCGTAAGAGACAATCTTCTGGACAAGGTGGCCAGCACGCAGCTGGATAACCGTGTTCCGTGATGGCTGAGCAACTGGCTCACAGATTGGGCACAGAGTGTTGTAGGGGATGGGGTGACATCAGGCTGCTGTCCAGTCACTAGTGGGATTCTGCAGGGCTCCATCCTCGCCCTGTGCTCTCCAACATCTTCATAAATGACTTGGACACAGAACTGGAAGGGATACTAAGAAAGTTTGTTGATGACACTTAATTGGGAGGCGCTGTTGACTCCCTTGAGGGCAAAGAAGCCCAGACTTCATCAAATTAGAGGGCTGGGCAATCACCAACCGGGTGAAGGTCAACAAGGGCAGGTGCAGGATTCTGCACCTGGGACGGGGCAACCCTGGTTGTGTGTGTAGACTGGGCAATGAGAGGCTGGAGAGCAGTGCTGTGAAAAGGGACCTGGTTGATTGCAGGTTGAATGTGAGCCAGCAGTGCCCTGTCAGCCAGGAGGGCCAAGAATGTCCTGGGGGGCATCAGTCACAGCATCGCCAGCCGGGCAAGGGAGGGGATTGTCCCACTCTGCTCAGGTGTGGCCCCACCTTGAATCCTTGTGTGCAGTTTTGGGGAACCACAATAAAAAAAAGACATTAAGCTACTAGAGACCATCCAAAGGAGAGATATGAAGATGGTGGAGGGTCTGGAAGAGAAGCTGTATGAGGAGCAGCTGAGGTTACTTGGTTTCTTGAGCCTAGGGAAGAGGAGAGTGAGGGGAGACCTTATTGTGGTCTTCAACTCCCTCATGAGGGGAAGAGAAGGGGCAGGTACCGATCTCTTCACTCTCATGACAGGGACAGGACTTGAGAAAACAGCATGAAGCTGATTCAGGGGAGGTTCAGGTTTGATATCAGGAAATGGTTTTTTAGCCAGAGGGTGGTTGGGCACTGGAACAGGCTCCCTAGGGAAGGGGTTGCAACAGTATTTTGAGTTCAGGAACATTAGTAAAATGCTCTCAGGCGCATGGTGGGATTCTTGAGATGCCCTCTGCAGGGCCAGGAGTTGGGGGTCCCTTCCAACTCAGCATATTGCATGATTCTATGATATTTTATGTTTGTATGTTGGTTCATACTTCCTTACACACACATTGATTGAGGGATGCATAAATAAGCTTGGGCATGTTATGAGAATTGTACATGTGCGGTTTTGTTCAGGGGATTTTTGTCTTAATTTTTTTCTCCCCTATAGTATGAAGGGATTATTTTTCACCTTCTATGCTTTCCTTATCTTTTAGTTGGTAGTCTAACATTAGACAGATAGATTGTCTGTCAGTGATTTTAGACACTTTGAGAGTATTTTGTTCTCTTTCACATCCTGGATTTATATATTCAGCTTTGATCCCCATTACGCACTTATACGTTTGCCTAAGGAATGTTTGAGATTTTTTATGGTCTGCCCCTGTTTTAGGATCTTGCAGTTTGCTTTTATAAGAAGATAGAAGCAGAAATTTAATTCAGCAATGAAAAGTTCATGTACTGAAATTCCGGCTACTTTAAGGTGCGACTTGCATTTATCATAAAAACACAACATTGGATAAAAAGGTGTGGTGTAAATGTTTACTGACACCTCTTTTAGATATATGTATCAAAGACTGATAATCAGCAAGGACATTTACAAGCTATGTAGGTCATCCAAGCGAGTGCCTTTGTAATAATATAGCCATACTTTAAGCGTGTGCCACGAATATTATTAGAGAAAAGAACCTTATTAACAATGGATTTAGAGATTGTTGTTGTTTTTGCAATTTTGCTATCTAGGAAATTGCACAGAGACAGGTCTCCTTAGTAATGTGAATCTATTTGTTCTAGTCTCAGAGGGTGGAAACAATTTTGATTTACTAAATTCAAGAGAACCTTTGAAATACTCTTAACAAAACTTTTCTATGAACAACAATATGACAATTATCAGTATACAACAATAAGATCTGGTATTTGGGGCCACCCATTCTTGAACATTAATTAAGAAAGATAGCATGGCTTATAAAGCATGAGCTCTGGCATGGTTTTAACCTTGTGCTGTATAAGCTAGGCTATCACTTGGGGTCAGCCTTTGAGGGAAGCTGGGGTGCTCCATCTACAGTTCCATGAGGATCCCTTGGACACTGGGCTTGGGCCGGTCCACAGAAGCTGTGGACAGTTTTAGATAGCAGTCTGGTTTTCCTTCATCTTGGAACCTTTCTCACTCTTGCTGTCTGCCAAAAAGATGAATTTCTTGTATTTCAAGATGCAGTGACTAAAACCTTACTGATCGTACCTTATATACAGGGAAGAATAATCTGGTATATTTTTCAGTCTGGAATTTCAGTTCTGGGAGAAGGAGGGCTGTCTTGCCTCTCAGAAACATTTTCAAGTGTTTCCTTCTGAAGTTGTTCATCAAACATTCTGAGATTGATGCAGTTGTTTCACTGAGCAGCGTTTTGGATCTTCCTGTGAAGCACTGGCTACCAACCAGCACTAAATATACGATAATGGTCTGGCAGAATCAATGCTCTGCTGCTGTTCTTGGCACCGTGGAGTGAATAGTACATGGCAAAGATTAAATTTCTCATGTGCCTCCCAGCTGTATGAGTACTCAGGACTGATGTACTGTTGAGGTAGGAAAGTATCATTGCAGGATTTTGAAGCTGTAAAACTAAGACTGTGGAGCAAAACTTATGTGAGTCACTGAAGTACCCAGTGAAGAATCACATGGGAACTCTTCCTTGGTGAACACTGCTTTGGTGTTGCATAAATGGAGGGAAATAATACCTAAAATTCTGATTGATTGCTCCATGTGGGAAAACAATGATATTGCTGCTCAGTTATTTGAAAGCAGGATCACACTCTTAAATTGTTTTATGGAAATAATTCTGTGATCCAGTGAAAAAAGCTATGGACAAAAATGAAGAACCCTATTCTGATCTCCAAACTGTGAGTGCAACAGTTTGTGCTGGTTCATGCTTGACCCTGCAGTTTCTCTACTTCTTCAAAGAAAGAAAGAAAGAAAGAAACAAAGCAAGCAGAAATCTCACTTAAGAACTGGATATTCCATTGGATAGTTCTGTTGTGAAAGGTTGGTCTGCCCATTGTCTTGCTGTCTGTTATTGGTTTGCCTGCTGCTTTCCAGATATTCTTGGCAATAGAAGATAACACATTATAGCATAAAGCAGAATCCTGAGTTGGATCAGGACCAGCTTTAAAACTCTGAGAATGTGAAGGTGGTTTAAAGCTGCTAACCTCTTCCTTCTTGCCTTGCACATAATCCCTCTCCGTCTACACAAACTATTAAACTTGTTCCCTGAGTGTCCAAGCTTTAGTTTGTTATTGTAAAATTTATATGCATTTAAATTATCTAAGGCACATTTTAGGACTGAAAGCTTTTTTGTTACCTACATGTTCTAAAGGTGACAAATCTCTATTATTCTGTCCAAAACCTCACAATTTGAATTGCTCTGCACCCACCGTAATGCTTTCCTGAGTTATTTCTTATAAAGGTCAGGTTTATGAGATAATATTATATTATTGGATGGTTTCTAGCTGTTTTGTGTGCTTTATACACTTGACAGCTGAAGAAGCAGCAATTCATTTACACAGAAAATGCTTCCCCACAGGCAAACAAGAACATGCCCACAGCCACAGATAGAAGTGTGTTGGTGGATCGATAATGTTTCAGTGCCACTGCCTTTGAAATATATGTGCTCCTAAGCACTGATTTCTGAGTCAAACAAGAAGCATTTTATGGTTAGAAGGGGACTTGCATTTATTTCGTTATAACTGTCCTGCTTCCTGCATACGGTAGTCAGGGTTAGCTTCGACATCAAATAGGGCGACTAACAGAGAGGTGATGTCTTAGTTGAAACACAGTTGTGGCAATCCATGAGCAGAAGGAAAGTATGTGCCCCTGGCACACTGAACACCATTCTCCTTGACAAGGTGCATCGTTTACTCATTGGGAGTACACCAGGACAAAGTAAATTGCATTCCAGCAGGATCGATACCTCTGCCTGAGCTTTATGCTACTGAGACATGGGAGCCTGGGCTAGCTCCTTTAAAGTTGGGGTAGCTGCTGTCTGTAAGTTGTTCTGTGCTCTTTGGTGTAGATATCTTCTAGGAGTGCAGATGTGCTTATTTTCTAAGGTCTTTCTTGGCCCTTTACAAGCAGCTTACTGAACAGTTTCAGTTTAATCTTGTGCTCTTCAAATGAAAGTAAATTAAAAATCTCATAGGTTCATTATAGTTAAAGTTTTTTGAGTGCTTTTATTTTTTTCTTATTGACATTTTTGGTACTTGTAAACAAATGTGCAGTGGAAGGCTGAAGCAAGTGGAAGTGTGGTGTGACACATGCAGTAGCTTCCTGCATTAGCCATCAGAATATCTGTATTCACGTTAACATGGAAAGGTCAGCTGAATCAATTGTACCTTTATACATAGATTTCAAATGTATATCCTCAGATGCACTGCTTAGTGACATTTTAGTAACAACCTGAGTTTTTTCTCGACCACAGCATGGAAGTAAAAGCAAATATTTACGAAATATTGGAAGCAGAAGCTGTATGAGAATGAGAGCGAGACCCAGACAGCTCTTCTTATCTCCTTCATGTACTGAAGACTACTTTTCATTTTTCTTTTTGTGTTGATGCTGGTTGGCAAGATGCTGCTTCCTTGTATACTCTGCTGTTTCTGGCTTATTGCATTCCCTGGGAGTGAAACACAGACTTTACAGGAACAAGTCTAGAATCAGAATGCACCCAAAGGCTTCCTAATCATCAGGTTTCCTATAACCCAGACTTTTCTTCCAAAGAATCTAAATAATAGTTTTAAAAGTTTGCAATATGCTTTTATGAGCTTCTGGTGTACTCCTGAGGGATGAAGCAAGACTTCGGAAGAGGTAAATTTGTCAAGCAAAACCTGTGAAAAAACTCTGCGATGATTTAAGGGGAAGTGTATACATACAAGAGAGTCCAAAGATAGAAATTTCAGAAGGACTGTAAATAAAATAAGGATTTAATATCCTTTATATAAAATTGTTTTGATAGCTATCTTTCTTCTTGTCACTGCTCACAGCAATGTTTCCTCTTGGAGTGAAATTCATCTCAGTACCAAATTCCAGGGTAGGTCTTTCTACATCACTTGGGGTTTTGTGCAGATAAGCTGTGGAGATTCTGTGTCTTGTATGGTTTACTCTGTTACTGACTGGAGGCCCCAAGGCAAGTGTCTATAAACTGTTCTTGCCCGTAGTAAGTCCCATAGCTGGGACAGGCTAGGTCAAGGCTCAGCAGTGCTTAATTGCTTGCTACATTTAAGTAGTCTGGAGGCTTCAGCATGCCTTTAAAAACGTTAGTAAGGAATTAAGTTATAAATCAAAATGACCTACAAGAGAAGGAGGAGAATATGTTCTCAGTAGTCCTTTTTTTTTTTTTTTCTTGTGGGAAACAGACATCATCTGACTCCTTAATGAAGTCAACTTCAGTACACAGGGAAAAAAGAACTTAAAAGATACAAAACAAGTTGAATTATTGCTATTATTTAAAATAAAGTAATGAAATATTTCAAGTGCATGTATATTCCGAGTGTATCTTTAAAAAACAACATAACAAAAGGGAAAGTATTTCCTGTGTCTCAAAGGACATTTAAAAGTAATTCTGTCAATCAGTAGACTTTGTGTAAAAATAAATACATGCATTTTGCACCCCAGAGACACAAATTAAGAAAAATAGAAAATCATGTTTTCAAATGTCAGAATGTGGGAAATATATGGAAATTTTATTCAGCTCCTCAATGAATCTATAGTTGGAAAGGTTTTAACTAGCACTTGACATAGTTTCCCCCCTCCACAGGACCCCTGCCCTTTACACCATATATGTATATATGTGGTTCATACATGCACTTATACACAACTGTACAGTGGTCACCATGAGGATAATTGTTCAACCTTTGCTTGTACTGAATCACAGGGTACATACCCCCAAGCCTTATTTACTTTGCCATCCAGACCCTGCAGAATACAAAATTACTGATTTCCTTGTGTGCCCGTTTGTTATATGCTTTAGATGTAGTATCAAACTACTTCACAAAACCTAAGGAATTTATCTTCGCAGCAATCTCAAGATTTTCCTTGTTTCTCCGTTCTTATCCCTGTTCAGTGCAGAATATAAAAACAAAAGTTTTCACTAATTTTGAGTGTCAAACTTGGTCCAGTTTTCCATCAGTTTTAGTATTACTTCAGTACTTCCCGAATTCAAAGCTCAGTTCCTGTTGATTAGAATATTCATCACATCAGTTTTATAAACATTTGAGCTGCAAATCACTGGACTCCAGGGAATTTTTTTTCACCATACGCTTGTTTTATTCTTATACTGGGTCTGAAACATCTGTTATGAGTCAGTATTAGGGTCACCAGAGAGAAGGTTCACCTGATTTGATATCAGCATTCCTCTTTTCCAAAGGACAAAACCGACCCATTCACAGTGCTTGGTCTTTTTCTAATGAAAGATTGTGGGTCACTTTGGCCGGAAGGCACAGAGCGGGGAGAAGAAAAGGGCAAGGAACACATGGCATGCATGTGATGTGTAAGGCAACATAGAAATTGCAATGTTTGTGGCTGAAGGATCTGAGCTCTGTTGCACAGTACACCTTTATTTGATTTCCTACCCTTTGGAGTGCTTTACTTTCCAGTCTTAACCTTTAACACCATGATATCATGTGAAGTTTTTTACTTTTTTTGAGTGAATAGTAAAAAAATGAAAAATTCCGTTATGTGAAACTGCACTGGTCTCCACACGAGACTTTGAATTACATAGCTCTGCTTGATCTAACTCAGCAAGCTGATAAGCTGTTATGTTTTTCAGCTAGACTCTCTACCATAGAGAAGCCATAGGATTTCAAGCTGTGCTACTTGCTGACAGCAGAACAGTATCGAGACTCATGAAGGTGGGGTGTAGACATGGTGGGCTTTTGTCATGCACTTATATTCTTCACCAGGACCCTGCCTTTGCCTTTGCTGAGCTTCAGATTGTTCTTCTCTGCCCAGAAGAAGCAATGGCTGGCCGTGGTGGTTGTCCATGAGTGCTCAAGGATAGGTAAACAGTACGTCACATTGTTTCTTGAGTGGTAGAATGACTCGCCTCAATATTATACAACTGCATGCAAAAAAACCCCAATAACAAACCCACCCTAACCAAAAAAAACAACACAGCACACCCCCCCAAAAAAGCCCCTCAAACAAACAAAAAACCCTCCAAATTCTTAAATTAATGTTCGATGTGGAGGAGGTGCTATCGTGTGGCTGCCATGTCTAAGGAGTATCTGGACTCTAAACAAGGTGATACTGGTGTAAATTAATGTAGTGCATTGTGTGCATTAAATTTACGTAGTTTTGAGCTTAGAGTTATGTGTTTACAAGCTTCATTGGCATCGCATTAACTTCATTTCCTGTTTCTAGGACTATTTTCTGGAAGTTTTTGTGAGCTGCTCAATGTCCTCCTTGTGCTACCTTAAGAATTTGAGCAGAACTATAAAGAAAGAAGCCAAAATCCTTCTGCCCTCAAGAAACACACTTTGTTTTCTGGGCAGCTACGTCGACCTCTTAGAATTCCCACTATTTTCAGTTATTGAATGATTACCTAGTTTGGTGTCTATGACCTACACTGACATTGAATTTTGTTGCTGGACCACTATAAATATAGGAGTTGCTTGAAACAAATCTAGTCCAGAAAAGCAGTTAACATGGCAGTTATTCTGAAGAAAATTTGGGTTGGGTGAATTTATAATAGTATGGCAATGGGACCACACAAATATTATAATAGGTAAAGCTATGGAAGATTAAAGATCACTAGAAAATTATGATTGAAATGTGAACAGTTGCTGAATGTCCAGTATTGTCCAACAGATTCATTAAGAAAAATAATAATTATTTGAATCTTCTGGAAGTTAATTCTTTCTAACTGGATTTTGTGTGAAAACTATGTATTAAATAGAATACCAAAACTTTAAAGCATCTGCAGTCCAGAGTTAGGAAGGTAATAAAGGAATGAACTGAAATAAAATCTTTCCAAACAGACTGGTTACCATAGATTTCTTCTCCCAGGAGCTTATGTTTGGGACATTGGAAAGTTTTGTGACTGTGATCAATAATTCATGGGCTGAGGATCTGCAATTGTTTCTAAGAAAATTTCAAAATAGGAAAGGCAGAAGAAAAGTTAATATATGTTCCACAACATTCTATATATATGAACAGTTTTTGAAGTAAGCTGCATCTTCTTTGGAAAATTTAGTGGACTTCAAATTTTTAAAAGTGGAAAACCACTGAACTTCAAAGAAGTGAGGAAAGAAAGATATCTGGTGGTTCCTAATGATCATAGACCCTTTAATTACTTTTGACAATTTTTATTCCCTAATATTGTGTTAATGATCTTAGTCCTTTTTTCCTTCCTGAACCACAGAACGTTTCTCTAAAAAGATAAATGTTTCTCATTCTCTTATATTTATTTTTCTTATCAGAAGAAGTTCTCCATAGAAAATCTTCAAAAAGTGGGAAGACTTGTGCAAACAGTAAGGTAAACAAACTTTGGCAGTAAGAGACACTTACAATTTATTCATAGTAGTTTATGTCCTATTATTAAATTTGCATGTGTAGCACATTAAGAGCATTCCATGATATGCTTGAGATCTTTAACATTGCTTGGTTTCAGACAATTCCATAGAGTCATAATTTTTGATTATGCCTTCCTCATAGAGAAGTGAGCTACTGGAAGATTACCTAAAATATTATATATTCTTCTCTGTTTTAGTTGTCATGGCAGCCAAATGCAGTATAGAGTTTACTTAATTTTTTTTTCTGGAGACTGAACTTGCTTTATTTTGCCATAAAGGTACAATTCTTAGGTGGTGCTTTTTCCTTCATTGCAGCTACCTTGAATCGAGTATGGCCTCAGCAAGATTTTAGGAATATTCATAGGACTTCTCAATTCAAAGAATGTTTTTCTGCTAGAGGAAATGTTATTATCTTTGATAAAAGGCATCTAATTATCCTTGTTTATTGATGGTGACAGCTTTTTCTTTCAACAAGCAAGCAAACAAAATCACAGCAAAACTAAACAAGCCACGCACAGAAGGTCCAACTGAAGTGTTCTAAAATACTCTAGAATTGCTTATTGTTGGATTCAATTTCTGTGTGTAATAATAGCACATTTTTCTTGTCCTTGAACTTAGGCTGGTGTATTGTTGCTCTAATTATTTATTATGTATTGTCTTCTAGGACAAAATGCATAACTCTTGTTGTGCTTTCATGGATTCCTATTACGTTTCCACTTAACAATATTTACCAGCAGGAAAAAATGATAAAACATATTCATGATTACTTTGATCTTTCTCATCTCTATTTGAATAGTCTTGGTTTTGATGTTGTCCTGCTGTTTATTTACTTGCTCACACAGCCTAGGAAAACAAAAGGTAGAATCAATGCTTTACAGTCTCCTATCAGCTGCTGCTAAAGCATTTATGAGTAATTCTTGCTCTTTTCTCAGGTCCCCTGTTCTGTTTAGCGTCATCAGTCCTCCCTTTTGGTACTGATTAGTGTACTTCTACTTCAGAAACAGGGTGCTCCATTTATCTTTCTGCAAGGTTCTCACTCTTGGTTGTTTGACATTAAAATACAAGATTTCTGGATTAAAATGAGAACAACCACTGTTACTTCTACTTCTCTCATGTGTTGTTACTGCCTCTGACACACCAAGTTAGAAGATACTATTAAAAACAGGGGATAAATTCCATCATGTGCCTGTTTAATGCTGTATTCTGTACCTTAATCAAATACTGGAAAGCAGTTTTGCCAGTGCTGGCGTTTAACTGCATTTAGGGAGAATTTAAATGAGCATTATCTTCTCTCTATTTCACGGTTCAAGCTCAACTCTATGCTTCATGCATTAACCAGAATGATTTTTTTAAACAAATATATTTGGCTATTATTTTAAAGATGCTCAGTGGAGTGCGCAAAATGAAAAACAAATTAAGATGTATGGAAACCCATGAAGCTGAATGAGATTCATTTGCCAATATCAACATATATTCAGAGTATCTTGATCTCCTTTGAATATTGCCTCATGTGAGTAATTACCGTAACTCAGCCTTTTCAGTGAGTTACGGTAATGAGTGAGTTTTGCCAAGGCAAAATCAACAAGGAATGTCTGGTGCATTCAAGGTGGAACTACAGACTGGCTATTTTTAGTATTGTTCTTGAAATTGAATTTTCATCCCAGCAGCTAAAAAAACCCACAGAAGTAGGAAGCTGTAGTGTTTCATGGACTGGTTTGCAGAGCAGTGCTCCTGGTGCATTTCCAATAAAGTGAAGTAATAATTTATTTTTTAAGTGGTTTGAACTCACCGACATTCTGCAACCTATCTCTATTTCATGTCCTGCCACTTCTAAGAAGTAGACCTGAACATCATTCACCACTCCCTGTTCAAACAAAAAGCCTGAATCCAATTTATTAGAACAGAATGATTATAGCCTTTAATTTCTCAATGGAGATATTATTGTTAATTAAATCAAAGTCCTGTCCATATGCAGTGCTAACAGTCCTAGCCCTGCATCCATTCTCCAAACAGCGTGTGACATTGATGGACTAAATTAAAGCGTGAGCATTAGAGAAGGAATGTGGAGAGCTGGTGATCTTTACCAATCCACCTTTAAAAATTGCAATAAATATTTCAAAATGAAATGTTCATAACTTTTGCCGAGGATACCCATTAATGAGACTGGATGGAAATTCAAGTCAGTTATTCTAAGTAAGGTTGCTTTTGGTTACAACCATGGCTTTTGTTTTCTTTTCAATTATGTTATACTGTCTTACAGACAGATTAAAACCAGAATGCAACTAGTGCAAAAACCACTTTTTCCACAGTGAACAGTGAAGTGGGATTCCTTCTGTAATTTGACATTTTCTTGCAGTTCTTGTTTTTTAAGGTAGCAAACATTTTTATACAACATGGACAGTATTTAGATGCATACAGTAGTTGCTGTTAGACTGCACTGACTCCTAAAGCAAAGCATCAGGACTTAAAAAAAACACATAAACAGCTCTAATAATCTGAATTACTTCCCCCAAATGTTAAAACAGTGGTTGGGGATTGATCTATTGATTGGCACTTCTAAATTGATAGGCTGGGAACTGTATAGTCGAGGAACTACAAAGGAAGTGTCAAGATTCATTATGAAACATTTTTTTAGTGGAGAGATATCTTTGACTTGGGCCCTTATTGTTTGACTTATTATTTTAAGTTTGTTACTTGATCATTGTTGTGTTTGAATATTTTTCACAAAATCTGGAAATTCAAGACTGAAATTTAGGAGACATTGTCAAAATTTTTTCATCTTTAAGAACATCCATCTTAAATACTTTTTAATCAGTGCTGTTCTGAGGCTGAACTGTTAATTTTATATCAGTGAAATATATACATGATCAGAATTTTTGAGATTTATCTTCTTAGTATTTACTTTACAAGATATTTTTTTTACTTTTGTGTATTTTAATAGTTCATGTGGCTTCAGATTTTTATTCAGATTCAAGAGGCTTCTGCTTGATTTTGCTAGAGTAGAATTGAACCAAAAATGTCCATTTTTCTGGTAAGAGCGAATTTAAATGTGACTATTTAACTTACACTGGGAATAATTAAATTGCTTCAGACCACATGACATAACTTTATTGGAAGTGAAAAGTGCTAACTTATTAACTGCTGCAAGTACCAGATTATAAAAGAAAGGGAAGAAACCTTTTTAATAGAACATCAATATTGAATGTATGAAAGCAGATCCTTGGTCAATATTTTTCTAAAGCCTCAAAAAAGCATTTTTATTGTTAACACACACTTTCTCCCATCTGTCCTCCACTTGTTAAAGGTCACCAAAATGATAATGGAAAAGATGTCTGTGGATGGAATGAGGTAATATATTTAAATCCCTTTTCTCGGAAGATTAGAGTGACGCACAATATTTTAAACCTACTAATCTCAGTGATGAGTGCATATGGAAGTCTTGCACGTCTAATAGTTTTTAATTAATATACAGTTATCTTTGCACTTGGGAGGATGGTCTAGAGGCTGAGGTACTTGGCTTGAATGTAAAAATCCAGGGTCAGTTTTCAGTTAAGGCACAGATATCCTTTGTGGTACAGGGTTGGTCATCTCCATTTGCCTCTGCCCTTGCTCTCCATCTCTGATGTAAAAATTTTATTTCCCTCCCAGAGCTTTGTAAGTCTAAAGAACTGCTCATAGGTTTGACAGATTTGGATAATGTGATGGAATATCAAGTATCTGCCTACACAGACAGATGTTATATTCAGGTGATTTGAGAAAGAATCCACCAGATAACATTAACCACATCACTTAAAGGAGGTACAGATGCACCTAGTAATTGTGCAATAAAGTAAAGATCTTTACCAAAATATCTACTTCAAACGGAGAAAATCAGAACAATGTGTGTAACCAAATTTTCTTTGTCACTCAGTACAGCTGTGTGCGACCTAATTAAGTGAACACTGCGTGGTAACGTCAGTACCAGATTTAAATGAAAAACTCGCCTTTTTTTGATCTGGCTGGTGAATAGACAGAATTAGGCCAGATTCAGGTAAGAAATATTTTCTGCTGTAGATTTTTCTATAACATTTCTAAATGCCAGGAAAGAAAAGAATGATTTTATTTTATTTATTCTTTAGTCATAAATACCAACCATAAATGCATTTGGGAACATGAAATAGATACTGCTGGCAGCCACTAAACTCCTGCCCTGCAGCTCCTGAGCCCTGCAGTTTCTGCCTGTGGGCATGCTCTTAAAATCAGAAGTCATGATAATGTTTAAGTGCTAATGACCTGTCTAGAGTCCACTCTTTACAAAAGCCTCCAACCTAGAATTTTGAGCAAATGTGCCTCCTTCTTATTTCAAAGTAGATTTTTGTCATTGTTGACCTGAACAGAAGATCCTTCACAGGAATATTTTGAGATTTGCACCCCGTTTGTGCCTGTATCTGCTCTCTAATGTATTTATGTATGTATCTATCCCCTAATGTTGGTGATACTAGTGGCTTAACCACTTATGATATGCAAAATGAGGCAGTGCAGGTTGTCAAGTCTCTATATCCACGTGTATATAAATTATATAATGATATCTTTGCAGAACTCGGAGTCCCTAAACTAAGCCTCATTCCTGTAAGTTAAAGAGAATTAAAAAGTAGGACAACTGGTATAGTTTCACCTAAGTTCCTATAAAAATTTACATTTTAGTCCGGTTTTATATGAATTTTTAGTACGCGATGGAAGACGCATAATGGTCTCTTTAATAAAATATATCCACATTGGTAATAATTTTAATTTCAAGGGAATGTGATAAAAAAAATTACTTTGGAATGTTTAAAAAAATAACAAAACACATGCAAACTAGTAACTGAACCTTCATCTAAACATTTTTATTTTAAACACACAGCTATAGACTTCCTTTCAATCTCTTGAGCTGTTTGCAGGTGCTGTAATTTTTCTCTTGCTGTATTGTTTCTGAGAAATTGGCTACGGAGGATGTACTGCACGATACAAGTTTGAAACAGACCTTAGATTTTGCCCCTTTCAGTCAGCTATCTCTGCAGTGATGAGATGCATCAGCTTACCACTTATTTTCCTTTGACCTCTGTAAGATGCTGTTCTGCGAACAAAAGAGCAGCATGTTTGGTGGTCATGCCTTCTGTGAGTTCCTTAGGCTGGAGTACTGACTCTGCAGGCTCTGGAACAAATGAGCTCCACAGTGATTTTCTCAGGAGAATGAGCAATAAAAACCTGAAACCCTGAAGTTGCAAATCACACTGAGTACCCTTCAGAGGCAGAGTGTGCAGCCTGGATGGTAATTTGTCTGACATTTCAGTTTTGGAGAGTGACCTTTGTGAACTTTTTCTGCCTGAAAATGGAGTGCAAAAACTGTGATCATTCCTTTAGAAGTGTCTGTCAGACAAATTACAATCCACCTGGCAAAAAATTAGGAAACCTTTGGTGGGCTTGCATGCCCAGATCGCATCCAGAAAGCCTACTTTGTACACAGTGAAATTCTGCTTTTCACTGAAAAGTTAAAAGACGCTATTTGGAATCTTTTGTGAAGAACTGTTGGTAGGCTACTGGACGATGAACTAGATAGGGTTACAATAGCTGGACTAATGATAATATTTCTGTACTTTTTCTGCACAGTATATTATGCTTTTTCCCTCAGCACTAGAGATTCTGGAACATTCAAGAACTCTCAGAAAGTTTTGGACTAATGAACACCTCCCTAGAAGTATAACCTTCTGAATTTGCGTTACACATCTCTATACTCTAGTGGAGTTATTTGGCTTATTTATTTAGATTATTGCTTTTTTACCTATTTTTCACTTCAGCACTAATTGGCCAAAAGCGTTTGCGTTTTTGTTGGGTTTTTTGTGTGGTTTTGTTTGTTTGTTGTTTCTTTTTGTTGTTATTTTTGTTGTGGTTGGTTGGTTGGTTTGTTAGTAGTTTCTTTTTGTTGTTTTTGTTGCTGTTTTTGTTTGGGGTTTTTTGTCTTGTGAATCACCATTGTTTTTTATATTTAATACCCTGGCTCTTTTAAGTTAGCAGTGTATTTGCTCTGTTATGTTCCCAAATACAACCCTCTTTTTCAAGTTTCCAGTAACTACAAAGCAGAAATAATCGACTGGCTTAGATATGTATGTCTACAGTGGGATGAGTTAAATCCCATTTCTCCTGTAATTACTGAGGCTCCACTGCCCCTCAGGCATTCATTTGAACTGTTAGAGCATCCAGCACATTGCAATTAGGGTTATTCTGGATATGTTAAACGGTAGCTAGTGATGCTCCCATGAAGGGTAAAAAGGAGATTTGATTGTAAATAGCCTGTAAATGATCTATCAAGAGCTGATTCTTCAGTGAGCTCTTTTCATATACATGGAATCTGCTTGATTATCAACAAGGTGTGATCTGAGCACACAGTTGCATGGCTGGCTATAATGCCTTGAATATAAAATTAAGTTTTTTAAGGTGCAGCAAAACACGTAAGCCCTTGCCTATCTTTAAACACTCAAGTAGGTACTTTTATGCCACAGCCATTTTACAGGTGCTTTAAGTAAGTATTTTTGCAGAATCAGGCCTGCATGTATTTACATCAGAGTTTCCCTATCTGGGTGTAAGCAACAGAAGAACCAAGCAAAATATGGAAATCTGTGCTGCAAAAAAAAAAAAAAAATTGTTCTGCATGAAATTGTTAAACAGTCAAAATGATAAAACAGGTAATTTTTTTTTTATAGCCATTGTATGTAAAGAGGAATAGGTAACGAATAAAAAATGCTTTCAGTTAAAAAAGAAAAGAAAAAAATAAAAAAGGTTTACATTAAATTGGAAACTTAGTACCGTATGCAAGTTATCTATTCACGTAGTAAATGTGCTCGAAGCATGATTGTCTAAAAGACTTAAAAATACGTGATTGCACTGAAGAAAAAGCATTTATAATTTAAATTAACATAATCAGTGCTTGTACCTGTAAGTAGTCAATTTTGCTTTTAAGTAATTTTAATTATTAAATAGAATTAATCTTACATTGCAGGGAGGTTTCTGTAAAAAACAATGATGACAAATAAGATTATATACGGTATATTAGACCTAAGAAAGATTAAGTGTCATTTATTGATTAGATTTCTTTATACCTAGCAGTCTTTAAAAAAATAGTTAAGTCTTCTCTTTGTGAATGACCATCTTTATCATTAGCATTCTGATTTGCAGCCTATCTCATTTCATAGATTTGCTCTGGATATGTTAGCTCTAATATCACCAGGATTTGAATCAATAACAAAATGAAATGAGCAAACATAGTAGTGAGGATTTTAAATGAGAAAGAAACAAGACTTCACAGCAGATAGTGCAGTAGGAGTTCCACTGAAATCAATAGGCATTCGCACATGGAGTAACTCTGCTGGAACAGGATTCTAAACAACCCTATAATAATTTAATGAGCTCCTGTAAACTGCTATTCTGAAACACTGAAGGCATTTTTCCAATATAAATATAGAACACAAAGGTTTTGTGTGTTCTATAGCTTACTCAAGAAAATATTTAAAGTAAATCTAAGGGATTATCAGGTTTTGGTTTATGAATCACTGTGATTGCTGGGTTTTTCAGAAGCAGCTTGTTAACCTAACATCTTTTTCCTACTCTAAATTGTAGAATAGTATATGTAAATATCTATGAAGTATCAGAAAAGAACCAATATACTTCTGCAGTACACATGTACTGAATAGAGTAGGTCATAGATATTCACTGTATATAAACACCCTGGGATTTAATAACTTTTTCTATCTGTGAATTATCCATGACCTGCTAATGATTTTTTTATATGACTGTGTGTGTTTTATGTAGTTCATCAAATAATCTTACAACCACATTAGGCTTGTGGAATTTTTTAAGTGCTCCTCTGAGTGTGATTTTCAGAATGAGTTATTCATGTTGGTTACCCAAGTCACAAGAACGTGTATCCATCCTGCTATTTGTTGACCTAATGTCTGCAAACAAGACGACTGGAGTAATTGGATCTTTGTGAACAGGGTACTAGTTAAGAAGAAAAGCAAGTGTTGTGAATCTTAAAGCGTTTACAGTCTGTTTTTTGTACTCCTTTGTGCTGAAAGAGCATCATACACAGCAGAATACCATCTGCAGTAGAAATATAAACTCTTTTTTGAGTAAAAAGGCATAAGACAGATTTATGAGTAACCTTCTTACTATCTAGCCCCTGCAAGCAACAGCTGCTTTGGAATCCTTCTCTGAGCTTGGTAAAGCTGCTTGTGAGGCAAAATGGTCAGTCACATTTTAGAGAGTTCTTGTTTTTTGTTTTGTATTGCCCTTTCCAAAATCTCTTTAATAAGCCTTCTTTTGCCTAAATATAGAATTCAAACATAAAACAGCTTCAAAAGACCTGAGTTGTTGCTCTCTTTTGAGTGTACACGTAGTCATATTTCAAACTATTTTATTCATATCTATAAAAGTTTTTTTACTTAGTTTCTTAGGGAAAGGATTATTTAAGACCTCTCTGTCTCTGTTTGTCACTTTTCCCAATAAATTTTGAACCTAAGTAGCTGATTTATATCAGATCAGAAAGAACTGGTAAATGGAATGCAAAGAGAAAAAAGAAATGGTTACCATCTCCAGTGAAAGAAAGCCTGGCAAGACTGGCATGCTGCACACCCTTTGTGGTAGCAGCTGTGGTGTTTTATGTGATGAATGTAAGAGTCATAATTCATTGTGGTCTGAGAAGGCTGTGAGGGCACTGAGTTGTATCAGACTAGGCTTCACTAGCTCCATCCTTGATGAAGGTTTTGTTCCATTTTTTAAATGAAAGTCAATATTCTCAAGTGTCCATTTGAGTAGAGGAACAAAGAAAAAATCTTGTTTTATTACATGTTTCACGATAGAAGCGAATTCCTGCTAATATCACTACTCTCACAGTTGTGATTTCAAATAATACGGGTGAAGTAGGTATGTTGGCTAATGGAATATGGCTCCAGAGGCCAAGGGAAACACAGGACACCCAAGAGACAGCGCTCAGATGTATGGGTATGTCCTCACTGCTGATGGTCATCCTTTACTACTCCACTTCTCACGTGATGCTTTAATAAGGGATATTTCCAAGGGACATCGTGAACCCTCTTGTACGACTAGCAGAGTGTTGATGAGGTTAGGAAAATGACTTTTCAGTTCTATTCAGGAAAGGAAAAGAAAGATAGAAACTAACCTGTGCATTTATCACATAAAACAAACTGTCACTGTAAGCAGAATTTTTGAAGTAATCCATTTAGGATTGGATAACCATCATTTGAAAAATATGAGCAAAGGAAGAGAGCAGTGGTGAGTGAGGGCCATGGGCTGAAATTCAGTTTCTGTTATTGGGTAATGCCGTCACTTCTGGCTTCTTTCCCCCTTTGGTTCTATTTGAATTCTACTAGTTTAATTTTGTATTAAAGTGTCAGTCCAATCTTCACTTTTTGGAAGGGTGGGTTATTCCTAAAGGCCAACACATTTCTGCAGCTTTGGTTTCTTTTTTACAAGTAGAAGGGTAAAAATAAAGTTCTGTACAATATGCTGCATACAGATATTTTTCAAAAATAGCAGTGGGTGCATTTTCTGCGTAGAAGAAGAATACATTAAATAAGGAAAAGTTATGGAAAATTGAGACATCTATTTTAACAATATTTAATGGTGTATAATGGCTTTTAATAGTAGGATATAGATAAGGGATCTAGAGAAAAGTTAACTACTGAGAAATATCTTAGGAAAGGAAAGTATTAGCAAGGTTGTAGCAGTTTTATTTTTAAAAGTTTCAGTACCAACATCTATTATAGAAAATATATTAAAAATCATTTTTGTTGGTTTGCATTTAAAGCTGTGACACATTTCTGAATCATTCTCTGAGGCAGGCATTAGGAAAAAAAGATTGTTAGATGATTGTATCAACACCTTCTTTGTCTATTAAACAGGTAGACTAATGTGGAACAATTACTTTATTTGTGAGTTTGACTTTTGAAAGATAATGAAGTAGTTTTACTATGGTAAGAGTGTATGATGTTTGCTTACCTGCATATTAAACAAAGGTATGCAGACAGGGTTTTTTCCATTAAAATAGGGAAATTAAAGAAAATAAAGGTGTGAAAGTTTCTTTTCTCACTTCACTGGAAGATAGGCTATAAATCTGCCACTTCCTTGAGGTATGTCAAATCGTAGAATGAATCTATTTATATGATACCAGGACAGTTATTCCTGAATCTCAGCATCTAGAGGAGATCAAATGTTACATGGAAAGAAGATGATCTTTATCTGAAGGCTGTTAAGCCAAGTGCTTTTCTAAGTGTTTATGGAGTCTGAAGTTTTATAATTCACTTAGACCTCATGCTCCAAGGGAAACAGTAATATACATAAACAGTCTTGGTCTCTTCTCTCAGGTAAAAACTGACAAGACAGGAGGAAATGGCCCCAAGTTGCACCAGGGGAGGTTTAGATTGGATATTAGGAAAAATTTCTTCATTGAAAGAGTGATTAGGCATTGTAACCAGCTGTCCAGGGAAGTTGTAGAACCACTATCCCTGAAAGTGTTCAAAAGCCGTGTGGAGGCGGCACTTAGGGACATGATTTAGTGGTGAACATAGGGGAGATGCTGGGTTAATGGTTGGACTTGATGACCCTAGAGGACTTTTTCAATCTTAATGATTCTGTGAGTCTAAATTTAATCCTTTTGTGGGTCTTTCTGTTGATGCTCAGTTACTTTATCACCTACACTGGATTAGACAAAGCGTGGAATTGCTGCTGCATTAAATGAACAAAAATGAACCTGATGTTTCTCTTGACCACATGGTATTAACAAATCCACACCTTCTTCAGAAGAAAATATCTGCTTTGAGGCAACTCAGCAATCTTTAACAACCCCTTTCTCGCTTTCATTTTTTGGCCAAACTTGCTTTCTCACACTTATGCACGTATTCGCTCTCTTACAGTCGTGTTATTGACAACATGACTGCTTGCAGTGAGTGCTTCCACTGTGGGTAGTTCTGATAAACAGTATAGATATCTGCAAGGTACGTGCTGCAAACAGTTCCTTGGGTAACCAGTCTGTAGTCCTGTGCATTGTGTGCAGTGAGTTAAATTGCTCAAAAGTCATTTGAACCCACGCAATGAGAATGGCAAACGGCCTTAACCAGTAAGCAGAAAACAGCAAATAAATCCTGTGCCTGACCTCATACCCTCTTACCCTTTACCATACTACTCACACCTCTAAGTGGGCATCTGCATTTCCACCACCTCCGCTCTGAAGATCTATTTCCTAATGGTAAGAGTTTCCAACTAGCTCTTCTAAGAATTGAGCATGTGTCTTGTTTATTCCTAAAGCAGAGCTGGACAGGAGTGATAGTCATAGAGCTGTTTGCTTTGCCTCATTTGTGTTTTCTTTAGCCCCAGGAAAGTGATGTGAAACATGAAGTAATCTGACTGGGGCTGCAATCTCAGCAGCCATCTTAACTTTGCCCTTGAAGCTGATCCACTATGTAGAAAGGGTTGCAACAGCCACAAGAAAAGAGATAGCACAAGTGACACAATGACTCGCATAACTTAAGCGTGCCTGCAGAAGGACTGCTGGCATCTACTCTCTGCATGCAGCAGCATTTGTACAATTTGCATTCAGCAGTCAGTGATAGCCCAGAGAAGTGGACCTGAACTGAATGAAAGATTACTGAATGCTATTTTCACCCTCTCTTTGCATTTTAGGACAAAGGACAACAGTTTGTATCATTTGACATTAGCTCTTTACTGTACACATTTAATTTAGCCAGGAAAATTACCTAGCTAAGCTTCTGTAGTTGTCAGCAGAGTCTTTTTCTGATTACAATTCAGAGCCTCTTTGCTTTTTCTTTGAATTGCCTTTTTCATTGACTGCTGGGGGAACTTTGCCATGTGACATATTTGCCGAAGTAGGTACCTGCAGACCCTCTCACCAAGTATCCAAGCTGGTATGTTTTAACTGCACAGCGAATGACTATTTGATTTGCCCCCTTGTAGGCAAGGGGGGGATTCCTTACATACATGCTGGTTTGTCTTAGAAGTGTCAATTGCTTTTAAGTGAGGCAGTTCTGAGGGCATAGAAACCTTCTGTCAAATTAGGAAAGAGTCGTAACTTGTAAAAGAATATAACTTGGTAATCCTACATGGCATACACTCTGGCTTTAGAGGCCTTCAAGTTAAGCAGGTGCTGAGGTATTTCAGGACTGGAGTTCTGGATTTGGTATTTCTACCTTAGTTCTGTAGTCAGAGTCCAAGGTTGCCTCTACTGACCGTGGGCTCTGATGCTTTAAGTTGGCAATCTAAATTTTAATGCTAGAATGTCTGGACCCAAGCTATCTGAAACCAGAGTTTGTTGCCTTAACATTTACTTCATGGCTGCTGTTACATTGTTGCTGTCAATATTTTAAATTTATTCTTCAGGTCCTTGCCTTTCTCTGGGAAGTCGGGATGAAGTTTTTGAGTTTTGTGGTGTGCTGTGCTGTTTGCTGTAAGATATTGTATCGTCCACATGTGAAGCAAGACAGATTTTCCAAATCAGGAAGGGACAGGGAAAGAAAAACATGTTAATTTCAGGCTTGCTAAGAAACTCAGATAAATGAGTGTGTCAAATAGAAAAGGACAAAATTAACAGGAAAAGACACTGGATTTTCAAGGTTCTCAGAGGGCATTAAAACGATAAAAGTGAAAAATAATAAAATCATAAGAAGTGCTCAAGAATCTCTTTAAAACATTAATTGGGTGCTAAAAGTGAATACACACGTGCCATACTTCCTTTCAACAGCAGTCACCTGAAATGACCACCTGCTGTCTCTGCAAGCCTGCAGAGTGCTTGTCCCCTTTGCAGCTCCTTTCCTTTGATACACTTTGACAGAGGAGTCAAGGCCTGTGGCTGCTCGAAGTGTGGCTTGGGAGCTATAGGCTCCTCGTCTGTTTATGACCTGTTTTCTAAGACATGGCATTTTTCCTCTGAATGGCATCCTGCTGGTGTTGTGTGGTTAATCTGCTGGAGTTGTATAAGTCCATGTGCCAGTATAACTTCTTTTGCTCGTCAGAGGCAGGGTTAATAATGATAATAAATGAACAGCATTTTATGAAAATGTCAGATACTGTCAGCTGTGAAAACCAGGTTTATATTGCTTATTTATGGACTACTTAGTTAGAAAAACATTAGAAAAATATCATGATAGTCATAAAGCTACACTGTTTATCTTTGACTAACATGTGCCTGAGGAAGGGGAACTTTCACAAATACAGATGTGGAACGGAAACCTAAGTAAGAGGACTGTTTACTACTGACAGGGCAGGAGAGAACAAGAGGAAGAACATTAAAATTTTCTTGTGAGTGTATGGCTTGTAGGAGACAATTAAATAAAACAAAAATAACATCACAGAATCATAGAGTGATTTGGGTTGGACGAGACCTTAAAGATCATTTATTTCCAACCACCTGCCATGGCAGGGATACCTTCTGCTAGACCAGGCTGCTCAGAGCCCTGTCCAGCCTGGCTTTGAGCAGTTCCAGGGATGGGACATCTACATCTCCTCTGGGCAACCTGTGCCAGGACCTCACCACCCTTACAGTAAAGAATGTGTTCCTAATATCTGATCTAAACCTACTCTCTTTCAGTTTGAAGCCATAATCCAAGTATTAATGCAGTTAACCTTTTTCGTCGACTGAGAACCAGTTGAAAATAGTGATGGTTGCTTGGACTCTATGTAGATTTCTAACATAGAGTCCAAGCAACATTTCTAACATGAAAGCACTGTACAGGCATATTACTGCCACGGTTGCAGTTTGAGATGAGATTGAGCTATAGAGAAGGGCAAGCAGCTCCCTAAGGATAGCAAATGCACCACTGCATGTGTTGAGTTCAGAGCCTGAGCAGTGCCAGAGGTCCAGGCTGCCTGGCATGGGGTTTGGAAGGCGATGTGAGCAGAAGAAAAGGGAGGACGGTCTTCTGAAGAAGGCGTCTGAAAAGTTGTGTGTGAAATGAGTTTGAGCTGCTGTTGCAGTCCAGTTTCAGAAGGATGGGGAGGGTGGAGTAGCTCATGTGAAAGATTTTCTGTGTCTTCCCCTAGAGCTGCACAATACATGCTGAAGCTATCGTTTTCTTTGGAGAGGTGGTGGTTATTTCCTCTAAAAGACAACTGCTTTTCAACAGCAGGTAAAAAATAAGATATGTTAGAAATAAGACATGTTATACACTTGCTGTTATATAGATGCTGTTACAGGGTCAGCGTGGCCCTCAGGCTGGCCCTGCCTCAGTTTCCCCCTAAAACTTTGTAATTCTTGTCCACAGGACAAGTAAACAATTCTTTACCAATAGTGTATTTAACCAAAAAAAAGGATGTTTGACACTGGATTTATATTTTCCATAATAGGAGACTGCCTACATAGGAGAGTGCCTAGAAGTTGAGGATTAGTCATTTAAGCTTTCCAAATGCAATTTAAATTGTAAATGTAAACTATCAGAAGGAAACACCTGTAAGTATTAAATCAAGCAGTGCTGACTTTCAACCATATCAATAATTTGTAACAGGACAATGAATTTGTACCATCCAATCAAAACAAATAAAGAGTATCTTCTTATTATCATAAAAGCAATAAAAAGACTTGCACAGCATTCTTTAGCTAATTTGTCTTTCATTCTGCACCATAAAGATAACAAAGTGTGCTGTTCTCTTAGAACATATTGTTTTACTCTCTATATTTTTCATCACTGAGGTCTGGAGTATATTGTTTTTTAATTTGCTGATGGAAACCGTCAATTAGAATTAGCTTGAGTGCTGTGGGAGGATAACGACAATAGATATGAAAGGTACAGAATAGCATCTAGCATAAATTAATGATGCATTTATCGTGCATCTCATTAACTTGGTGCAGGGCTTATTCTATGAGTAAATAACTTACTGTTGTATCAAAAGCTGAGAGAGTAGGAGGATTTGGTTGGGGAACCATCTAATTATAGTCACTCATCTTAGAATGAAGGACTCCACTCCTTTGATAAAAATCTGATTAAAAGAAACAATATTTTTCCAAATGTCAACATGTTATATACCGTTGCAGCCTGTGCAAATATATTCTGACACCCATGTCATTTCCTGAGTCTGTCTAAGGCTTGTAAAACTTTCTGTTGAAAAAACCCCCAAACTCACAACTTAGGAAACACAAACTGCCTTAAACCTTCTATAACTCTTAGAAATGCTTTCCATTCAGAGTTCCATAAGCCTACATATAAGCACTTGTAACTATTTCCAGTTGTGGGAAAAAAAATTCTCCCTCATTATGGATCCCAACCTTCTAATACAGGTTACTATGCTAACATTTTGATTATGCTGGTTTTCTGCTTCTCTAAACAAGACAGTTATTACAAAAAATGATGAAGCCAGAGTTCCAGCTACTGTCACTGGCAATAGTGAAAATTTGTTGCTTAGCAAAGTCTGAAAATACCCCTGTGCCTTAGTAAGTGTCTGTTCAAAGGTTTTGTTTTTGTGGACACGTGGATGGATCCTGGACACTTAACTCTGTAGGACAGTTAAGAAACAGGATTCATTCCTATCAGTCTGTGTTCCAGACAGTTAGGAAGGAGGATGGATGCATGCAAATAGTTTTATTGTCATGTGCAAGTGTGTTTGATGTAGATAGGTATATTAATAATTCTATGTGTTTGTATTTTAAAAGGTGTCAAATATTAAGATTTTTGAAACTTGAATTTTCTTTAAATGCAGGAACCCAGAAAAAGACAAAAAAATTGATTCTGAGGGTTGGGGTTTTTTTGCACAGAAATAGCCTGAAAACCAATGGAAAAATTCTTAACTAGCTACAATATGTTCTCTGTAAATCACTAACAATGTGCCATTCCGAATTCTCTAATGTACAGTGGGCTTGTTTTCAATCTTAGGGAAAAGGCAGAATTTTTTAAGATTTACCATCCACTTGCAAAAAAACAAGAAAAAAATTATGTAATTAAGTCAGCTGGAATTAATTAAAATAGATCAACGTGTAGTCGTTTCTGCCATTCACTGTACTGTAGGTATGTAATTTCTAATTAATGTTTAAAATGCAGTTCACTTTTACTTAATATTTAATTCATAGCTATAAGCAAAGTATGTAATCTAACAGTAACATGAATAATATCTCCGTGAAAGAATATGCCACCTTAAAAGTATGTGAAAGAGGAAATACAAAGGTGGTTTTGTTCTCTTGTATAATAAAAATAAATTTTTCAAAAGCTTATTTGTTTCATCTTTAGCTAAACCAAACTTTTATGTGAGATGAGAGCAGCAGAGTAAATGGAGCAGTAATATTTTTTAAGATGAAACTTGCAAAACATAAAGTCTGAAGTACGCGACAGCTCCATGCAAGCTGACAATTTCTGAGTGTTGCCTTTGAAATCCAACTGTCGTGCCAGATCTCTGACTCAGTGATGAAGAAAACGATCTCCTCACTGTTGAGACTAATTTAATCAGGACTGTAAAATTTGGGTCTGGCTCACCCAAAACTAGCCTGCACTTTGTAAGGTGAGCTAACAAATTCCTTAACTAGAATTAGATTCATTTGCTTATTCATTTGAGTGTTGAACTGGAATTATTAAAAAAAAAAAAAAAAAGAGAGAGAGAGAAAATAAAAAAAAAGAAAAGATTCCCCTAGGCTTCTCTGGATAAATACACAGTGTAATTGTTTTAATAAAAGCAAGAGAATAGAGTCAATTGAACCATGTTTGCTGTATTTATCCCTCCTGTTGGAAGGAAGAGAAGAAACACCTCAGAAACATCCTATCTGGTCATTTAGGGAGAACAAAATACACGTTTGTATCTCTTAAAAAATTAAATCTGAGCATGGAACATTTCTCCCTCTTCTCAGGAGACACATTCAACAACACTGACTTTGAGGTTGGGATGGTCATAAAGCACTGCATTATGTCTTGAAGTACTTCTGAGCTTATAGTTTTATCTCACAAACTATTTACTGTGTAAATCTGAATGAAGAGTTTTGTTCATATTAAATTTCTTGGTGGTGCGAAGGAATAAGGTTATTTTGGGCTTTTTGGGCTGATTATGCCCTTGTACTGGATGAAAAATAAGGGTTATATTAAAAAAAAAAAAACCAAACAAAAAGATAAAAGAGGTGTAACGATTTCTTTATTTCTATTGTGACTTTTCTGGCCGGCTTGTCTGTCTTGCTGCTTCAGAGAGTCTGCTTGAATCAGTCATATGGCCAGACTTTTAGAAAGTGTATTAAGTATGGGCTTTGTTCTTAAAGACTCACCTATAGGGCCCTCTATAAATTGTCAGATACAGCCTTAGAAAGAAATTATACAAGTGTAGGAACAAATTTTAGCAATATGATCCAACCTTGCCAATTTTTTAGGTTTGCATTTTTCTTAGCACAGAAAGTTTAACAAGAGGAGAAAAAAAACCCCAACCTGTACATGTCGAGTTTTAAAATTAAAAAAAAAGTGAAATATGAAAGAAAGTCTATTTTGATAACAGGCTGTGTGGAAGAAAGAGAATAAATAATGAGAGCTGTGCTTAAAGTGGCAGCCTTAGATTCAGTGTCTTTCTAGGAATGACAGGCAGCACTGACTTCTTGTTATTCAATGACAGATGAGGCTGGTGATGCCTTATCGCAAACCGAAGCAACCTTGGTTTAATCATCAATAAAGCAGCGGTAAATTTCTGCCAATGCAGACAAACTTTAAAACAAGCTTTAGGTTTGGGCTTGGACACATGCTAATTTGAGCAAATGTCTACATGTTGAAAGAAGAAGCAGGGGGAAGCAGCAAAAATGTTGGAAAACTAATCATCATCTTCAGTGAATAAGTACAATTGCCTGCAGGTGTTCAGATATTTCACTGCTGAACACTGAAGGCAGTGGAAAAAGCTTCCAATCCCATACCTGTTACAGAAGACTGATAAAATTTATTCCCTCTCTTGAGACTGAAGAACTGTAATCAAGCATGGAAATGCTCTTCGTGCAGACAAATCGCAGTGGCGTAAAGAGAAGAAGAAAATGGAACGAGAGTACATGAATTTTCGTGGTTGGGTTGTGTGAGTGTGACTTTAGAGATGGCATTGACAGTTATTTCACTTGAGACTAAGAGTTCATAGATGTTTCTCTGATATTGGGTTAAAAATCAGACTCTCTGCATAACAAATTTATTTTCCATGTTTGTTTGTGTCTGCCTGGTTATGTAGACAAGGTACTGCTGAGAAATAGTAGTTGTGTAGTGCAGAAAATCCTGCTCTCATCCAGGCTCTGGCACATGTTTCTGAGTGCCACCTGCTGGCTTTGGCCTCTCGCACAACCTCAGTATGCAGGGATTTGTCTGAAAGTGCATGTGCAGTGCCATTTCGTGGGTACATCTTTAGAGAATACAATTCTGTCATGCCTGTCAGCTGTCTCAGGGACATCCAGACCAAAAGACAGCAACTGTGCGTGCACTCCAAAGCTTTCCTAGTGTCCATGTTTCACTGGATGAAACTCTACGTATTGCTGCTCATCTTTGCTCTGCTCTTCTCATGATAGAAAGGCAGTAAGTGAAACAGAAAAAAAGAAATAAAAAATGCTTATTATTCTGAATAGGAAAAGTCTATCTTGAAAACATGCTGCCTGCATCGATACGTGAGAGTGCTCTTGTTGAACTATCAGTTCTTGTGTCCAGGCATAACTCAGTAAAATAGGCAGTAAAAGTCATGCCCATTTTAATAAATCTCTAAAGGACTTTACCTTCAGAATCCCATCCACCATTTTTGCATGGCATATGTGCACTGTTTAAAACAGGAGAGAATAGGCACATGGTAGAAGTGCATCTTGTGGAAATCTAGGTCTGTGATGACTATTTGGCTACAACTGCAGTCTTAACTACATGATGGGGGCGTTGATAAAGCAAACTACAACTTGTTCCTTGAAAGGGTCTGCTGTGCACAGACACTGTCTTCCACTGGATGGGAAGTGCCATGATGAAAAGCACTTGTTTATTCTCCTGACTCCCACAGAGAGCAGGCAGGAGTAAAGTGACTTGTAACTCAAATCCGTGTAGCTCCCAGTGGATCGCTATTTACAAACTGCCAGAAGACAAGCTGTCTCTCCCAGTGGCATTCTCTGGGGAGGCCTCCGTGTTATCTGTGACATTCATTACACGTGTGCCTGCACAGCACCTGTCAGTCACTCTCAGCCAGAGACACAACCATCACTTCCTGAGACGTTCGACAAGTTAGCTGAACAAATTTAAAAATACAGAATGTTGGAACTGTGTGAGTTATGGATAACTAAGAAAGCTCTGGTAATGTAGACAAGCATGTGCTAAGCCCTAGACTCTTTGTTCTGTGCTTTTGTAATTTTGCAGTCCCTATTCAGGTGTCCCTGTTTTGAAAATATTTGAGAAATACATTCTTTTGTTTTTAAGCACTGTTTTAAGCACTGAGAATTTAAAATGTGGTATGGTATGATTTGAGTTTTGTTTGGTGTGTGTGGGTTTTGGTTTCATTTTGTTTTTTTTTTTTTCTGTGTTGGTAACTAGAAAATTTTTGGGTTTGCTTTTTTGTTGTTGTTGTTGTTGTTGTTTTGTTGTTTTATCTTGCCCAGAGCTAGGAACACAGAGTGAGTGCATGGCCCTGTGGCAGTCCCAAGGAATCCCGCCTCTTTTTCCTGAATCCTCTGCTGGTTTTGACAAAAGTTTTATCAAACTAGGGATGTCTTGAGTGAAATGTTTCAGGGTCAGTTCTTGGGCATTTTTTTAATGAAAATTTTTCAGCAGTTGAAAACTAGCCTGGCTTATAGGAGAAGAGAAAGCAGCTGTAATATATAATGAAACAAATGGGAAGAAAAGAAAGTTGGTAGCAAAGAATAAATGAATATAAATGAGAAGTTAGGAATTGAAGACATTTGTAAAGGAAGCAGAAAGACACGAGAAGAAATGGCCATTTAATTAAGGACTTTGAAAAGTTTTTTAAAGTGAAAAAAATCTAGTAAACCTGGTGCTGGCTTGTCACTATGTGGAAAAGGTGGAAAGGTATGTAATAATACAGGAAAAACAGAGGTAGTCAAGAAATATTTCTGTTACGTGGTTAACCAACCATGTTTCTGAATTATGTTAACCTGTCCACTTTTTCTTAGTGAAGATACCAAGTTTCCCAGCTCAAGTGTGTTCAGTGATCTCCTCTGGGTGGATTTAGGAGGCGCACAAAATGCTGCCACAGAAGTTGTTGATTAAACAGAAATAGATGGGGGTCAGCAGTAGCAGAGAAGTTGTAAGGTGCTAAAAAGAAATGAGGGGGACAAAAACTACTAAAGTAAAGATTTGGGATTTTCAAGGTTTCATTTTGAACAGGTTTTCATTTGTATCTAGATACTTTTCTCCTTAATCTGCCAAACTGCAGCTGTCCCTTCAAACACCTAGGGTTCCTCAGTAGTCTTCACCCTGGGAAGCAAACAACTTTGCCTTTTTTGTGTTTTAGAAGACTGATGTTCTCTTCTTGCAACCCTTTTTACTCCCCAAGCAGGCATCCCATCTATTGCTCCCTTGTTGTCTAACTTGCTGGCTTTCCGAAGTGGAGCTTGCTACAGGTTAATGCATAAAATTCAAAGTTAGTGCTGATCCAGAGTGCTCCTCTTGGTGCTCTGTGGAAAAGGAACAGGGTGATAGCCATATGATGATGCTGAAGCTGAAACACCTTGTCTCAATTAATGAGGATGAAAACGGGCCTAACCTTGGACCGCTTAAAATCAGCATTTCTTTATAGTATGTCCAAATGTTACAGAAATACTGTCCCAGAGGACCACTGCCATTGCTTTTCAATAAAACTGGCACTGGAAAAATCCAGAAGATGAGAGGAAATCTATTGTTGAGCCAATACTTTGAAAGGGTGAAAGAGGTTATGATGGTAATTATAGGCCTGTCAGACTGACATGCATCTTAGGCAAAATAATGGCATGGCTGATATAGGACTCAATTATAAAGGATGAAATAAGGGTAATAATAACTGTTAGACTTGTGGAAGACAGATACTGTAAAGTTGATATGACACCTTTTTGATGAGATTACAGCTTGGGTTGATAGGTCTAAGAAAGCAGTTGAAGTAAGGGAGGATTTTTTTATGGGAAAAGGGGACTTGGGAGGGCAAAGAATTTTGATTAAGCAGCTAGAAGAGTACAGAGTCATCTCAGTACATACTGTATGCATGAAGAGTGGCTAAATGAGTGATGAGTAATCATCAAGCAGTCACAGGTCTTGTAGTCTTAGTCAGGGGTGGCCAGACAGTATTCCAGGGCTTGCCAGTGGCCTGGAATAAACACCATCAATGTGCAGATGATGCGAACACCTTCCTTGGATCGCCGACGAGTCTGTCTGTATTTGTGTGAAGCAAGGTAAAAATGCTCTTTTTTTTCCCAGGTTCTCAAGTGCTTTAGGGATATTTTGCAGTCCTCTAATAAATACAGGTGTGTCTAAAGTTCCACCAATCCTTACGATAATTCTGTCAAACTGCACCAATTCCCTCTTGGCAATTTAGAAATCATGCTTTGCAAAAATGTGAATTTTAAAATAATATTTACTATTATTACCTCTGCCTTATGAATATACTGGTTAATTATAGGCATTCCATTTGTTTTTTCACTGTGACTTCCTCCATCTAAAATTTTTTCCCCCTTGGTAAAATGTATTGAGATCTGCTCATGAGACGGTGTCTGTTCAATAATATTGCAAGCAGAAATATTTTACCTGATGCTGTAGCATCAGTCTTTAGAGAATTTGAATTGTAGACAATCTTCAAAGACATTTTCCTTTGCCATCATTGTGCTTTTTCTAAATTCCAGGGAATGAAGATTCTGGGAGTACAGGCAGTGTAAGTGAGAGCTGCGGGAGGTTAAAAAACCCCAAGTACCCCAAACAACTTTGGAAAACTATCATTTCTAAATAATTTGTCTGCACAATTGCTAATCTTTCTGATCAGTTCGATACTCTTGTTGTTGGGTCCCCCTCTACAGCACAACAGCCTTCCTTCTCACTGAAGCTGAATTATGTTGTTATTTCGATCAGCTCAGATGAGTAGACATAAAATTAATAAAATTAGCAATATCTTACTGGACCTTCATTATTCATCTGTCTTTTTAAATATTTAGTGAATATACCAGATGTCTGAATTATATTTGTTCTGTCAAAGGCTGTAGGGAAAGTAGTCAAACATTATAAATTCCAAATTGTATATTATTATTATTATTTTTATTGCTATTATGTTTTCTCTTATCAGTATTTTTGTTCATTCTTCACTTATTTTCTATGAACATCAGAAAATATCTCTCTCTGTAATGAAGAATTGTTGTTTCTTGTTTGGAAGTTCAATCTAGCCATACTACACTGTAGATTGGCACATATCTTTCTTTCCTACTCATTAGCAGGGAGTTCTTTAGTCTCTTCTTTCTCTGCTTTTTTTAATAATCACAATATCCCGCTTTTCCAGTGAGACTTAGCCTAAGATTGAGAAAAGAATTAGACACACATCAGACAGGCTGAACTTATAATAATGCTGAAGAAGTAATATAACATAAAAAATGGGGCCTTCCTACTCTACATATGGTTTTAATTATTGTAGCTTTTGGCGTCTAATTAAAAAAAAAATACACTAGAATTCAAAAAAATACACTAAGGAATAGAACCAAGGTGGAAAAATCTGCTTTATCTTTTGAAATAGAAGTATTCTGGTCCAAACATGGTTTAAATAATCTGCTGTCTAAAAATTGTATTAGGAACTGTTTATTGAATAGGACTTTTTGAGATTTCTTATTAATAAAAATATGGATTTTAAAGTTTCTTATGTATCTTTGCATTTTTATTTTTACCATTTTGGCAAATTAATAAAAATGTTTTTTAGCTATTTGATCACCAAACTGATCACCAAGGGATTGTATAGTAGCCATATAAGCAATCTCTTTGGTTTTGTTCCTTGCTACTTTTATTAACTTGGAGCTTTTGGGTTAGTGAATGTAAGTAAAAAAATCTAAAAACCAAGATTAAGTATTTTCTCTGAAGTATAATCAAATGAATTGTCTTCATACATTTTTATGACATTTTAGTTTCTAGAATATCATCCTAATTTGCCACCAGATTTAAATAACTTTGGAATTCAAACACATCTTTAACCAAATGTCAGTTTAATTTGCTGATATTGTATGGTTGAAGTATTTGCACAGATTTGTCTTTTAATTAAGGATGGTCAATATATGAGAGAAAAGAATATTTAAGTTGATTATGAAGTGACTAAACAACATTAGGGTGTGGTCTTTTTGATGTGTTCTTGCTGCGCTGGCAGTACAGACGTGATCTGTACAGCCCTGTTAAAACAGCCTGGTAGGGACCTCTACACAGTTAACCGAGGATTGATCATGTTCAAATTTATTTAATTTCAGGTAAAAATGTCCTTTTTCTTCATCAGGATTTGGATCAGGTCCAGTGATGTTAACACAGTTAGAACCTCTTTATACTCTTCAAGCAGTCTAAAATGTACACTTGAGGAGTTCATTACTTTTATTCTTACTTGTTGTGGATTCTGCCAAAATATGAGTTCACTTTGCATGCCTAAACTCTCTGAGTCTATTTTTCTTCTCAAAACCTCTATATGTCAGGCAAACAATATGCTACACATTTTAGGGAGGTATAAACATTTTAAAAGCTGTATAAACAATGGCACTTGGAGTGTACCTTGTTTCAGGTACTGTTTGTCTGTCTCTCAAGCTTTCTTGAGTGAACAGAGTTTACACGTGAATGTCTTGGTGTGTCTGTGCCACAGTGATTTGCCTTCGGGCACACGAGAGAAATTAATCAAAAGCCCCCAGCTGAACTTGGCTGTTCCTGCATCCTAGGTCAGCCTCCTTAACCACCATGTCATTCCCGCTGTTGTGCTGGACCTAACCTTGATATCAGATATGTGATTATTTTCATAGGCTAGCTGGCTCAGTTGGGTACATAAACAAGACATGTTTAGACTTAAACCCAATTCTGAGATTAGAAATAAAACATAAGACTGTGTTTGGATGTGCCCTTTCATTTCTTGATTACCTTGTAATCCAGAATAGATACCCTAACAGATTTTAAAACTCACAAGTATAGCTGACTCGGAAAGATAATAATTTAACACTGAGGGTTTTGCTGTCTTAGTTCTCTGCTATTACATATCTGCACTATTAAGTATTGGGAAAATGACAGGACTGGCTGACCTCTGATCTTTGAAACAGAGGTAATTTTGAATATACTCATGTTAGTCTGACAAAATTCTGACCTCATTATGAATAACTGTGAGATTCTTCTGGTTTCCTCTGCTACAAAGGTGCTACATGATTGCTGCCTTTCCTTGTTGGTGAACCATCGAACAATCCTGGTATTTCTTCTCTTTTTGAGGGCAGAGGTGAAAGCTGTCTGATTGCTTGTCTGCTAATCCCTCCCCGGTAGCTTTTGAACCAGCAGTTTGGCTTCATCTGGTTTGGAATGAAGATAGGAATCTTGGAAGTGCAAGTTTCACGAAAACCCAAAGCTGTGAAGAAAGAGCAAAAATGTTTGTCCTCCCGGTGCTCTAAGGGAAGTCCAGAAACAACTCAGCTGTTATATGCTCTGGTTGGTTGCAGGCAGCCGGTCAGTCAGCATGAAAATAAACGTCTGGTGACTGCGTGCGCTGTCTGTTGGCAAGTGGGAAAGTCACAGGGATGCTGGTGAAGGTGGTGTGCAGTACACCGGGGTAAAAAAGGAAGCTATGAGACAATAGATGACTTTATGGTGATGCCTTAGGTTTTAACTTTTATATTTTTTAAACTCTGTACTGCTTAGTGTGCAACTTTGAAGCTTCTTGTAGCCTGTTACTTTCTGCTCTCTCATGCTAGTTAGACACAACAAAGCCTCTCCGGACTGCTCTTCAAGGACACCTGGACCATCCTGAGCCCAAGGGGTGTAAACCAAGGAGTCTCTGAAGGAGGGGTAGCTAAGGGGAATTACATCATTTAACTGGGGTTTTAATTGGAGAATTGACCCTGATATGCAAATGAACCAAACTTATAAAAGTGTGGAAAACTCGTGACCTGTTGTCCATCTTGGGGTCCATCTTGGCAATAGCCTCTGGCTCCCCAGGGTGTACCTTGAAGGCCCTTCAAATAAATACCTACTTTTGTTCCTTTACTCTGTCTAGTCTCTGTGTCTAGGAGGCCTGATAAGGCATCAATGGTAGTGGAGATATAAGGGGAAGTGAAGACAAACATCCATAAGAAAATCTGCCTCATCAGTCTTTCTGAGCTCAGAAGTTCTCTGGAAGTGCTAGTCACGGTAGTATTGTAACAATGAAGCTATTTGAATGATAACAACACACTTCTCCATATTAAAAAAGAAAAATATAGTGCTGTGAACGGGTCTTGGTGTGTGAAGGAGAAATGCAGCTCAGAACTTATGTCATTCTAGACTGTAGAAACATAAATTAGTGAATTTAGATTCTAGAGAGATCATTTTGAAATGACTGCTGGGTTTTTGGGGATGGGGCTGTGAGAATTTGTGACTCCAGTGCAGTAAGGAGTTGTGTATGCCACTGCAGTAATGCAAGGCACTCTGAACGTCAGGCTGCTGCATAATTCAGATCACTCTTTTAAAAACTCCTTCTTGTTAATAGAGCTCTTCTCATCTTCCTGCTGCAGAGTTTGTGATACTTTGCTGTAAAGAACATTTTCCTTTATTTTTTAAAAAAGAGAAAAAAAGGGAGATATCTGCATAAAAAATTAAGCAGGAATAAATTTTGTATTTACCATTTATAGGAATCTAGGTAGGTTAGCTGAGTAGTAGAGTAGTTTCCTATGTAACAGTATAACATTCCCCTCGCCTCTGAGTTGTATAGTCTGTTCTTGGGAGTCTAGTTCCCAAGCAAATGCTGGAAGCACACTGGAAGGACCCATGGTTTTGACAAGTGCACTGACCTTTCAAACTGCACTGATCTTTCAAACTGCACTGATCTTTCAAATGTGTTTCCATGCCTTCCTTGCAACGTCAAAACAGTTGTACAGATCTAATCTAAATGTAAGTAATAAACATCTTTAGTAAAATGCTGTTTATATCATGTCCCTAGCAGAAAAAGCATTTTTGAGTATCAAAATTTTCCTATTAAACCCAACTAAAATATGTATTCTACATTGGAGATTTGAAATCTCTGGATGGTTGCGCCTTGGAAATGAAAGGGGGAGTAAGGGATTTTAATAGGAAAGTAGTATCATGAACAGTGAGTGTAATACACAAAACAGCACAATAAAATACAGCCACAGAACTTCTTTGGGTAACTCGCAAATGTTCTGGTGTAACCTTAGTGGGAAGTAATGTAAATATTTTCTCATTTAGAATGTTCCAGTTTTCATCCGTAAACTGGAAAGTGGTAAAGTTAACCATAACTGCCAGGAAGAAACACCTGACTTTTATTGGTGACTACATTTGGTGTAGAGGGAAGAAATTTGCTGTTCGCACATGCGGAGGCGAACAAAGAACTACATCTGAATGGGATGGAACTGGGGCAGATTAATTAGGTCCCCGAGCAGCCAGTCAGGGACGTCTGGGCTCTCTGCTGTGCTCTCACAGTCTCTTCAGAGCCTGGAGTTTGCAGATGCACGGAGCAGTGGCCAGACTCTGCTCCCGTTACAGTATGTGATAAAACTCCCAGTTGAAGCAAAGTTAAGCCAATACCGTGCATGTCTGGAAATCCATCCGAAATGTTCATTGGTGGTTACTCTGGAACATGGATAGTGAAAACTATTTGCTGCTAAGGGCATGGAATATATTCCTCAAGACATTTCTAGCTGTTGTTCTCCACCAGTTCAGCACACAAGTATACTTATTTTAATACAACAGGCTTGTCTAGTACTTTAAATTCAATGCAGTAAAATGTGATAGATATTATTCTGTCTGCATTTGCCGGTGAAAGTGCGTGCACACCATAGATAAAAAAATAAAATATTAATTATTTTTAAATACATGCAATTTTCCACCTGGGGACAGAAAGACAGAAAAATGCTAGTCATGTAGCTTAATGCACTAATAGAAAGGCACTCCGGTAGCACACTGACTTTAGAGACATTAGAGGTATAAAAGCCTCATTAGAATATTTATAACTGGTAGCTTGTAAGCAATCCAGACAAAAGAACATGTCTTTAGGCTTTTGTAACGTATTGCATACATTTGCAGCTGTGTATAAATAGCTATTATTTAGAATACATTCCTTAAAATATGAAGGTATTTGTTAATGCGCTATATATATGGCATAGCTGTGAATCAATTATTACCGTGCTTTTTTCTTCTTTCTTTCTTTGTTTTTTTTCTTTTTTTTTCTTTTTTCCCCCACTGGCTGCATAGCTGGCTCCATGGCTATCTATATTAAAGATGTAAGAGGGGAACATTTTAGTTTTCTCACAAAACAGCAGCTGCCATACTAGAAATATATCCTTATATTTATTCTCTGAATTTAACTTAGTGTTAGAAGAATGTTTATTCCTACGCATTATTCCATGCTGTTGCACAGAAAAATGTGATGATAGTGATGACATACCTGGAAATATCACAGCAGTCTTTCAATAAATCTGCTTATATGTCATGATAAAGTAATTTAATTTCAGGCAAATGTGCCTAGAGGCATTCAGTTCATTTTGGTTGAAGTCTGTTCCACAGATTTGAGGTCTCAGGGTTTTGAAGGTCGTGGTTTCATAATCACTGTCTTTTCTAAAGGGACAAATCAAAACGGAATGGTTTGCAAGTTATTCTGATACTGTATTGCTTTCACTGAAAATCCTAAACCCCTCCACATACACATGAGAAGTGAGGGAAGGAAACTTCCCAGAAATGCAGTAGTAGCTAGGCTTTCTTTGCAGAGATTGTTATTTTTTAAACTTTTAATGCTATACCTCGTATCTTGTTACATTACAAAAGAATGTTTCTCCTTTTTGTTGGGAAAATGTCAAGCTAGAGAACAATCTAGTAAGAAAAATTGGAGATATCTAGAATCCAGAATCTTTGGCACCAGAAGAACCCCATTGTTCCATTACTTAGTAGGGAGGTCATAACACAGTCTTGTCTGTTTTTGAAGGGACTGAACACTTAAAGAAAGTGCAATTAGATGCATGAATCAGTCTGTTGGCCGCCTGGGCTACCTGAGGTCCATCACCATTCTGATTATTCCACAGTATCTTAAGACTCTGCCATTTATGCGCTCATTTTCATGTTGTGCCCCACAGAATGCAACAGGTGTGATACCCTGTAAGTGTGAATAGCTTCTGGTTTGTAATCCCATCACAGCTCTGCTGGCCCACCCCAGAGAACACCTAATTGTGACCAGTGGTACTCAGAGCTGTCACTAGTCCTACTTTCAATAGTCAAGGTGTTTGTGTTCTACTTGGAGCCTTGAAGAAAACCATTCTTTGAACAATATGCTAATTCATTATCCTAAGGGGTGAGGTGACTAAGCAGTGTGGTTGCCACCTTAATCATTAAAGTTTATTATCAGTAAAGTTTATTTTGGGCTTTGACCAGAGGAAGTTAAGGGGTTACCAACAGGCAATTGTTTTTGACCAAGGGATAGACCACAGAATGTATAAACAAGTTTGGTGTTTTGCCCTTTCAGAAGAAGGCCGTAACACTGACAAGATTAAAAATCTAATAAACAATGAAAATTGGTATGGAGTCAGTGCAGACAAGACACTATGTCACACTTTTAGGCCTTCTTCCAATACAAAAGCAGCATCTGTTTAACTGAACTCACATTTAAATTAATCAATTTAGTTACAATACTGAAGCCCTCATGTAAACCTAAATGGCTTTACAAAATGCTTATATTGATTTACCTTAAGTAGATTTCTTACTGATTTAAGCTAAATCACAAGAAACTTGTTGCAGGCCAGTTTAAAAGTGTTCATACAGATCTGTACTATTTAATTAAATAGACCTACAAAACAATTTTAGTGAGAACAATGCGATGTTTATATTTAAACTGCCAAAGTTGATGTGCATTTACTTTCCTTTGGCTCATAATAATAATAATAATAATAATAATAATAATAATAATAATAATAATTCATTATTATACAATTATATGTAAAGAAAGCTGTTTCTTTCACATGATGAAACAAGAACTAAAATAGGAATACTATGACAAAATTTCAAAATGCACTGGAATTTTTAGGCTGGGCATAATTATGTGACTGAAAAATTTACAAAAATTAAAAAATAAAAACCTTCTAAGTGTGTTCACTGTTTTTTTTCTACAAGAAAAGATGTGAGATTACAATTTTTGGAAGTACACCTCGTTAGGAGACCTTCCTTTTCCCCAGAACAGCATAGCCTTGTTATGCCACTGTACTCAGCAGCTCGTTAATTCTCTAAGACAATTGCTCCATCTCAAATATTGAAGAAAGGTTACAAATAATTTCTTTATGCTCTTTTTTCTGAAACTGATAATTGAATACAGGTCTCCTAGGCAGACTCTGTAGCCACCAGACCATGTAGCACTTGGGTCTCTTGTCCAAATGAAACATTTACTTCTATACAGCAGGACAATTTTCCAAAATAGGAACTTTACAAAGGGGTGACTGAGGGAAGATAATATCCAGAAGATATCTTCCCTGTCCTGGGACTCAAAAGACCTGAAGTCGTGTCTCTTCTTCAGACTTGTAAAGCTTCAGCAAGAGTCAGTAAGGAAGAACAGTCCCAATTACCTTCTAAAACATGATCTGGACTGCAAACAAAAAGGATAACTGGAGCCCATGTTTCCTGCCAAGCACTAAACACTTCTGCTGCAGTACTGTAAAGCCAGTGCTGTTATCTTGTTCTTCTTCCTACTGTTGGAGTTAGTTATTAAAAAATAAATATTCACGGGACTATTGGCAGACTATTTCTCTAATTTAAATTAGGATAATCTCCTGGGAATTAATGGATTTGGACTATACCTGCGAAGAAGTGGGTTTTTTTCTCTCTGTTCTTTTTTTACTTTGCCTTTTGTTTTGAGCACTGATTCCACTATGAACCTGAGGAGCCCTGCTGGAGAAAATATTTGTTGAAGCCAGCATGTTTCTATGAGCAGTTTTGGTTGACTGACAAAAAAAAAAGAGATTAAAAAATCGCAAGACTAAGTTTATACGCTTTTGAATTAAGTGAGCTACAAAATCATTGGAAGATAATCTGGAAAGTTTTTTAATGAGGAATTTTGTGGCACTAGTTGTAAGCTTCTGGTGTATGCTTCTGAAGTCTGAAATTCAAAGGCAGCATAACTTGGAGGGAGGTAGAGACTGTATTTTTTGGAGCCATTTCTAACTTCTCAAAGGACAGAACTCAAAATGGTGGGTAAATCTACACAAGTTCAGTGGCATTTTTAAATCTCCACTTTGTAAAGCATCTCCTTGTAACGAAGAAAAGGATGTTTCAGGTCCTGGGCAAATGTAATGATGATACGCTTTTTTTATTATACAAGAAGTTATATTTAAAAAAGGCGTGAGATGTACAGTTCATAGAGAAATTAAAGAAGTGAGTCCAAATCATTATTCTGGGATGTTAAAATAGCATGCGAAATAGGTGGCAAAATGAGCAGCAATGATCAATTCATTTTGCTGCTGAAGTGAACAAAATCACAAAGAGACAGTGGGGCCACTGACAGGATGAAACTTTGACACAACAGAGGGCCAAAATGAATTCTTCCCACTAATAGTTATGAACTGTGGAGGTGGTAATATTCCAGGAACAAAAAGAGATTTTTGCTCACGTTTTTTTCCCCTTTCATTCCAAGCACATGAAACATTAAAAGCCTTTATCACTGTAGGAGAGCAGATTATAATAAGGCAATTAGAATGATCAAAAGCTGACGAAGAATCACGCTCAGAAAAATCGTGTGTTAGCCTTCAAAAATTATTAGCAATAGAAAAAAAAGTCTTCTGCCAAGAGGATTAATGGACTTGATCAGTAGTATGGAAGAGAAAGAGGTTTTTGTAGAGTAGTGGGAACTACAGGAACACCCCAAATTTTCTTGGGAAGACATAGAAAACACTGGTAAAACTGCAGGATAGTCAGACACAAAACAGGGCATTCACTGCAAGGTCTATTGGCACTGATTTATAAAGAGGACACTGAGACTGATAAATGTGTGGTTTTTGAACATTGCTAAATTAGTAGATAACACTGAAACAGCTACATGGCAGAACTTATTGAGGTTTTACGAAAACATTTGATACTTAGATAAATTCACCAAACCATGAAACGTTGTATCAGCCAGAACTGCTGAAATAGAATGAAGAGTAGTGTGGACTGAGCAAACATACAGTGAAAAACAACAGCATGAATAAAAAATGTATGATGAACAGAAAATCAGTATGAAAACTGATTCACTTATGCTCTTCACAGGATCATTCACAGGATTACCAGTAACCAGGTTTACTGATTTGTGAGAGAAACTAGAGAATGAACAGCAGTATCTCAAATTTTGAAAAAGCACCACTGGCTTAATGGAGAATTAAAAATTACACATTGATTACTCTCCAATCTTTCTATGTGCTAATGATACACACACTTGCTGGTGTTTCCTGCTTAGTTTGCAGCATCTCAGGAGCGTCTTAGAAACTACTGGTCATGGTGAATGGGAGGAGCTGCAAAGGAAGTATCTGCTGGAATCTGGAACTGTTAGGAATAGCAGTATAAACAAGCATAACTAAACAGATACGAATTGAACTGCCACACTTATTTCAGCACTGTCTTTTTATGTGCTGCTGCCTCAAAATGAATCGTGTGCTCCCCGTACAGCCTTATTTCACTAAAGTATTTCCAGTTTGTCAAAAACTATACAGAGTGGTATCACATCCAAAAAAGTATTATCTTCTCGTTGGAGAGAAGTGAAGGTAACATTACTGTGATTCATTTTCAGCGCTGGGTAGTACTTGGAGATGCATCATGGATACATTTATTCTTGCAGTGGAATAAACCATACTGTGCAAAGACCTTGAAGGATGGTGTTAGATGTAGGGTGTCGCACAGTACATTACAGCTCTGCTGCTGCACTTAGGACTCGCTTGACACTTCTATTATCCTCTCCCGATTTATTGCTGGTGTTCATATTACAGAAGCATCTAGAAGTCCCAGCTGAAATCATGCCTGCATTGCTCTGCAGAGCTTTTACTCTGAGTGGGAAAGATATGGAAGTGGGAGGGGAAACAAAAAGATGGAGTGACTTGCCCTATTCACTCAGGAGGTGAGAGATGAGAGGGTTCTGTGCTGGAAGCTGGATAGCCACACAGGCAGAGACCTGAATGTGCAGGCATTTGCTTTAGCTCTCTGTGGGTTTGTTAGCTCAGCTCTCTGGTAATACAATCTCACAGTTTTCAGCTGAGAACAATCCTGCCAGCAAACAGAGTGAGTTTGCACCTACCTATATTAGTACTGAGGGTCATATTCTCACTGAGAGCATTCTGTTTAAAACCTGTGTTTTCCAATTTTCATTCCAGCCAACTGGTCATTATATTACATGCCCCATTTGGATGCATTTTTGTGTCAGGAATTGTTGCTATCTTATTCCAGCTGGATTACTTGCCTAAAAACCAGGTAGTTTTGGGGTTTTAAAATTTTTTTTATGTAGCTCAGGTGGTCATTTCCAAATAAGCAAATTTTGCTCACCTAGTGTATTTATAATAGTCACTGCTTACAATGAGATGGGATTGCTATGAGGGAAAATACTAAATAGTTCAGTAAGAGAATAGGAATCTGCAGATATAATACTGCGATTTTCCTTTGGCTGTTTGCAAAACAAGTTCCTGAATGCTCTTTAGTTTAGCTTTTATATTAATCAAAGGTACATTTACAAGTATCTATTTTACTTTATATGCCTAGAGAATGCCTTTACCCTTCTATGAATTATTAATGGATAAAAATGCTCTATGGTCTTTTCAGAGTTGCAGGGGATAATCAGTCTTGGAGCTTGCAATGAATGGAAGTATTGATTTGCTAATATGAAGTAATTTGTGTGATCTAAATACAGTGCATACAATATGTGCAAATTGATTCCAGTTAATCATTTTTGACTGTTCTCCTAAATCTTGGTAAGTGAGAACACCGGCTTTCTCTACTTGGATTTCTTGGTGGCTTTCAAAGGATTGATTTTTCCTTTAAATATTTGGGCCCCGATCCAGTTTACCACTTGGTGCCCAGCTTAGATTTAATCATGTGAACATCCATAATGATTTTAACACAAAAAGAAAGACTCCATGCTTAATTTCAAAGGGATGTTGACATATTTTGCTGCACAAAGGTCTAAGCTTGCGTCTTATTTGATTTTCATTTGATAGTAATTACTGGACAAAAACATTATCAGCTTCATGTTAGGTGATACTAGATTAGTTTGAAAAAACAAAGCAAAATGGACTTAAATTAAATGCACCCATTATGCAGCACACATTTACTACGCAATCAATGAAAGATTTACAAGATTAATTAATCTAAACAACTCATAAAATTGTTGTAAATAGTTTTGATGGGAAATGCATGTCTTGTTAATTTTAAATTTATCAGCCTACAAGTAAGTATACACATTTTAAAAGAATGGTAACAGCTAATACTTGTCTGTAATTTCTATAAATATATTTTTTAAGCTATTTTAAATAGAATGGTCATATCTGAAATGTGAAGGTAGTATGGCATAAAAAGACAAGCTTGTAGATCAAATAAAACCAGGCATTATTGAAAAAATGTTTGAAATTACTATTAGCTGCCATATCCTAGTATCCTGATCACAGTGCAAATTGACTTAGCAAATTATAGTTTGCCTATCTAAAGTTTCAACTACAACTGAATTTGAGTCATAAAGCACCTCTCTGCTTCCACTTTCAATCTATGCTTTTGTGGTTTTTTGTCTTTAATACAAATCAATTATCTCTGGACTGTCTGAATTTCAGTAATATATTGAATAGAAAATTGAATATTGGGTTTTTTTTTCTGTACTGTATTCTGATGAACCATAATCCTACAAAAAGCTTTCAAACTACACACAAAGACATCTAATATAAGGACTTATGCAGCTGCATGGCCATATCATTACTCACATCACTTCTTGTATTTTTCAATGCATATTTGTGTCAAAATAGATGTGTTCATTTGAATGTTTATGGAAAGTGACTGAAATAAGTCAGAAATGCATCATGATGCATCTATAACTGAATGCATATTTGCAAATGCTTAGTGGTGCTACTGATGTAATTTGTGATGTTATATTGAGAGAGGGCTTCTATGTACACTTTTAGCATTGCCTAATTAAGACTGTGGTATTTTAGGGCCTTCTGCAAAGTTAACAAGGAAATCACAGAAACAAGGGAACTAATTAATGGGAGCCTATAAACAGTGGAATCTTAGTCCTTCATAATTGTAATGCCAGTACATGTTGATTCAGGACACATAAATGCATGCAAGTGAATAAGAGACAACAGAAAAGCGCTCTGCAGTAGCATCTGTCACCTCCCACCTTTCAGGAAATGACCATCTGAAAACCATTACAGAAGTCAACGTAATGTTCCCAAGAATGGTTCTGATTTCCAAACTGAGAAGCATTAATAGAAACACAAATTCTGGAAGGAAGTTATTTAATTAACATGTGAAAAGGGACAGAAATTAATGTGTGTTTTTAATAATTGATTGTCACTACACAGTAGCTTCCATATTAAATGTGCATTAACTGTGTTTGATGCAGAGCACCATGGCTTTCTTTCCTCACATTGCTGTGTCCACACAATATTGTGAGAAAAGGTTTTGCCCCTTCCAAAAGATCAGAATATGAAAACAATTTACCCTGTGTATAATAGAGAGGGACAAGGTATCAATTTCAGCTGGTCAGCTACTTCCTGCTAACCCTGTTGATGCAAAGGAGGTCTCAGACAGACTTCAGAGCTGTAGCGCCCATTCTGGTATATGATGGAGGATTACCACATTATATACAAATCCATATAGAATATCATTAATTAAGAAATATAACATAACATTTACCATAGTACTCAGATGTCCAGATTATTTATGAACTTTTTTGAAGCTGCAGATTTGTGACAGATTTTCTCTCAAGTATTCCTCAGCACTTAAGTCTATCTGACTTATCCTAAAATGCTTCTGCTTCCATGAATTTGATAGGTGAACAAATAAATGTGTGCAAGAGAAGAAGGAAAATAACAGAAATTTAAATGAGGACTTATTACAATGTAAGAGTTTTTTCCTGGTAGTTGCTTTTAGTTTAGTTTTGGTTAAAAGTGTGTTGGTAGCAAGGGGAATATCTTTAATATACCAATTCACGCATTTCAACATCCTTCATTGTATCTCGTTTTTGCAAAAAGCTGCACTGTAGAGCTTCATAAAATGAACAAATGGAGGTAATTAATGCCTTTTCACTATTTGTGCTTAATCTAATGTTTTTAGAAGTATAAAACTAATCCTGAAGAGAATTATACAAGGATCCAATGAGACTGAAATTATATTTAATTATGCTTAATAGTTTTTCTATACAATTACTTAGAAACTGTGCTCATATTTTAGAATGATGGACATCTGGATGATTTAATGCAGAGCCCGGCTGTTTGTCTTACTGGACCACAAACACTCCACTGCTCTTCCAATACAGAATATGTTTTCTTATTTGTAACAGCTGCTGAGCTGGACATACAGCCACAGCTCTAAAGTATAACCTGTGAACAGCAAGGAGATGCTAAAAATGTTGTGTGTATGAAGATTCTGAAAGCCATGAGTTAAATGAAAGAAGTGAGGCTCAAAGGCCAGGGTAGAGTGCCTGGTCCTTCAAGAGCTGTGGGATGGGGATTCAGCCCATCAGGGAACTATGTCATACCCTGGCTACCTGTTCCAGAACTTCCTGACAGAAGACAAAGAATCTTCATTTGTACTCAGACTCTCTAGACACAGGTCTATCTATGTGTTCTGTCTTGTTCCCTTGTGCCCTAGTACCACTGAGTCCTTCTGGCTGCTGCTCTGCCTTCTGAAATAAGAGTGCTTTAGGTTCCCTCTGAGCAGCTTCTCGGATGTGTGTTGCTATTGAAATAATGTACTGTTTTCTCAATTTTGTTTAGTTCAGTAAAACTTGAAGAGCATTTTAATACAAGAGATGGAGCAAAGATATTTTTGTCATTATAATGTTTTTCTCTTCACCTTGAGCTCTCATTTTGCTATTGTCAAGCATAAAATGACAGGTCCACGTTTCAAGTGTTTTTGCCTTGACAGTACATTTCTTAATACTGTCTTATTTTTGGTGGTATTTCTGATTTAATTTCCTGTTGTGTATTAGAGCCAGAACACAGCACTGGAACTCTTGCAAAGCATGTGCTTTGGGTAATCCAAAAATGTGGCTTGGCATCTTTAATCTTTATTCATCTGTGTGGCACAGCAGAAAAGAGGGTTCTTTTAGGCATTAAAATCAAAGAAAGTGACTGAACTATCTAGAAGAAATTCTGACAAGTTTTCTTGACATTAAGCTTGTTCCTTCAAGAATAATAGAATATTTTTGAGATGGAGGAACGAGACATGAAGAACTTTGCCTACATTCTCGGGTATTCTGTCAGTCCTGGCCATGGTTAATCTCTTTTCCAAAAGGTACTCATGCCTGTACCCCACACAAGGTTCCTAGGCTAAAGGGGTTTGCATTCATGTACTTTAGATGAAAGACTGATCATCCCAGGCTGGTGCATTAAAGAGAAACAACATTAACATGCAGGTTTCTCAAGCATGAGGAGGAGGGCTCTCAACTTATTTAACCTTATTTTGTTGGGGATTCTGAAATGTTTAGTTTTATTTTTGCTGGTGAGAAATCTCTTCAGAGCTTCTGAATCCCTTTCTTTTCTTCGTACAAACACTGTAGGTTTTTTGTTTCTTTTTCTTTTAACATGAAAACTCTTTCAGTTTCCATTGTTCATAAATTTCCTCTTCACTTGACTGAAAATTTTTAAACCAGGAGCTTAATAATTCAACTACCAAGTAAGGAGAGTCATAGCTTTCCTTCTTGGGGAAAATGCTTGGTAAAGCATCCTGCCAAAGCTGTGGAGACCTGTGTCATCAGTTGCAAAGCCTTAGCAGAATTCCAGCCTGATTGTCCCTGCAGCTTGATCGAGCTGTGGGAGAAAGCAACTCAGAAATGAAGAGGCTCGCTTGATATCAAATCGTTTAACGTGGAAACAAATGAGTGTCCTGTGTCTAACCAGCACACCGTTCACCAATGCTTATCCAAGTAAGAGGCACATAAACTTTATTATACATAAATATAGCCGTAAATCTTAAAAAAAAATTCAGTTTTAATACAGCACAGTTGATCATGGACAATAATGAGGATTAAAGCCAAATCTAACTTGTTCTTCCATGTAGTTGAGGATTAGACGGATCTCTGGATATCACTTGCATTCAGCAGAAGTGCTCCATAGGTGACTGTGTAAGAAGCACCTTTGAAAGCCAGGCACAGGTACTTTGAAGGCACAATCAGTACATAAAATCATTGCATGTGGGTAAGTAATACCAGTTTAACTTCGTCTCACCTCCTCGGTATCACTCAGCTCAACAGTATCCTATTTCTCTGAGCTGATTACCATTTGAATTTCTGTTTCTTCATCTCAAACTCTGCTTTCTTTGTGGTTGGAAGAACCGGGGAGCAGAGACTTCACCTCAAGTATGCTCCACTCTTTCCAGCTATCCACAAAAACCACATCAATATGTACAGTGTATTTATTGCTTTGTGCTGTTATTGTCAGCATCTGGAAGATGTGCAGAACATTTTACTGATCATCTTCTCTTTAATGTCAAGAACAATTCATTGCAACTCCCTGAGCACAATACAGTGAAAAAAAAAATCAAAGAAAAGTGTTTTTCCTTAAACTGTGGTTGGTTTAAGCTTAACCACTTTTACTTAAAGGCACTACTTTAGCAAAACTATTTTTATGTCTAGGATTGAGCTGTGTTCTTCCTTTTGAAAACAGATTGTATATCAGGAATATTTTCCAGCTCTTGTATGTGTTTATTTCTTCCCTAACAATCACAGAAAATAAAAACCAAAGAAGCCTGTTTGTAAAGCCTTTAGGATGCAGAACTGCATTTTTAAGCTGGTAATGAAATTGAACGTATATTTTTTTAAATTCTTCTTTTTCCCTGAGGATCCTTATCAAAAATATGGATGTGCAAAATAAAACATCTAGTAGAAAATGAGGGACAGCACTCTGTAATAAATCTACCACTAGTTTGTAAGAATTTTGGCTATGTCATTTACTTATTCAGCTGAAGCTTAAATAATGAGGAACATTAAGATTAAATTTCTCAAGATATATCAGCTCCTGACTAACAAATCCTGCTGCAATCCTTCTTCTATCCAAGGACTAAGATGCAGGTGAGATAATTGCCTTTGAGGTGGGCAGAACTGGAGGATCTGCTAGAGCCTGCACCAACCTGAATCTCCAAGTAAACAGAAATGCTGTATAAAAGGTCTCATTTCTTTCTATATTTTTGCTGGATATGCTACTTTTTCTCGGAAGACATACCTTAAAACGACCTGGGCTTGCCACTAAGATTTATAAAAGAGAACTTTAAATTCTTAGTTAGAAGAGATCTAACTATGTATGCAGATCTTGCAGACATTTCATTAACTTTTGCCTGAGAGTATTGGTAATGCAGTTTGTGAGCAGAGAAAAATGACAGAGCTGTGCTGGTCAGCCAGCATATTCAGTCACAACAACTGACAGTGGTGTTGACTATTGTAGTAGGGATCAGGTTATTAATAGTGAACCAAAACTGAGAGAAATTACAGTTAAAGCCTTTGTAACATGACATTCTTGTTAGCCTGGACTTGTCTCCGTATGTGGTTAACCTTTGTCACTTGGAGGGTTGTATCTTTATTTTGCTCAGTGAAGTTGACGTGTTGTCATTTGGACATCCTGTCATTCATCAGCAGGAAGCTGGGCACTCAGTCTCTGTCAGAAAGTGGTACTGGGGCTCTGAAAGGTTTGTTCTCTTCATGAGAGCCAGAGGTTTGTTCTGTTAGCCTGTATAACAACATATCTGCTCTGTGTTAATGAAGCTTCCTATTAAGTGAACTCTCAAGTTCTCTGCAAACAGTAGAAATCCTGGGTTTGCATTGTAGTACATCAGGATTTTCCTTAGTCATGCTTCCTATTAGAACAGTGTTATTATGGGCCAGCAAACCACATAATTTACAAGATCTGAGGTTCTGGCCTCTTGTCTTTGCCTTTCCTAAAAAGTACTAAAAAAGGCAACTTACCAAAGGGAATGCATTGCAGGATTGGTTCTTTGTAAACAATAATAATGAAAAGGAATATGTATAGTTTGTTAGAAATTATATGCCTGCCAAAACCATCTTCATAATTTTCCTATAGGTTTTTATTTTCAGTTCTCCATTGATTCTTATATTTACTGTAGTTTCTTTTGAAAATGGATAGCCTATTTTTCCTACCATGGATACAGCTGAACATTGAAGGTTCAGCTCAAACACTGTTGGATGTTCCTTTGTGTAGAGACAAAGGATACCAAGAGAGTCAGTTTGGGGGAAAGAAACTAGAAAAGAGCAGAATTAAAAAACCCTAATTCTACGAAACTAAACACAGAAAGGAATTCAATATTTTTGGCTTTGCATTTGCAAAATGCTTTTGGATTAAGCACTGCCTAAATACTTGTGTTACAGGACATCAGGTTTTTACACTTCTTCTCAGGAGTATTTCATGGACACATCTTGCTAACCTAGGTAAAAGTGACAACTGACTTTTTCCAAGTATTTGATGGTGTAGCCAACTAGGGATGAAACCCAAGATGGCAGATACTGAAAGTGTAGAGGGGCAGATTAGTCTTCCCAAAGTTGTTTCTGGAATTTTCTTGCGATGTATTTGTCTTATCTTATGCTTTTGTGTAAAAACACAAGATGAGAACATATAATTAGTTAGACTGACTTTGCTGGCTGAAGGGCTTTTGTAGAGACGGCTTAAAAGTCTGTTTTTCGTGATGGAAACTATTCCATTAGATGCATTTAAACACAGGGGACAGAAGGAATAAATGAAGTACAACTTTCTTTCGTTAACACTACATAGTATGCCATATAAACTTATCATGTGGACTTGTTGCTGGAAGGAAGATGTTTTAAGCATTTCCAGTGGGAAGAAAAGGTAGCATTTCTCTAAAGACAGAACAAATATTTGTTTGTTTTTTGTTACCTCTTGCCACTGTTCTGTAATGCAGACAAAATTCCGAATGTATGTGCAGTAAAAACCCTAAAGCGCGTAAGATGATGAACAGATAAATACAAGATTTTAATTTCAGGGCAACAGATAAAATATAATTTCTAACAGATTTAATTCTTCAGAACTACTCTCTTGATAAACGAAAAGTGAAAGGACACTTTTCAAGTGCAAATGTGTGAAAATTTATGCTTTCTCAAGGATTATAGTGCTGTATTCATGCTTTTAAAAAGAAACAGCTCTCTTCTAGGCCCTAAACATAGAAATCCTTTGGTGCTGTGAGATATTATGTACCTAAAAAGATACAGAATGGAGACACACAAATTTTGTAGTTGAATTTGTACTTGAAATGTGAAGTATTGCTAAGCCTGAAGGCAGAGGAAGAGATAGTGTCAGGATGTCTGGAGTTTTATTCCCCAGATATTAAACAAGTGAAGCTCACCACATCTGTACTTGCAGGAGCTCCTGTCTAAAAGAAAAAAAAGTCTCATCTTAAAAAATGCAATTAAACTGTCTTGCTTGTCTTTTACTTATTTTGATGGTAATGTAGGAAGGCCACATATTTCTTGAGTGTGTGTGTACAACTTCAGTCTGAGACACCACTGACACTGTGAATTGAAGATATTTTTCCCTCCAGGGTGCTTGCAGATGATGTGTAATGCTGTGATTTTCCTAGCAGCAGCTCAAGTCGATCTGTGCTTTAATGTTACCAAACAACTCTAAACACGAGGATGGGGATTCTCTCACCTATACACCTGTAATGTTATTTGCATACACAATTAAGGCAAAGAGCAGAAAAAACACGTAGTTCTAGGATACTGTATCTTGAATCCTAGATCCATGGTTGTTCAGGTTGGCTAGAATTTACAGAGAGTACAGCTGACGTTCATTAATCCTGATGTTCTCTCTTCCCTACTTCGCTATTTGTTAAGCGTCTTTCATTGCGTTCTGAAATATTAATTCCCTTTGTTTTCTGCTACTTCTAAAAACTTATTTCATGAGCAATTGTTAGTGGCTATGTCTACTAGGAAAGAGAGTAGCTCTTCTTGAAATGTTAATTGATTTGCAATTTAGCTGTCAAAAAAGACCCCGAAAGGAAACCACAGTGAAACTTCATTTTCAATTAAGGCAGTGTGGCCACAGTGGTGCTGTGAGATGCTGTGCAAGACTCCTTCACATCTAGACTCTTGGAGACTGGGCACATCACAGAGGTATTGTCTTTGGCCCCTAAAGGAAGGGAAGAAATCGGCCTCAGTGTAACTCTTTTGGATGAGTCAGTTGGGGTATCATTAGCTGAGATGACTGCAGGTCAGCCAGGATTCAAAGGTATGACAGTAGAGATCTGGGAATAAGGGAGGGAAAACCAGACTTTTGCATAGACTCTCCCACATTGTTCAGCACAGCACTCTTTGGTTTTTACCATATCATGAAGAAAAGGAACAGAAAAATAAACAATCTGCCTTTCCAGCTACTAGAGTTAAAAAACATAAGCCTAAAATTTGTGCGCGTGAAGAATTGAGTTGCATCATTTTCTTTGGCTAGCCTTTTGTGCAGAAGCACAGAGGGTTTCTCACTTTTAGTGGCAGTTTCTGGTGGGAAAAGACATCTTGGCAGTAGATGGCAGTGCAGCTCTTTCATTGCAGAATTTGTGACAGCAGCATAAATCCAACATTTACAAAGCACAGCCTTTTCCAGATGCAGGCCTCAGGGCCTTATTCAGTCCTGCAATTCACTTCTTATTGCTGGGGATGTCTCGTTAGGAGATTAACTGTTTAAAATGCAGTGCTAATGTGAAAGTTTTAATTGGGAAATCCTGTGCATGTTAAATTAATCTTAAGTACTTTTATCTAGAATGCCTGCTTCCTTTCCACAGCACTTTGTATTTGCAACCACCTCACATTCTTGTGCATCATATTAAAAACTTGAAATCGACCAACAGTGCTTTTTAGATTGCTGAAAATCCTTAAGAAAGATGGTTTCTGAAGCCTCCTAAATCCTAAAGTGCAGGTGTTGGTAAATGCAATGTGAGGGGAATGGTAGCAGTGCTACAGTATATTGACAGACAGCTTGTATCCATGGAGAAAATGCAGGGCAAAGGTTTCATCCTAACCACAGCTTATGTTTCATGGATAAGCGTGGTGCGCAGTAGGAAATTGTGAGAACAACTGGGATTTGCAGTTTGAAAGAAAAGCAGATAGTAACTCGGCTAAACATTTAGGTTGAGATTTTCAAAGTAGCCTGGAGGATTTTGTGGGCTGGAATCTTGGGCTGCTTATAAAATCCTCAGTCCTTAGGCCTGTTTTCTTGTCTTTAGGGCTTGTGCTGTTTTTAATGTGACCACATCATTTAGACAAGTGTAGGGAATGATATATGACAGAAGGAATACATTGTTATATGTAGAAAGGAAGAAACAGAAGTTGCAACTCTGCCAAGCTACAAATTCTGTTCCAGATCTTACTTTATGTGACTATTCAGATTTTGTCTGCATACTTTTGTGGTTATTGTTGCTTTTAAAGTCTTTATCTTCCTCAGAGGCACTGTACATACCATTTGGCGGTCTCTTTTTTTCATCATCCCAGGCATTTTTTCAGAGTGAGCTCTTTGGGCAGAGCACTGTTTGCATATCATTTCCAGATTTACTAGTCTGACTGAACCCAAACACAGGGATCCTTGCACTGGTTCTACATTGCCCAGTGTAGACATTGCTGAAAATTTGAGAGCAGTCTACAAAGCAGAAAAACGCTGACAGCTGGCCACGCCTTTTGCATAAATGTTTTGGACTTTGTGATTAAATGGGATTGTTTATTATGCAACAGCCTATGTTTTTTTTTTTCTTTTGTTTGTTTGTTTCCTAAATGTCTGAATAAAGAAGTGACCAAAAAAGTTAAATTATAAAGACTGGTCACAAAGCAAGAAGCTACTAAAGGATGGAACTAGCCTATCAGGATGAAAAGTTTCTGTGTGTGTTTTTAGGTAAAGTCCCTTCTGCAGAAAAAACACGTAGATATAGGATACTGTATCTTGAATCCTAGATCCATAGTTGTTCAAGCTGGCTAGAATTTACAGAGAGCAGATGCTGAAACAACATTGATAGGATTCAAAGATGGAGGGTGGATATAATTATTTGAATTTGGGTCTACTGAATACTCTCTTTAAATCATATATAAATAATGTAGCATAGGAATTACTGTGTTCTTTATCAGAATTAAATTAAATGATGGTAAGGCTTTTTGATATATGTGTGTTAGCTAGGAAAGCTAAATTTCACATTCATCTCTTGTGCAGAATGCTTTTAAGGTAAAGAATATGAGCCCATGCTTTGCCAGAGGAATCACAGCAAATCTGCCAGCACTGAGATTTTCATGGTGCTTTAGCAGTTAATATTTGAAATGCAGATGCTCATGTTTGTTTGCGTGATTTCAAGGATTCTGACGAAATGTTCCATCTGATCTAATCTCAGAACACTCAGAGAAATATGTTAAAGGGCATGATTCATGTCTTGTATTTGTATTTGCAGAGAATATGAAAAACATAAATATTCCTCCAAAATACAAATATTTTACAAATTCTTAAATATTCTCTTTCTGTGTAACCCATTTTTATACATGTTATATAATGCCAGCATGGTGCTTTATTATTGAAGATGGTCTGCTTTTATTTGCTCAGAACACAAGATTATTACTTGTCCTTAAATAGTAAACCGAAGTGTTAGTGAGACTGATTTGCCCCCAGCCAGGGAGAAAATGGCCGAAGGCACTACAGGAGATCTGCACCAGATAAGATCCAGTAAACCTGTAGATGGACAAAGACACAGATCAGTAGATGCATGTTTGTTGGTGTGTAGAGAGGGGGAATAAAGGCTGAAGTAATTATAAAAGCAGATATTCAGTGTGGCAAGGTATTTGGAGGGAAGAGTCATGAAAACACTAATCCTTGGTAAAAAAGATTCATAAAGTTCTGAGCAAGGGCCTGGAGGGGAAGCCATATGAGGAGTGGCTGAGATCACTGTGTCTGTTCAGCCTGGAAGAGACTGAGGGGAGACCTCACTGCAGTTACAACTTCCTTGTGATGGGAAGCGCAGGGGCAGGCACTGATCTCTTCTCTGTGGTGACAGTGACAGCACCCGAGGGAACGGCCTGAAGTTGTGTCAGAGGAGGGTTAGGTTGGGTATCAGGAAAAGGTTCTTCACCCAGAGAGTGGTTGGCTACAGCAACAGGCTCCCCAGGGAAGTGGCCACAGCACCAAGCCTGACAGAGCTCAAGAGGTGTTTGGACAACACTCTCAGACACATGGTGTGACTCTTGGGGTGTCCTGTGCAGGGCCAGGACTTGGACTCGAGGATCCTTGTGGGTTCCTTCCAACTCAGCATATTCTATGATTGTGTGAAATTGTGATACTTTTAGAGCCAAGTCCATCAGCTTTTTCAAAATTAAGTGTCTTAGGAACATTTGTAGCTGAACGCTGTCTTTTGCTAAGGGTAGGGGCATGGAAGTTTGAAAGGAAGCTGATAAATGGCAAATTGCCTTGCACGTAGGAAAGGGAAAACCTTGAAAACCTGGGAAAAGATGGTCTAGTAGCACATTGATGCCCAGAAGAGATTGGTAGCAACTTCATGGATAACCTGCAATGCTGACAAGTTACACTTTAAACCTTTTAGTTAATGATGCACAATTTACGAACATCTGTGGTTTAGGGTAAGTTAACCAATTAGATCTTAGAAACCGTATGTGTCCAGACTTTTAAATGATGACTACAAGAATCTGCATATAACAGATACAAGAAGTTACTAAGTTAGAATTGATAACATCTGTTAACGTGCAACTTGTATTTTAAACAGGGAAACTGGATCTTAAATCAGATTCTGGACCAGGTTTTCTCACTTCTCCAAAGATATGCTGCTATCAAAGAAGATGTACCAATTGACCTCAACAAACATAGCATCTTTCTTTGCATAAGCTTTAACATAATATTCCTGAGAAGTGCCAAAGCTCTAAAAATATGTGTTTTCCCATTTTTTATATTTTCTACTTGACAAGTGCAGAAATGAGCCTATTTAGATTATTGGGTTAGAATCCTGTAAAGGGGTGACCAGTTACAAAAATCACAGTGTAGATCAGTCCCCAAATTAGTTGATGCAAAGACCCTTTCCTGAACTGTCAATGGATGTATCCACACTGTATGTTGCCATTGCCTAAACTATAGGCCTGTGGAATATGACACAGATTCAGTTCAAAAGCCGTGGGGAACGCATTCTCACACTCCAGCTAGTATTGTGGCCTTGTCTGCAGGACGTGTTTACTTTGTTTTAGCACTGTACCCACACAGCCGTGTGCCTTTCAGTCAGTTCCAATGCTGGGCAGAGTTTGCTCACCTCTGTTCAGGACAAGAGATGTCTTCAAGCACTGTACTTTTATCAGTAATCTCATTTCACATAACACATAATACAACATGAATCATTACAGTCATTTTAGCTATTGTTAATCTGTGCTGAGCAGCTAATCTAAACATTAAAGGCTCTGTATTTTATTATTATTACTACTTCCCTGACCCATGCATTCCACTTGCCTGTTTCATTGATAGAACATTAATAACTAGTCATGGTAAAGCATTATTTAGTTTCATTTGTCAGTCAGTTGAACAGCCACAGTGTATCAACATTTTAGTCCACTTAATTAAGCCCAAAGCTATGAACCAAAAGCAATTAATTGCAGCAATCAATAAATATTAAATGTAAAGTATTGAACACAAACTCATGATTCCATGGTACATTGTAATAAAAGATTTTTGAAAAAATTATTAAAGCTTGGCTATATTCTTCCTTGGAGGGCATAATTTACTGAGAATTTGATAGCACAAATGCGACAGAATTTCCTCTATGGGACTACTTCTGGAAATTCTTCATCTGAAATGGTTCATAAAACATGAAGTTTGCAGGAACAAGTAGTCATGTAAATAAATACATTATCCATACAGCAGCCAAGGTGAAAAGTTAGTTTAGCTTTTCAGATTAATTCACTACGTAATTTGCAAATCTCATTGTCCTATCTCTTACATTCCTACACATCAGGATTTTCAGTTGTCTCTATATCCATTGTTTAACCTTAAGTAGTTATTTTAATAATGACTCCTACTGAATATTAAAATAAGGCAGACCTTTCATTACTAGTTTGTCACGAGTTGAATTAATCACAGTTGAACAACTTTTTAAAACTATGCCTCAAGAGTTTTCAAGCTATTAAATATTTTTCTATTATAAGGACTCAGAATTGTTCACTGCAGAGAATAAAGTACCACTTTTGCATACATTACACAAACACTTAATGCTTCATGAATCCACAATAAATTTTCTTGCTGATTACTCATGTAATCTAAGGATCTCCTGCTGTTTTATGGAGAGTCTTATTAATTTCATTCAAGTAGTAAAATTAGCACCTGTAGAGAACGCTTTATGGCTTTTAAACTTTTATCATATTTATAAGACCCTGCTTCATTTATCATGTAACAGTTGGTTTATTTTATCTCTCAAAGTATTTATTGATTCTTAAGGATGTTTAATGAAGTAAGAAATGTTTAAATAAAAGGAATTATCATATCAGTAATGCTGCTTATCAGTGATAGATTCAGGTAGGATCACAAGATCTGGAAGCTAGATTTTTTTAGGGTTGAACACTGAGAATTTAACTCTTCCATTTAAAGCCAAAAGGAGTGCGGAGACATTAGCGTGGAACCTCCTTGTCTGCTCCTGCAAGTAGGACCTGAATAAGTACTCATTTCCTGGTGTATATGTTGAGATTTTGCTCTTGAAGAGTCAGAGCCTTAACTGGGTAATTCAGTTATAAAAATAACACAAATGGGTTATAGAATACCAGACATTGATGATGAATCTTAGAAAGGGGTCAGGCCACTGAGAAAATTGGCCTTTCAGCTGAGGCAGAGAGCAGAAGACACAACTTGAATCCTTTGATAATCAAGCTTCTGTCACATATCTGCACAATATTGTCTTTTTCTTCTCTGTATGGCTAATCCCCAGTAATGCAAGTTTTTAGCAAACCTGTTCATATGTAGTCTGAGATGAAATATGTTATAATTAAGTGCTAGTGTTATAATGAAGACAGTAAGCTTAGAATACCTGAGTGAATACAGCTGAATATTGTGCTATGGTTTACACACACAAAAAGTGTTCCAGGAAAATAATGCAGTGTCTTTTTCTCCATGAATTAAATTCTGTACCTATGGCTCAGAGGTAATTTTATATTTCTTCTGGAAACTGCCTATGTCCAGTTGTTGAGGTGGCTTGACAACAAAATCAGAGTATCACTGGAGGTGTTCAAGGCCAGGTTGGATGGGGCTCTGAGCAACCTGGTCTAGTAAAAAGTTCCCTGAACCTTTCTGGGATTCTATGTTAGGTCCAGAATACGGACTTCTTTATGATGGACAGAAGTCCTTCATTAAAACCCCAGGCTCATCAGAAACAAATTCTGTCTCAGCATTTGTTATATTATATCCAGAGCCCCTGGTCACAACGTTGCTTGGTCTGTTCAGATGGTTGTGGTACCCAACCCTGTGTATGTTTCCATACATGCACTGAGTGCCCATCATGGTGCTCTTTTTCAGAGCAGGGAGAGGGATCAGGATTGCTTTGTTGCTGCCCTGTGAGGTATCAGCTTATGACATGATAACATCAAGGGCAATGAGGGTCATTTAGGATGTGTATTCAGTGTTGCTCTCATACCCTTACCTGGGGCACTGCTTTTGGGAGTCCATTAATAGCAGTACCCAGTCTGTGGGGGAAACAGGGGAGGATGTTCTTCCCCAGATTTTTATTCCCGTTTCCTCCTTCAAGCCTGTTACAACAGCTTTTGAGAATTTTGAATTCCCTCTGGAGGTTAAGGAAAGCATGTTCTTGTTGTTAAGTCTGCCAGGTTTAGAGTCAAGAAGGAGATTTCTTGGGAGGTCATTCAGACATCTACCCTGAGGTTGGATAGCCATGAGTGGCATGGAAGGCTGGAGAAATTGGGCCAGCTTTTGAAGCATTATTCTTGTCCAGTGGTTTGGAAGTTCACCCCTGAACAACCAAAGTGCCCTGCTAAAGTGATAAAAGAGGTGGAAGAAAAGTATTGTGGCAGAAGTTTGTATGGAGCTCACCATGGTCAAATGCTAATGTGTTTTTCTCCATTCTTTTAGCAGCAGAGTGCAGGCCACAGTTTGCTTTTCCCTGGATGGGTAGGCAGTACACCTGGAATAGACTGCCCCAGGGGTGGAAACACAACCCCACTGTTTGCCATGGACTGATCCAGACCACACTGGAAGAGGGTGAGGCTCCCCAACACTTGCAATACACTGGTGTGCCCAGCAACCAGCAAGAAGGAAACACATGCTTTTCCTGTGGGTTTTTGGAGGATGCATATTCCAGGTTACAGTCATATTGTAAGCCCTCTCTATTAAGTGACCTGGAAGAAAAATGATTTTCAGAGGGGTCCTGAACAACAAGCGTTTGAACAAATTAAACGGGAGATTGTTTGTAGAGTAGCCCTTGGACCAGTCAAGTTATGACAAGGTGTGAAAAACATGATCTACTTGCAGCCAGTGAGAACGGGCCTTCCTGGAGCCTCTGGCAAAAAGTACCCAGAGAAACCTGAGGATCACCCTGAGATTCTGAATTTGGGGATACAAAGGATCTGAGGCCTGTTACACCCCACCTGAAAAAGAGGTCCTGGCAGCTTATGAAGGGTTCAAGCTGCTTCAGAAGTGATTGGCACTGAAGCACAGCTGCTTCCAGTGCTGGGCTGGATGTTCCAAGGGAAGGTCCCTTCCACACATCATGCCACTGATGGTATCTGGGGTAAGCAGGTTGTGCTGATCACACAGCAAGCTTGAATAGGAAACCTCAGTTGCCCAGGGATCTTGGAAGTCGTCAAGAACTGGTCTGAAGGTGAAAATTTTGGACTATGATCAGAGGAGGAGGACGAAAAGGTGACAAATGCTGAGGAAGCCCCACCATATAATCACCTACTAGACAACATCAAACTCTTTAAAATGCTTTCTGAGTATTGCCCATGTCCTTACTTTCCTCTGTTGAATTCGTGACCAGAGCAGTGTTGACAACACACCACCAATGTTTTGGCTGTTGCTGAGCAGTGCTCGTACGGTGTCAAGGCCTTTTCTGTTTCCCACTGCCCCTTCATGGGATTTGGGTATTCATCTTTGGAAAAATGATGACCTGTATGACTTCCTGTGTGATACGGGCATGGGAGCCGTGTGCTGTCATTTAGGAGTCATCTTGGAGTATTGGTAGTAAAATGCAAGCAGTCTAGGAGTTGTTTTATACAATATATATGTTTTACTCTAATGAAGCATTTATTAGAAAACATGACTGAAATCACTCATTTTTTTGGTTTTCTGAAGATCACCCAGAAATAGCAGTGTAGGTCATCAGGAAAACAGATGTTAAGGCAAGTAAAAAAATTCACTTTAAATTATATGAAATCACAAATTTTGGCACAAATTCTCTATGAACAGAACAGAAGATGAAATTTCTCTGTGAAGTTTTTGGTGGTGTTTTTTTTTTGATCCTACAGTGAAATACAAAAACTAGTGAAAATGAAGAAAGATTTTGGAATGGCACCTGGTGGAAAAGGAACAAACTGATATCACAAAAGTTGTGTGTGAAAATATTAACTTTGTTCTCTTCTCCCTCCTTTCCCATCATTTGGATTATATATGCATATTTTGATATTGAGTTTCAGACATTCCAGTCCATTGACACAGAAATGAAATGGTCTCCTTCCTGAATGGATTTTTTTTTCTCTTACCTTATTGGAGTAAAGGTTCAGAAATGCTAACAATTCTTTATTTAAATTATATGAAGGCATTGCAGTAAGAATTTAAATGGCAGCAGTTGCATAATTCCTATGTTATGAATAATTTTTACCTGAGAATTAACTTACTAATTACAGCAGTTAAGTGTAATTATTCTGCCTTTTAAGGTACCTTATTACTGCTTTTTAACAATAAGACAAATTCTGCCAAAGTTAATTATCATAATAATAATTTAGTGCACATTTTTGGTCTTGTTAGGAATACAATATAATCTTGGAGAAGTGATCTTTTCCGTGTTAATCAGTCATTCACAAAGCTGTCTTTCATGTTTCTTACTCCTCTGAGAAGTGGATTGAAGCTTGGTAATTGGAGAGGCACCGAATGACAGAAGAGAACGTATTGCTCTATTTCAGGGCCTGGTTTTCGCCAAATACTGAAATGCTTTCAAAGGCTGAGTTAAGTTTCCTCGCAGTAATATAAATGTCACAAATTTTAATAATTCCCTTTAAACCCCCTTCATTCTTCTGATCCCAAACCTCTCAGACGTATACATTTCTTACTGAGTTAGTATGTCGCCAGATACTACCAGACAAGCGGAGACTTCAGGTTTTTTTGCTGTTTTCTACTTTTTTAAATCAAGGTGTGTTGCATGTATATAGTTTCTTGCATCTGGCCACAATTTCATAAAATTGGCAACCCTCCATCTTTTTGAAAAAAATTAAAATTTTTATAAAGTACGTCTGGCAAACCTGGTTTTTATTAGTAGCATAGGCTTTGATTTATTTTAATTCTTTTTGTAATAAAGTCAAGTGACACTGGTATTCCTTCCTTCATGAATAACTGCCTTTGTCTCTGTATTCAGGTGAGATAAAAATGAAGCCATCCTCTCTGTGAAAGACACACTCTAAATGGAACTCTATCACAGAAGCCTTAAGAATAAGTTTATTAAAGCAAATTTTTGTTTATTAATTGTGGACTTGGAGAAGTTTCTCTACAGGTGTGAGACTGTATGAAGAAAGATGAAAACTTCATCATCTAGTGTATCATATTAGTGGGGCAAAACTTGTAATACACTTGCAGAGACCCTGAATAGTTGTTGAATTTTCTAAAATAAATATTGTATTTCTACTATGACACTTGATCCCCTCACTAGCCCCCAAATTTATTAATCTCTTTTGTATCGAGACATTTGTCTGCTGTAAATAGATAATAAGAACAAGGCAGATTTTAAATTTGTGATCCAAATTTGTACAACCAGCAGCCTGTCTGGTGCTTTGTGAGCTAAATTTGACTGACAGTATTTGACAGCCATAACAAGAACCTAAATTTATAAAAAAAGTATGTTGTTTCTGAAAAAAGATTTCGTGGAATTTTGAACTAAGGGTTTCCTAGGTATAAAAAATATGTGGATGGAATACCAGCATGGCACATAAGAGGAAAACAGTCTCTTTGAGGCTGTCTGCTTCTCATAGCATATTGAACATTATTACTTTTTGCAGATGCAATGAATATCTGCTGACCACGGGGCACAAAATGTTTATATTCAGTACAACTTTTCTATTTTATGTTGAAGCCTTTCATTCTTTAACATTATTTGAAAGGGCCATCTTCTGGCTGCATTATGGTTAATTCTTATGCTTAACATTCCTGCATTGCTTAGAAAGTGTTACAAATAATAATTTTGACTCTCGGAGACTGTAGAGTGTTAACATTTAGCTCAATTTCAATACGCATTCCTCAAAAGAGCACTTGTGTAGAGATGACTTTTGGTCTTTGAAACAACATAGTTATATCTGAGTTTTGTACTTTGTTACTTAAAGTCCCCAAAATATTAATTTAAAACTGGAGATTCACTTTTTTAAATAGTACCCTCTATAATGGGAAAAATAGTCTTCATGATTTTGGATTTTGTTCTTCTTAAGTATCTGTGGAAAAGCCAGTGACAGCAAGGGTGCTGAGTGTTGTACCAAATATAAGGAACAATTGCAATGATTTGACAGTATTAAAATTTCACTCTAGCAAGAGTTTTACTGCAATATAATTTAAGAAGTGTATTTGTTATATACAGAGACAATGAGAAACATTAGTTGTCTGGTTTTTTAATGGTCCTTTTAAAAGTCCCTTCTGCAAGTGAATTTCATACATTACCTGTGTGGTTCTGAAAATTATACTATGATAAACATTATAGAAAATGTAGAAATTGGTTTTTATGATAATTGAGAGATATAATTATCTGGACTATTTTATTTTTTTTTAGATCACTGGAGTTTTTAAAATGACTGTAAAATTCTCAGAATTTTTTTCTCATTCTCAAAGACAATGCCTTTGAAATACGAGTATCACTTCAATAGCTTATTTTTTTATTTCCAATTTATTTTTATTTCAAAGAGATATTTCACAGTATTTCTGTGGCCAGCACTGTAGGCTTGCTTGAATGGACAAAGCTCCAGTGAGACAAAGGCCTGAAAAACCATTCAGAAAGTAAATTCTTTGCTGCAGTTTTGCGATTTTACAGGCAAGTTCTTTTCTCACATGTGGGTATGAGTATGCTCTCATATTCTCCAGTGCTCCTAGAATCTAGTCTACTCACGTGAGTGATATCCCAAAATTAAATGAATGGCATCAATAGTAAAATAAAACTTGCATAAAGGAAAAGAGAAGCCATAATGCAGGATATAAACTGTACTTATGCTCAGAGATAAGTTTTCTTTGGCTTTTATTAGATATTGTTTAATTTCAGTGGTAACTGAACTGTCTTCTTCTGTGAAGCAGTGTATTTTACAGCCCATATCAACTCAGGAATTGCACATCCTCTCCTGATTTTTTCGCAAAATCTGCTCACACTCCCTTTTTTGAATAAAAATTTTGGGAAAGCAAATAAATTTATTCAATATATGTGCATAAACAGTGCATATTACCTCACCTTGCACTCTCCCCTTTTATGTCCTTCACTCAATCTCTTTCTTTGCTGATACAAGATTTTGGGGCATCATCTGGCTCACATCTCTGACTGCCCTGCTTGGCAGCTCAGCTCAAGCACACGGGTGCCCTTTTCAGTAAGAGTGGAGAGGATGAGATGATGCATGCCCTTATCTCAGCAGATAATCAGGCTATTGTAGGATGCATACATTGATTCTTCAAGTCAGACTCTGTGATTAAGGATTGTTTTCAATACTGTGTAGCACTGACTGTACTTTGAATGAGCTGTTTTGAATAAAAAGCCGAAGTGATTTTCAAGTTTTTTTTAAAAAGAAAAAAATAAAATAGCTTAACAGCCTATCTGCTTTTGCAGGCAAGGAGTGTTCTACAAGGGCAGCAAAGTTTTTGTGTGAAAAGTGCAAATCTCAAATACCTGCATTCGAGCCAGCAGTAGGAGTGGGCTGCATTATGCCAGTGATTCGGTCTTGTCTTCCCATTCCAGCCGATGGCATGACAAAGCAAAAATCAAAAAACTAATGGCAAATGTCAAAACCACCGGAACAAACAAATAAAAAAACACGCCCCACATCCCCCCAAACAATCTTACTGAAAAACCCAGAAGCTTTATTTGTAGTTACTTTAAGTAAGCCTGGTATTTCATCCCCTTGGCTGAATGGTGTTTGATTAGAACGTAGCATAGACATCACTGCTTGAACAGGAAGGAAAATCAGAACTGTGATTGGGTTAGAGGCAGTGCAAAACTTCTGCGTTCTTTCTTGCATTTTTAATAGAAGATATTAAAATACTAAATAGCTGTCTTGACTGAGGAGAAGGTGACTGGCTGCCAATCATTTTAAGATATTCCATGTACACATATTATTAGGAGGACTCCTTGAGCGAGATAAAATATATACTGAACATTTCTAGGAACTGTAGTAATATTCAACGGCATGGGATTGTCAGCTTATTTAGGGTGAGGAAGGGAGGAAGGTTCAAAAGAGATGGATGAGGAATTAAAACAAGATTAGCATGCCACACATGAAGAGTTTAGTGTCTCTTAATAGTAAAATCTGAGCAAATTCTGCATTGTTGCCACAGCAAGCATTAGCATAGCTGTGTTGCTCTACATGATAAGTAGTGTAGCAGGAATTGACTTGAAACACAATTACATTTTTAAATTAAAACAGGATCAGTATTATTCAACACAAATATCATGAAAATGACAGAGCTCTGTGGAAGAAGTAAAAGAAGAATCCTTGTTCTAACTTAAGATGGGCAGCCACTCCTAGAAATAATGGGATGTGTTAAAGCCATACTGATTGCCTTTTATTTCTGGGGGTTGTTTCTCAAATGAGGGAAGGTCATTGCTGCATTAAGGAAGAAATTATGAAGAATGTCTGTGTATGTGTGCAGGATGATAAACAGAATATAAAATGTGTCATCTTTACATCTTCTGTTCTTAAGAACCAGACTTTACTGCAGCCAGATAAAAACTGGGCTTATTAGTCTGTCAAGATTTTATGAGAAATTGAGAGCTCAGTCTGAGAGCAATGTAGAATGAGAAAAGGTGTTTGAAAACTAGCAGGTTCATAGGCCAATAATATTATTTCCTTCCCATCTTTGGTTTTGAAAGTCTAACACACTACTGTCTTTAATATGGTTTGTTTGTGCCTACAAACTGAATACAGAACATTAATATTTTAAGGATCAATTTAAGAATAGTTAATATACTCATTAATAGGATATACTAATAATTAAAAATGTAAATAATTACAAGTGGGAAAGAGATAAGGCTTATGAGAGCCTCCGTGGTTTGATTTGGAGTGAAGAACAATTTAAAAAGTTATTAACAGCTTTAAGGACTTGTTAATGAAAGTGGGAATATTACAATAAGTTTTCTTTCCTGGCTACAGGTTGAATATTGCAATTTTGTTTTAATTTCAATAATGTATTGTGCATAATGGAAAGAACAGGGTCTTTTCTGTAACATTACTCACAAACCTACATAAAAGTCATGTTTCTCTTGCTCTTGAGGTTGTTTTATTGTCTATGTGTCACCACAGCTGAGTCGTCATTTTGGAGGGAAAGTTTCATAACCCTTCTGTAACTCTAGTTGGACACTTAATTAGACTTGGCTGCTCTGATGAGATTGCAGCAGTAATTATGTCTGCATATCCTTTTTCACGTCAAATATGTAGTCATTAGCCATTGTCAGCTATTTTGGCCTTTTGAGAAGAGAGCCAGCAAACAAGTCTAACAGCATTTGAAATAAATGTCTAATTGCCTGCTGCATATCTAATTAAAATCTAAATGCAGACACTGATGAAAATTCTTAGACATTTTGAGAAAAGTAATCTGAAATAACTGAGAAATCTGGTCACTTTACAGATACCTGCCATTGTGCAAGTGTAAGCTTGACTTGCCATTCTAATTACAGTTTGCATTTGTCTGTAACTGGATCCTGCCCGGTGCTAAATGACTGAGGTGACACAGGTGGCTTTGCCATAAATACCGAATAGTTCACATTACATCAAATACTGAGCTTCATAGTTCTATAGAGCACAGGGTGGAGCTATTGACCACAATGGGTATCGCTAAACCGCACAATCAATATTGATTAAATACATCAAAAGTGACCCTAATGACTCCTTGTCAATTAGTTTGGGTTGGTTTTTTTTTTAAACGTCACAAATTGCCTGTGTATTTATCGCTTGCTATTTTTAGTTGCTTTTTAATGACTTCATAATTATAGAAATGCTTTTTCTACATCAGTGAACTTTTGGACATATTACTGCAGCCACGGTTAGTTAAATATATGAGATGGTACTCCACACTTGTTGTGATCAGAAGATGGAAAGTGTACATTTAAAGATGTTGTATATACTTTGTCCGTGTTAAGAAAGATTACTTATCGCAGTGTTATCAAGACGACGATTGAATTCTTAACACGTAATTTGTTGTGTACTGTAATTTATTTTCTTTTTTTGCATTTCTAGCACAATGTCTCCCCCTGCGTGTCTGGTACTCATGCAAATTATTTAGAGCCACATATTTATATGATTACACGCTTTCTGGTTGGCACTGCCAGATAATCAGAAGTCAGTTTATTACTTTCTTGAAAGGAGGCTCACCACAGCATTAGCCATTCTTTGCCTGAGTATAAAGATAGATTACTTGTAGAGATGACTTAAGTCAGACAATCCATCTGAATGACTCAAACTTATGGAATTTTTAATCAAAGTATTTGAGATGTATCAAGAATTATTTTGAAAGACTGTGACAGCTTTATCAATCTTCCAGTTTGTTTAGTGTTCTTTATGTTATCACAAAAAATAAAAGGAGTAGAAAATAGAGTGTAAACTCTAAAGTATATTATTGAAACTTGCAATTTGCATTGTGATCATATTTCTGGTTGAATTTTTAGCTATGTTTGATAGCAAACAAAAGACGCAGGATGTGTATTTCTAAGTCTTCATTCTGCAGGTTAGCAATTTTTGGCAGCAAGAGGAAGCAAACCGGTGTTTTGAAAGGGATGCACGGGATGCACTGAGTGCAGCATTTGGAGAGATTTGGCATCCAGCCATCTTAACTTATGTAGCATCAGCTCTTAGACAAATTTATGGGACACTGAGCCAAACATTAATCAAGGTTTAATTGATTTGCCATTATGAGGCAGAAAAACTAGGTCTTCTCCCATGCAGAACAGCTGTTTTGCTATTCCACAAGTGCTGTGAAGAACGGACTTTCTCTTTAGGAAAATAGCAAAAAGATACCTTAGAAGATAAAGGTATCATCTACAGTACAGACTCAAATCTAAAGCTCCAATAACTCAATAGATAAATGCTTAATATAGCTACTGCTGGCTGGCTGTTCTTCAAAGGGGAGATTAAGAAAGTAATTTGTCATTAATTTCTTCATAGCAAGAGGTTTATGCATTGAAATCCAATGCTTTGAGCAGCTCTTCAACCAAAATAATGAATTAAAAAAATGATATTGCAGAACAGATATTTAGAGGTTGATATTTTAGAGGATGATAAGCATTATTATCAAAGTTATCAAAAGTACAGTACTATGTTTTGCTCTAATTTTCTCTCATTTATTTGTACCTTCTTACACTATTTTTATAAATACCATTTTGTCAGTTTCTACATAGTTCAAATAAATTACAAGATTTTTTAAAGTTCAAATTTAAATTATATGTCTTGTTTCAGTTATGCCATTCCTTAGATAAAAATTCTAATATAAATTCTTGTGTTTGTTAATAGTAACCACAAAGTCGAGGAGACTTAACTGAGCTGGATTCAGAATTCTGTTAATAGGCATGAAAACACAATAATTATTTTTCACATTTTGAATCAAACAGCACTGCAGATTAATAACTTCAATAGACAAAACTAATAGTTGATTTACAAAGATGAAACAATGTATATTACTTTTCTGTTACATAGAATGCCTTCAGAAAACAGAAATAAAAACTTGTTTAGGTTGCTCTTTTTTTTTTTTGCTGTATGATAACTTGAAGTCCTCTTCATTTTTAAACTATTTTCCAGTAAATGTTTTGCTAAAAAACAAAAGCAAAGTCTTGTTAGTGCTTATGTTAATGAAGACGCTAAACATACATACGGTTTTTTATGACTAAAAGGTAAACAGATGATGGTTCTTCTCTCATATTATTCCTCAAATACTTGTGAAGGTGGGAACAAAAAAGTATTGAATGGCTTAACTTTGAAGCCAACATTCAATGCAGAGGATGGCACATTTTCATGTCTTTGAAACACTCGGTATTCCAGAGGGATTCCTAAACACTTCAGAAAATACACAGGATAAATCTAGCAAAAGAGCCAGGGTGGAACAATGTACCAGCCAAAAACCATCTTAAAGCTTATAATCTGGAAATTTGGATGCCCCCTAAAGATGTTTAAGAGCTCATGATTAAGGCTGTGCAAATGGAGGGCTCGTGGGGTGAGTTGGATCAAACACATGAATTTACTGAAGCTTCTGTGGTGAAAAAACATTAAGATCCTGTGTTAACTGTACTGCTGTAAGCACGTGACAGCTTGATATAAAAGTAAGTTGCAAATAAATCCAGGGAAGCTAGTGTTTAGCTCTTCAGTTTCTGAATCCTCTATTGATATTTGTATCCTGCATCCATGGAACTTCTCTCAACAGGACATACTATGTGAGGATTACTTAGGGTTTGAAAACTGTAGGAAGTTGGAAAGAGGTATTTTACGCCCTTAAAAAATGGCCATCAACATTAAAGAACATGTCAAAAATTTCATTTAACAAGTCAATAGAAAAATTAGTTTTCTAGAGGAAAAACTTGGACAGTTTTTCCCCCCCAAGACTATTTATTTTCTTGTTTTCAGAAAAAGAAAAGTTGAATTGAGGATAATTCATGTCAAATCTTTTTATTCTTCTATTGAAATATCTTTTAGTGGGCAAGAATTGAAACAATTTGAAGTCAGTCTTGGGTTTAGAGATGTGGTTTTGAAATAAGTTAATATTTCCTGGCTTTAAGCATTGTTTAGGTGTTGATGCAGAAGCCCTGACTGGGACTTCAGGAGAGATGGTTCTGCACAGAGGTGGTGAAGAAAGCTGCTGACAAGCAGCTTTGGGGAGCTGGAAGAGAGGAGGCTGGCTGCAGCCAGAGCAGCCTTTGCCCTTACAGGATGTGTAAAGGAAAGTTGTGGGTAGGCAGTGCTGGCTGTTACCCCAAAAGGAAGGGAAAGTTGCAGTGTAGACATTAAAGGTAACCCTGGCAGTTTGAACATCATCTGAAACGGTCAGAATAGATCAAAGGCTCCTTGAAAAGTTCTCTAAAATATTTCTTATTTCCAGACTTAGCAGGCTGATTACCTGCTTTATTTTTTATTCAGGTTTTAGTTACTTTCCTGGGTATAAGGCTGAGAGAAAAATTATGGGATAGATGAAGACATCTGTGAAATGGGAGAAACAGAGACCTGTTCTGTGCTGTTGCTGGAATGCTCCATCTTCCCTTCTGAAAAAGGGGCTCTATTAAAAAGAAGAGAAAGGTTACAGTTTGCCACTACAGATAGCTAGAAAGATGCTAAAAATGAAGAATTATAAACAGAATCATGTGAAATTACTTTCTGCTTGCCCAGAGCTGCAGATGCTGAAGAGGCACAGATAACATCCTCTTTAGCTATGGATGTCAGCCGTAAGGGTCCGAGGCACAGAGCTGCAGTGGTTTAAAATAGCTGGCTCCATTGCGCAGTATTTCTAGACCCATTTAATTCCTGGCAAGAATAGCACTGACCCAGATTTCTAAATAATGTTGTAAGATAGTTTAGTTTTGCTGTTCACAATTTTAATTAGGAAACTGCTTTTCTTTTTTGGGTCATATGTTTCATTGAAGTAGGAAATGGTCAGCTAATAAAAATGTCTCAAGAAGCTTGAGCTAGAGCTAGTTCTCAGCAAAGTTATTAACTGTAACAAGCAAGGGACATGAAGTTTTCCCTGAGACTGAGGATTCAAGTTTAGGAAATTTTAAAATCAATTTCAATGTTTATTTGGACTCACACTTGCATAATTACATCATCTGGCTGTATGACTATACTGTGGCAAAGGGAGTTCACTCAGGTAGGCAGAGCAGTCTGATATTTTGCTTTCAGAGTAACTTAGGCTAAAATTTCAATAAATGGATGTGAGCCACCTGGGTGGCCAGGAGTGGTGTCTACTAAATGGGGATGAAGCTGCTTGATTTGAACTAAGAGGAGTAAAAGTTAGAAGGAAAAATAAAGAGCAAAGTTTGAAGGCACCGTAGGACACTTTCTAGTTACTCCTGTGTGTTCTTGACTCTTGTTCTTTTAGGATAGCTGAAGCACTTCAGTTTCATTGTTCCCTGAGTATCTCATGAATATTTCAGTTCCAAATGGTTGAATGTTGCTTTTTATTAGTCCATTTAGATTGCAGCACAAATATATTTTCCTGAATGCGGCTACGATTTGGAATGAGGGAATATTTGTGGCATGAGGCAATAAACAAAAAGAAATGCATAGAGTACAGTTCAATACAGTTGTAACAATTGAATGCTTTTTACAGTTTACACTCACAGGGCTTCACAGACCTGGGACTTGACCTAACATACTTTTTATTTTATATTTTAATAATAATTTCTTGCCAGCAACTCTGTCTGCTTCTCTCCTCCTGAAAAATCATCAGACTGTGAGAAACAGATAATCCTTATAGTAGTGTATTTTTGTTTTTCCAGTGCAGTTTTCTTGTTTGCTTTTTCAGCTGTCCTCAGTGCACCAGTGGACATCATTGAAAAGAGCAGTTGTACTCAGCCATTAGTAAGAAACATTTGTAAAGCATGTTTGTCATGCATGAATTTGATTACTTTTTTTTGTAATTGATAGTATATTGTGGGCACATAGAACAGATCCCTGTCCCACTGAGATATCAGGTAAACAAAAACAGAGGATCTATAATATATCTGATATAGACCAGTCAATTGGCCTATGCATAGTTTTCTTTTTTTCCATTTTTTAAAATATTTAATTATTATCCTTCCTTGTTGGTGAAGTTACTGAGGTTTGGTTCCTTTATAACTAAGGCAGGCAAGAGTCCTCAGACATTCCCTCTGGCCCGGTTTCCTGAAATGCATGGCAAGTATCAGAATGTGATTTCCAAAGAAGTGTATTTTAAAATATTTTGCATTGGTAATGAGAGGCAGGATGTTACAAGGAACAAAACCTCTTTTATGATGCATTCTGCTGGAATTTAGCATGGAGCAGTTTGTTAGGTACTAGCACCCAGTTTAATAATCAGGTTATAGAAAGGAGAAGATTCCTAGGGTTGTTTTTAGCAGTGGAGATGTCAGGTAATGACAAGGCCCAGAGGCCAGCAATTGATAGATGGTGTTCCAGCATCCAGAGGTATCTGTTGCTTCTAGAAATTCTTCTGAGTCAATGGAATGTAATTAGGTTGTTGATGGATCAGCTAGTTTGCTGTGTGGGCCTTGATCCCCTTTGGGGTTTGTATTTGATTCCAAGGAATTAGAACATCTTTGTTTGGGACTAGGATAAGATATTTCATGAGTCTCCCATGAGATTTACGCACGGCATGCTTCTGTAGTAAGCAATCTTCACCCACCCTCCTAATCTTTTTTTCAGCAAAATCTAGTCGGCCTAGGGGCACATCATACTTATCCACCAAGTAACATCTGTTTAAAAACCAGAACTAAAATTCGCAGCATCTCTGTCACCAAGAAAAAAAACCATTATGCAGGTTTTAATATGTGCATGCATAAGCTAATTCTTTAGGAGAAGGGCCTAAAGTTATAGATATAAAAAAAGACCATCAATGGAATATTGTTACTACCAATCAAATCAGATGTCTCTGAAGAGTGTCCAGCCATGTGCATTGGAAAGAACACTATTCTTTCCTCATTTTCTTTGCTGGCACAAGCAGCAGTCTGCTGATTTTCACATAATTAAGGAATGCATGATGAAGGCAACAGGCATATTATTTGATATAAAGGCTTAGATGACGGTGCCAGCTAAGTCTGGAAGACTCTTTAATTTGATGTGACTGCTGTCAGGAGCACAAGCTTGATGAAATTAGATCTACTGGCTACCACCAGAGTAGTTGGTGAAGTGAAAAATGTACATGCAGGGTTTAGATGGGTTTCCTGAAGTCACTGACTGTATATTTTCATATATCACTCCAGGGCTGAGAAGTACAGTGTTAACCTTCTGTATACCAAAGCTGACAATTTGCATTTGATGAAATTCTAAAGCTTCAATAGCTTTAGCTGTTTTGGATCCTGCCTGTCAAAACAGAAGCAAAGCCTTACATCATTCAAAATGCTTGGCACTCTGCATCCTTTACTGATCTGTCAGTGATGTAGGCAGGGCATACTTAACTGATAGCTCACCAGAGATCAAAAGAATATGATTTTGCAGGATATTTGAAATGACTTAGAATGTTTTATGCATCTAATCATTGTCAGAGAAGGTGTAGAGAGAAAATATCTGATGTCTAGTGGGATATCCAATAATCACTTGTGAGCAGAAAGTCCTGTCCCATTCTTCTCCCCATCTCTGGCACGCACACACTAAAGCAGAAGCTGGAGGCCTGTCTGGCCCCTGCTCTTCTTGGTTGTACCAACCCAACACACAAGCAATGAGGTCACTCTTCTTGCATTGTGCCAGGTCCTTTGGTTTGAGGCCAGGAGGATAAACCACAGCACTGACAAAGCAAGTTGTTGTGAAGCTTTTTTGCTGAAGACACAGCTGAAGACAGAAATACGTCTGTTCTGTTGGTGCTGAGTCTGTTCTGTAGGTGTCTTTGTTCTGATGGCTGCGCAGGATGTGTTTGAAGGACGAAGACCACCCTGGAACAGTTGCCATGGTCTGGTAGTTTCAGCTGGTTGTTTCAGCACTAGCCTGGGTTCAGGTCGATGCTTGAAAGCCTAACACTTTTAAGAAGTAAAAAGCCTCTAATTCCATCAGTGTTCATTTTGGCATCTAGATCCTTGGTCCAAGAGTGCATCCTCATGGTGTTGAAGGAGCAGACCCCCAGAATGGCTGAAAAAGCAGCAAACTGAAGCTCCCAATGAGAAGAGAGAATGTTTCAGCATCTTGACAGGTCATCCAGTAAAAGTGACTTCCATGTTTCCTATACACCAGGTAATCCACACGTACAAACAATTAATCTGATATATCTGATGGGCTTCTTATGGCCACATACAGTGACTACTTCACATGGATTTTTACAGACTTGCATATAATATATTTAATTTAAATTTAACCAGAGACTTTAAAAGCTCCAAATTTTGCTTTCCTTTCTGGATTAGTGTACAATACATAAATTATTTTTTACGATGTTCTGACATGTTTTGGTTTTGTTTTTATTTTTTTTTATCCTGACATGCTTTTTTTCTGTTCATTTGTTGGTCCAGAAAACAAATTTAAGGCACTGGATGTATGGATAGATTTCCCATAACTAAACCAGTGTTCGTCTTATGCCTTTCTATGCTTTGGAGATGTTTTTATTTAGTTGTCTTCAAAAGAAGCCTTGAACTCAGTAGGAAAAATCTGGATTTGGTCACCAGAGTGTGAAGTCAAAACTCACTGTGTCTCTGACTCTTGTTGTGTCATATGACCTACTGGAGAAATACACAAATTTTTTTGGATCCCTGGTTTGAGAGAAGAGCACAAGCAGAATTTACAATTTGCTCTTTTACCTGTTTCTGGCTCCCCACATCCCTCTCTCAAAACTACTGGTAAACTTAAGATCTTGTGGGCTACCTGCTAGGAATCTAGACTGAATCTTGACTTAGTCTACATACCCTTCTACTTTAAAACAGTTAGGAATAAAAGGGTTCTTATACTTCATTAACTGTTAATAGCCACACTATGATTGACAGATTTACAGTTTTCATTACTATAGGCAGCAATATTTAGTTATAAAGAAAGTTTTTCATTGAAATAAACTAATTTCTGTGCAATTTACTGCTGATTTATAAGACTGTGAGTTTTCTGAAACTCTGTGTGGGTGATTCCTTCAGCCAGGGAAGAAGGGATATATCAGCATGCAAAGGCTACAACTGCTTCAAGAAGTTATGAGGGGTTGGTAAAAAAAATTCAAAGGCAGACTGGAAAAGTAGAGTAAACTGTCCATTAACAACTTAATTACTAATCTTCTGAGCCACATATGACTACCGGCTTAATGAAGGCAATGAAATGTGTGCAATTTGTATCCACGGTAATTACAGGCACACTGCAATTTTCAAAAAATATTAATTTTATTAATCTTAGGAATGCGGAAGCACAGATAAAATTTGTAAAACAAAAGTGATGGCAAATGGGATGAATAAAAATACTTTAATGTAATTTAAATTATTGCAAATGTTTGTTTTATGAAGCTCCATCACCAGCCTAAAATTAATTTGCAAATGACCTACTGAAGCTAAAAATGGAATGTGGTCATGTACATGTGTAAAACAAAAACGTGAGACTTAAATGTTTGTAAATTATCTGATTTATTGGTAGCTAGAAACTAGAATCTGATTTACAATTGCAGTCTCATTCACAGCATGGACCAGCTACCTACAGCTGAGGTGCAGATATTATAAAACCAATTATTGTTCAGTTATCACTTCACTTGCAAAGGGTGTGCTTTGTGAAAATAGGTCATTACAGCCATGTCTTCTCTTTTTTTTTTTTTCTTTTCCTGATCTTTTGGGTTTTTTTCTTCTTTTTAAAACACTGATTTCTGTCTTCTAAATCAATATTTATTTAGGCTAGACTTTTCTTTGTTCTCTTAATGTATGGCTCCCCCAAATTATTAAGCATGCACATATATGAAGTATACATAAATTACCAGACTTTAAAAAAATAACACAATTGCAGTTCAACAAGTGCCAAACTTCCTATTTGGAGTGCCAAAAACATCTTAATCACAAATTCCTCTCCCCTCAGTTTTCTAAATCTAGAAGAACGTAAAGCCAGATGATTATGTCTTGTATTCGGTTCTGTTTTTGTCCAAGTTCTGGGGGATGGTGCAGTTTCTCAAAAGGGAGGGCAGTTCCACTGAGCTCCACTGAGTCGTACCTTTCCTGGAACTCTACAGGAGAAATCCCAATACTAGGGCTAGAACCTTTTCTAAGTATTGAAGGGATGATAACTAGGTCCATACCTTACTTTACTCCTGTTACTACTCTAAAACAAGAATCACTCTTGATGACGGAAAATGATAACTAACTGAGGGCAACAACAAAAGGGGAAAAACCCCCCAAAACAAAACAAAAAGCTAACAACCATAGAAAGCCTGGAAAAAAAAATGTTTTCTAAGCATTTTAATAAAGGAAATAGCTATTAACCCTGAAGGCCAAGCTTGATAGTTCATTCCACTACGTTTTTTCAAGAGTGCTCTTTTTGAGTATTGTGCTGAGGGGAATGAATTCAAGCATGGCCATGGATGTAAGAAGACTTGGAATTCATGTCCATTAAGATGACAGACAGCTTGCCAGATGGAGCCATTCGAAGCAACCCTTTTCCTTTCCAACTGTAAATGCTGCACAGTGATTAAAATAATGAGACTGAAGTGCTGCAGTGGCTGGAGCAGAATTCTGCTTCCATTTGAAGGAGGTTTGTGGCAAGACATGCCTCTCTCACCATCTGAAGATTTTTAAATTGGAAAAAGCCAAGCAAACAAACCAGAAGTGGACAAACCTGGGTTATGGATTTATAATAGCCAGGTCAGCAATAAATGTCACAAATTAAGATATTTTATTTAATATCTGTATATTGGAGACAGTATCCATAAGTGATTTTAGGAACATCCGTAGATGATTTTTCCGGCAGGCAAAAGTGTAATTAGCTAAACTGTATTTTAAACACATTAAAGAGAAGAGGTATAAATACCATTTCAAGCATAGGGATCTAATGCATTCAAAATTTTCTTGGGATGAATGACTCCTTTGCTAAAAGTGGTGTCTCACAAGGATCTTTGATCTTTTCTCCCCAGTCACAGGTTGCTCAGTATTTTTGTCAGTTTGTTCTGTATAAACAGAACTCTTTTTTTCAACAATAATTTTATCTGTATTTGTGAGTATTTGTAATTATTTGACTCTCTTGTTTGGATAATGATGTTTTGGACTTTTCTACTAGTTTCCATAGAATAGTTTCAGTGAGCAGTTTTCCGTATACGTTTCTGAGATTTCTGTATGCCAGACAGACTCTTGCAGATAGCACTGACTTACCTGAGTAAGCAGAGGAAGAGTCCTTAATGAGGGGAAAAAAATGAACAATTTTGATTTCAATTATATTTGTGTCCTCCATTGGCCTAAAATTTGCTTGGATCCAAAATGCTAATAGTGTGCACATTCTGCTTCCGAGTATTTTGTTCAACAGTTGGTATGTTGGCAAAACCAAAGAAAAATTATTGAAGTATTTGGTGACAACAAACTATTAAATGAGGTAAATGAAACCAGTGTTGTCTATTTGGGATGGCTACTTTAGGCTTTCTATTGAGATACAGCGTTCTAAGTAAATATAGACTGCATTTTTAGAAGTGTTGGGGTCAATCTGAGCTTCCATTAAATTAGAGAATGGAAAATCAACCTAGAAATTGATGATTTATGAATGTACCTTTAGGCATTCAAGTATTGGGGTCAAGATATATGAAAATTAATACTTCTTATAGTAGTAACTTAGTGACCTAATTTTCCAAAAAGCCCATTTAAAATTAATGAGATATATGTGGCAAAGTACCCGGTTTCTTTTAGAAAAAGCTTTCTTTTAGTCAATAAGCTCTTAAATGTCACTGAAAAGCACTATGTCACATTTTGGTTTTAGTCCAGCTTCAGTAGTATATATTGGTTTTAGCGAGACAAACCCAATATTTTGTTTTCACATTCACAGGCTAAGAACATTATATTCATTATATTCTCCCAACTGATAAATTCAATAACTAAGTATCTACTTTTCAAGATGTTTCTAATAATATGATGATAACATTAAATGGATTTTCTGTGGCACTCTTGAATACAATGGACTATCATGTTAAGGCAAGATTGTTTCATTATGATTATGTGGCATTCTTGAAAACTTTTCACTCAGTATGATGTCATTAGAACTGATAAATCAATGAAAATAACTGAACAACTTCTACTAATCTTATTTTGACATAATTAAGTCTGCAATGTAAACTGTACAGATCACAAATCCCATATCAGTACAGGCTGAAAAATCAGTAAAAAAAAGCAGTAAGCTAATGAACCATATTGCTAACTTGAAAATTGTGTAGATACCTCTTTAACTCAGGTGGTTAATATTTCTGACAAGTTCAGCATGACTTGTGAAGATTAGCATAAAGCTTTATGCCTAATTTGAACAGAGAAGGTAGAGTCCCTGCATGCTGTCTTGTAAAATTAATTCACATAATAAGTTACAGAACAGCAAATGAATGGTTAATAACTGAGCAAATTTGACTGACAAACACATGGAGCATAAGTAAGAGAGAAATTAATCTCAAAAGCATTGTATTAAGCTAGATAAAAGAATGAGGAAAGACTCCCTGTTATATTTCTCTGCAACCAACTTGGTCTCAAGAATCTCCTTCGAAATGCATAAGTTTCTGTTAGTGTTCTGCATTTATTTCAGCTCCCAAAGGAGGTGTTGATCAGTCTTTCCAAATGCATCTGTGACATTCATGGATAAACCTGTTAGAACAGTGAAAAAGTAAGTATGAAATCCCATCTCCACTGAACTAAACTTCCTCTGTTTTCAGTGCTATACAGAATTTTCCTTTGTGGCGTGTGGCTGTGCAAGTAAATTAGCATTTTGTTTTCAGAATTGTATCTGTAAAAGTCCAAAGATATGAATGCAAAGAGGGTCTCATGCACTGATTTGTAGATTCAGACAGATGGAGCTCTGTTTAAGAAAACATTGTTTAGGGGGCCACCTGAGAGGTCAGCATATCCAACAGAGCATTTAATTGTTTTTCCCTTAAGTATGAAGAAGACTTTCAGCATTTCATCCTCTTAAGTGTTATTCGTAGATGTGTACGCAGGATGCCATTCACAAAAGAACTGAGGCAACCTGTGCTCACCTTGTTAAGTTTGCAGTTGGCAGAAAAAGGAAGGAAAAAAGAAACTAGAGAAAAAATTAAATCAAAGAGCTCTTTGTGGGGCCTGATTTCACTGATGAGCACTAATGGGCTCTTTGACCAGCCTCACATGGGAACCCCCACAAATCCAACCCAATCCTTGCCTGAGGTGTAGACCTCTCTCCAGCCCTGTCTCTGGTCCCATTGCCAACTGCTCCTGACAGGAATCTATCTGGACTTGGTTCACTGCCAGGTCTAGGGCTGATGACGGGCCCTCTTACCAGCACTGTGTTCTGCCTGCCATGTTCAGACCCTGGGGATGATGTCCTGTGCTGTGAGGACACAGCCAGCACAGGGGTCCCCCTCAGCTCCTGGCTCCCCATCCCTAAGCAAGCAGCTGAGCCTCGCTGTGCCCTGGCAGCAACACTTGGCAGCACAGTCCTCTGTGATGAGTTCATCCTGGCACAGCCAAAACTTTCAGGCCCACCAGCTTTCCCTTTGATCTCCTCCCTTGACAGAACACATCTGTCAAGTTTACAAAACTGACACACAGCCATCAGATTCATAAGCTTGAAAGGAAAAAGAAATAGCTCTTTTACAAAACCAAGGATGAAAACAAGAACATTCTGTCATACTACTTGTAAATACAGTAATAAAGCCACTGCAGAACAGAGGAAAAGAAAATTCTACGCCAATTTCTAAAGTTAATTTTATACACAGATGTTCTGTAAGTTACACTATTACCAAAATAAGATGGTAAAAAATAAAGCATGGACTTCATTGGAGCCACAATTTCACTCTAAATCTTCACATTTCAGATGTCTGTCTAAAAGAGATCATGAACTACTCTGACACCAGTAGTGAAGTTTCTACATGACTTGTTTTTGTACTCCCAAGGTAGGTCTCATTTCTTCTATTTTACTGGTTACATTGGTGAGACACCCAGAGATCTTTAAGCTAATCAAGACTCTATGCTATATAGTTACAGTTAATTTTAGTTTCCACTCCAGTGAATTTATAAACAAATGTTGAGACAGAGCAGATGAGGAGCCAGAAGATGAAGGTATCTGTAATAATGGAGTGATTCAGTTTTGTTAAGCTGGCTTTTCTAGATGAGTTATTTTGCTTCTTATCAGCTGGGAGAGTTTTCAAGATGGCAAAGCAGATGAAGAATTTAATTTGCAGTGACATAATGATGTGGTTCTGAGGACTTTAATGAATGTTCTCCCATACAGAAGGACCAGAATAGGAGTACAGATAAGGGAGCTTATAAGAAAACCCGTCCCTGAGACTGGTAAGATTTATAAAAAATATTGAAAATTAATACCAAAATTGGTATTGATGCATTGGAATATTTCACTTCAATGTGAAACTAGGTGTTTAATAATTACTAAATCTAATAATCCAGATCTCACAACAAATACATGCTTACCTCTGTCACTGGCAGGTGTTTGATTACATACGCCTTCCACTGAAGAAGAGTTTAGAGTGTTCTATTAAATATCAATATTTAGTGACTCTTAGATATGAGTGCAAGATGCTTGTGAAAGGGGAATAATGAATGTGAACATGAAGCCCATAACTATTTAATAACTTTAGGCATATTTAACAGGAAAAGAAACAAACCAATCCAAGGTTTAGACCTCAGAACAGACAGTTCTATTACCATGACTTGTCATTGCCAAAATTCAAAGAGGGATGGGCTGTAAATGCAAGGCTCATGAGACAGGAAGGACCAACTAATAATTGCTTTGGTGTATCATTAAAACAAACAAAATGGACACTGTTGGAAACAATGAAGATTTCAAAAGACACAGGGAAAGTAATTAATCTTGAATATTTATTGTGTAACCAGTAAATAGTACCAGTATCTCATCAGAGTACATTTCCAGGTATATGTTTCAGAAATGCCTAATATGGGTTTATGGAAAATGTGATTTTCAATTAAACAGTTGTGTATTAATCTCTGATTCAGTCCTTCCCTAAATGTCAACAGCTAGACTTTGCAACATTAATGAAGACTTTCAACATAGCTTTTATCTGCAAATTATTTACTTCACAGATCAATTTTTACAGTTGTACTTGATATCTTGAGAAATGTCTCTATGCTTTATAAACTACAGATAGAATTCTGCCAGTCTAGGTATGACAGATTGACTTCAGAGAGACCTCTTCATTGACTTAGCAAGCATTAACACATTATATTGGATACCCAATTTAATGTGAAATTTATAGTTTTTAGAAAAAACAACAGTATCTGCCTGAATTTGCCTCCGTAAAAATACTCTGTGTTCTGGTTTTGTTAATTTTTAACTCATGGAGGCATGTGTAATTGAAAAGTGACTTCCTCTGATACATGGACACACTAAGAAAGAAAGAAAAAGAAAAAAAACCCCCAAAATGGTGTAAAAATTATATTCTGACCTAAAACTTTGCAGTAATCTCTTTCAATTAAAAAGGAAGTACTTTACTGCTCTTTCTGTATTGTATATGCTCCAACTAAAATATCTATTAATCATTGACTGAGCTATACAACATGTAGTCCTTTTAGAGTTCATATTTGTAATGCTCTCTTCTTTTCTGTTTTCCCATACTGCAGCCTAGGACAACTCCATAACCCTATGATTAATTCTCTACATAGGGTTTACATAGAGTTTTTGTTTGAGTCTTTATTAAAATTGATACATCACAGAATTAGAAGCCATGCTGTGAATCTGTTTAGATATGAAGAACAAATCTGTACATAAAGCTGTTCAAGTCACAGAATCACTGAATGGTCTGAGTTGGAAGGGGCCCACAAGGACCATCAAATCCAACTCCTAAGTGAATGGCCTACACAGGGATCGAACCTGCAACCTTGGCATTTATCAGCACCATGCTCTGACCAGCTGAGCTAATCTCATTATTTACAGTATAATTAAACAATACGGAGATTTATTTTAAATCAGTGGTGCCACAGGCCAGTATCATTGACACAGTAACAACAATTACCTTGACCCAGATGATCTCATCTACGTGCAGCCATGCTGTGCTCTGCCATGGAATTATCATTACGTTTTACACGGCAGCAGCAAAGATGATGACATGAGGAAACTGACCATTAAATAGCGTCCATCTGCAATGGACTGGGAATAGGTTTTATTGGCCATAATAAAAATTACATGTATAACGTTTGATAGCTGCATACAGTTAAATGGCCATCAAACTTTTGCAATGCTGTATCCTGGGCTGGTTGGTATGGAGACCTTCCTTTCATCAATGCCATGGTCCCACATGGCATGCTCTGTAAAATTTCTTAATTCTGGAGAGAGACTGTTTCTGTTAGACACATTTTGTATCATTCTCCATGTCTCATATCACTGAAATAAAAACTAAGCAGCCACTGGGCTGCTTAGTTAGTAAAATTTTTTAAATCTTGAATTTCTGAGAATCGTTTTGCTGTTGGCAGATGTCCTTTATGGGTCATAAGACAAATTCTTAATATCTTCTTTTAGGTGGTAGTGAAATAATAAATACGTGTACATATACTTAATATAAAATATAAATTATATTGATATAACTATATATCACATATTTATTATATAAAATATGTAAATGGAAAAAGTCGTGATAACAAAATATTCCAACATTCCTCCTTTTTTTTCTGCTGGTAATTAAACGCTTCCCTGCAGTTCTTTTATCTTCAAGAAGTTACTCTTCTCCTGACTTCTCCTTTTTTTTTTTTTTTCTGATCTTTAGTTCCTGTTTGCTTATTATCATTGATGAGCTTGTTGCCTGACTAAGAGATAGCTGTGGCTGCAAATCACATCTCTTCTGCAGTTTGTTCTTCTGGAATACCAGCCTCCTAACATGGAAGGAAACTAAAGAGAGTTTCCTAATTGAAACAATTTGTTCCAGCAACGCCAGTCATTTGCACAAGATCCTGTAGAGAAAGCATCACAGATTTCAAAATGAAAGGGCAGGTATATAATACTCATCTTAGTCACAGTAGAGTTTTGGGAACTTATACATGTAAAACTAAAGTTTTCTTGGATTGTGTGGTCTGGTGTTGAGCTTCCTTAGAGCCTTGGCTGATTTGTGACAAAGAAGATTAGCTTTATCACTACCACTGGAACCTACAAATAAATTCTTTAGCCAAGCCAGATATCAGTGAGAGAGGTACCCTTCTCTTAAACCTGGGAAACTTGGGTCATTGCAATCCTATTCTCTGCACTTTTGTCAACATCCGAACCCTGCTCTAGATAAACCTGGCTGGCTTGTATTGCATTTTAAACTTTTAAAAGTAGTATTGTAGGTGTAGTGGTTTAAGCACAGATAAGGTAGAATTTGTAGGGAGAACTGACATCTCTTGTTGTGCCAAGTGATATAGCTGACAAAAAAAGGAGCGCTACAGAGGGATTTTCAATCCCTTACAGTAACAACAGAACAGAGAATACTAAAGAATGACAAAATCAAGCAGAGATTTTCTTTTTCTGGGAGGGAGGGAGGGAGAAATAAATAAAAAAAGGACTTTTATCCTCCATTGTGTAATGGGATTATACAGAAGCTAAACAGTTGGGCGTCCTGCCCACTCATAATTAATTTTGAATGGAAACAACATGTCTAACAGCCGTTCCCAGAGAATCCACCTGAAAAAAACCTACTCTGTAGAATACCTGGAGAAGACTGTGTCCTCACCCGGGCAGGTAAAACTCCCCAGTGCATAAGACTCTTGTGTGCATCCTTTTGGAGAGAGGGAGGCAAGAACGGAGTAAGAGCGACAAAGGGAAGGTAAAGAGTCCTAGGTCTTTTTGGAAGCAGAAAAATTTTAGCTGAAATTCAGGACACATGACAATTTGATTTACTTGTCTGATTCATTAATATCCTGAAATGTATTGCAGGAGATTTGCAGAACTTTTCATGTCTCCTCTCAGCTAGCCGAGAGTTCTTTCTGTGGTCAGTAATTACTTTCTTTTGATCTTTGTTTAAAGCCCTACCCCCAGTAAATTTAATTTTTTCCTCTGAGAGAGTTTCAGAAGTAACACTCAAAAATTTGTTCTTAACATACACCTAGAGAAATTGGTGAATAACCTGCTTTGAAAAAGTATCTGAAACAGGGTAGCAATCCTTCCCATTCTCTCACTGGCCTGAATATATTACAGAGCCAGTTAGGTGCTTGTGAAACACAGAGTTATCTTGAACCTCTTTGACTTTGCAAATCTTTTAACTGCCTTTATCTGCAATATATAACTAATTCTGAGATGCTGGATACCGCATAGATTTGGTTTTACATTATCAAAACCTCCTTTTCAGGTTATTTGTAAAGCCTCAGTGATGAAACACTTTATCAAAGCATATGGAGTGACAAAGCTAAGAGGAATTTAGGTTTTATTTTCCTATGGAAAGAAAGCAAACTGCCAAGAGGAATAGAAAACAAACAAGACTACCTGCAGTATATTCTGTACAAGAATATTGTAAAAGGTCTGATATTTTGATATGATTTTTGTGTGATCTATGCCTTGATCTCAAATAACAAATCAATCTACTAAAGTAACAGATACCCTAAATTTGCATATCTGACTGAATATTTATGTGACGTATTTAAATGAATTCAGCTGCAAAGGCTTCACTGGGTGTCTCTGTAAAGGCTACCTAATACTTTGCATTCCTGTGAATGTTTCTGAGTTGAGCAGATAACACCTACTTCCAGCTTTCTTATTTGTCGTAGTAGGAGCTGTAAGAAAAGCTAAAAAAAAGAAAAAAATTCCCAGCCACCCACATGACCTGAAGCTATTATATAAAGATTCCAAATCTAAACACTATGCTATGATCAATCCTCTAAGAAAAAAAAAATAGGTAATTTTTAATTATTATTAGTATTTTATTGAAAATGAGCTATTTCACGGTCAGTCCATCTAAAGTCTTTTACGGATTTTCTCTGGCACTTATTTAAAACAAAGCCAGAGTATCAAAGGCAAGCTGCCACAGATCAAACTCAGTAAAGCTGACACTGCATAACTAAAATGAAATCACGGAACCACGTCTCAGAACACGGGCTATTGATACATACCATTACTAACTGGAGTTTGTAACGTTTTTATATTGTCATAGAGTTTCAGAGCAGAAGGCATTATTTCACCTAATTTAGTCTCTTTTATATCACAGGCCTTTGTGGTTCATACTCCCAAAGTCAGGAGATCTTAATTAGACTAAAGCATTTTGTTCCTTAGAGCACTGAGGCAGGAGAGACCACAGAGATGTTGGTGCTGTCAGGACACCTGTCTTGGCAGGAGGTTGGTCAGTCGTACATACGTAGATGATTTCGGCAGGTGAGTCGAGCCTGCAGAGGAGGTGCTAAACCTCTAAGTTGTGTTCTACATTGACCACACTTTTTCAGAGAAATTTCTTTCCGACACCAAAGTTGCTTTTGGCAAAATCTGTCGGTTTCACATGACAAGTTTACTTGTCCATGTTTCCTCTTCTGTGGAAATCAGAGTACAGGGTTCCTGGACCACTACCTTCCATGTGTTTGGCACATGGATAAGAATTATTCCTTCATCTTGGGAGACTAGGACTCCTTTTTGCACAGTGAAGTATAGCCAAAGAGACTGTAAATATGTGAAAAGACCAGATCAGATACAATACTTAAAAAAAAAAAAGCCTAGCTGCAGTAGTTCATCCCTTTCAATAAACTGCTTCTACCTTTGGCCAATTCATGGTTCTTCAGCCAGAACAAATCCTCCATTCCACCCAGGTAAACTTCAGCATCCATATGGAAAAGACTTACCCAAGAAGATGACAGTGTTAAACTGCGATGCAGAAAACTGACAGTAATTCTTGTCTTTTATATGAAATGTCATAGGCATATGAGGAAGTCTGTCAACCTTCATCTTATTAAAGCCCCAGACTGGAGAGGATGAACAGTAAGACTCATCAATCCACAAATTCCAAGGCCAGAAGCAGCCCCCCTTTTGAGGGAAATATAAAGCTGGTTTTTTTATACAAATCCAAATGCTAGCCAGCTCTCAAAAAGGTCCTAGCCATTTTGGCTGTGGGAACCTACCTTTTTAGTTTAAATATAGATATATGTATGCATGAACAGAGGCATTTTCCTTTTCTCAGCTGTGCTAAACATTCATTTATGAAGACTTCTGAATATTTTGACTTTTGTTCAAGCTGTAATTTTTGAAGTATTAGGTGTTGCCTGTAATTTTCAAAGTATTAGGTGTTCTCTGTAATTTTCTTAGATTACAAGTATTTCACAAGGTGATTGATTGTTAGAGAATGCTGAAAAAAACCATAGAAAAGATTCCTCTAGCTCATTAATGTGTGACTGGGACAAAATCAAATGTCTTGTGCTTAAGAAAAACAGTAACTTTTTTTTGTTCTGGAATACTCGGGACATTTTTACCAATTGGAAGCTTAGAGAGCTAAAGATACCATTTTTATATCTGAGTTTCCTGTTTTGTTTTGTTTTGTTTTGTTTTTTTCCCTGAACTTACCTAGTGCTTTTTTGGACCTATATAAACATACTGCCCACAAAAATCTTTAAGTTAAGAAGTTATGTCACTTAACTAGAGTGTTGTTAAGAACCACTTCATTTTTTAGGTGACTTTTCTTCTTGCTAGTTTCATTTGATGCCTCTAGGTCTTAACCTGAAAGACCCAGTCAGTAGTTGATCTCTATTCGCATCCTCTTTTCCTCTCTGTTTTATACACCTCAGCTACATTCCTTCCAGTCATCTGGATAATTAACTCAAAATTACTTTATCTTCAAGAATTTCATTATATACCAGTAGTTCCACTAATTTATAGGGGATAATTGTCAGACTGATCTGCCTATAATTCCCCATGGTTTTGCAAGTTGAATATATTAGGATGGTGTTGGCAGGACAAGGCTGTCTTCAGAAGGGTTTTAATTTTGCAAGATTTGTTAAAAAGCATCATTAGTGGTTCATCAGTCTCCTAAGCTACTTTGTTTAAGGGTCTTGGCTAAAGATTTTCAAGCTGCTGGTTTGAAAATGCTTTCTTTCAGCAACAAGTAGGTCTTCCTTTCCTGCTGCTCAGCAGCACCATCATGGATATTCGCTCTTTTTCTATTCCAGCCCTAGAACAGAAGTATCTGCTCAACACACTCTTCTTTCAGAAATTCTACCAGCTGCATCAAACAGTTTATCTACACAAACCTCAGGATTTTCTTTGTTTCTTTTACTAGAAGACTGCTTTTCAGTGAAAAGATTCAGAGCAGCTTCTGAAAATCAGACCCTTTCAGAACAAAGATCTAAAATTCAGGCATCTGAATTCCAAATTGCTTTTTACAAATGTGTGTTAGGAAACAGACTGACTAAACGTTTGTACCTCAGGGGCAGGAGGCACATGATTTTAATTAGAATAGAAATTTCCATGTTGTTTTATACCCACATAAAATCAGAAATTTTTTTTTATATTCTGCAAAACTCTTTCTGTAGTGCAGGTGACTTGCTGTTAAGGAACTGTTCGCTGAAAATACATCCTTAAGAACAGATTAAATTACAGCTAAAGAAGCACAGAGAAACAAATATTTTGTGCTAAAGAATTGCCATAGAAATATACCACTTCTCTTTGGTCTCCTAAAACATACACATAGGAGTTTTTGAACGCCTGGTGTAATTACACAACATTCTACTGTAAAAAAAAGAGAAGACCCTTTTATCCATCCACAAGATTCCTTAATTGGCCTGGGAGTCTTGAATGAAGGAATTATCTTGCACAGCTGTTTGTAGCATTTCAAGGCATGTTTAGAGTTGACAGAGGTAGATGACACTATAATTGACAGTTTACTTTTCTTCTATATATATTTTTTAAGCTAGAAGATCAATTGGACATCTCCAAACTTTGGAAGGGAGAAATAGATCTGTTTCTACTTCCAATTATTTTTATTCTGCGTGACATGCTGAAACCTGTCATAGCTAAGACCAGATTGTCCAGTTTTAATATGGTGCACTCTCTTTCATCAAAATAACTTCTATTACGCTTTGTCAAAATAAATGACACTGCTAAGGTGATTGGAGGCATGTAACTCAGTTTATTGTGAGCCTGGAAAACTAAATGTACAGAAATACCCAAGTAACTTATTTACCTCAAAATTAATCATGCAAACAAAAGAGAGGACGCTTCTGTGGGCAAACTAAAGTTGCATCTTCATGGAAGTCTTTCGAAAATGGTAGTGGTCCTGGGAATTGCAGAAAAAAGCCAGGCAGCCACCTGCAGTGTTGCTGCTGCTGGTTTTCTAGGCAGCAGTCTCAAACGACTGGATTGCAACCTGTGTTGGATGTCAGTGCCTTATTAAAGAGATGGAACCCTCACGGCTATTCACGATTTATTACTTGAAAAATCAAACAATGCACCAGTTTCAGAGGCCACAGATTTAGTAACAAGTCGCCATAACTCCAGACAGTCACAAGTTTCAGAGTTACATGGCAATTTATAACTTTTTGGTCCAACAAGCAATTAACAAGAAGCTTTGTTTAGACTTTATAACTTATCACCTTTGGTATTTTTTACTGCATTTTGTCTGTTTCTCAACCAATAACTTGCTAATTCACGTACACACATATACTTCTATTATAACATCTAAATTCTTAACTTAAACTATAAAATCACATTACTATACTTAAAAACCCTTCACCATATCGCTCAATACATATTCCTACTTATAACCATAGAAACATAAGTTTATAATTCTTCTGCTTAAGGTCTGTATACCTTTATCATTACATCAACCCAAGCTCTTTCCAGGGCTGTAAATTGAACTCATTAGTGCCTGTAGAAGTTTCTACTCCTCTGTTTCCCACAGTTGGAGATAAAAGTGCTGAACTTTATGGCGTACAGGTGTGCAATGGTAGGATAACTGAGTGCAAACATGCATGCACTCAGGAAACAAGGTATGAAACCTTTTCCTGAAGTGGTAGCTTGCCCCTGTTTCCTTCATGATAGCCTACGGTTCTTTAAAATGTCTCCACTTTACTCACTCCCAGTAAGTAGGAAATTATACATACTCTGACAACATACTTCTCTTCCCTAATTATCCAGTTGTAATTAACATGTACGCCCTTAGTCCAACAACGACCAGCAAATGAAGCTGAAAAATAGAGTTAATGATTTTGCCTTTCCAGAAAAAGAATGAAACATTTGATTTTCCTCTCTACATGCCAGTTTTTATACTTTTGAGGAGGAAAGATACACGTGATGGAGAGTCCGTGTGGGGAAGGTAAATTGTTCTGTAGAAATAAACAGTGACTGCTTCCACAGAATCCTTGTATGCGTGTGTGGATGTGCACCTGGGTGTGTGCACGTGGGGGTGAAGAGACATGAGCTTGAGAGGTTGATGGTAGGTGTGGGGATGTGTTGGGAGTTGTCTACAGGCTCCTGACAGGAATTGACAAAAATATAGAAGGGAAAAGGTGATTGATGTGGAAAGCTAACAGGAGCAGAGAGGAGACTGAAAGAGAGTTGTATAGGGAAAGAGGGAAATAATCAGATGGGAAAATATGCCAAGATAAATACCAGAGTAATATAAATTTAAAGAGGAAACAAATAGAGCTAAGCAAAATGTATAAAAGCAAAAAATCAAGAAAAAGTTAAAAAAAACCCAATACGTGCAAGGAGACCTAAGAGTTGAAAAAATGTTTACTTAATGAAAGCTTGAGGCAAAAATGTTTTCTCTGTTTTAAAATGTTAGCCAGGAACAAATTAGTAAAAGAGAAAGAAGAAGTCTCATTTCCTAGTTTGCCTGAGGCAGCAAAGGGCCCAAAGCTTAAATGATGACGGAACATTATTTAGCAAAAACTGGTGTTCAGAAGGAGATGTGTTCCTTTTTATTGTGAGTGAATGTGTTTGTCATGAAAGAAAGAAATATTTTTTCTGAGCTGGAGATTGCACATCAGTAAGCACTTTTGGTCCCACTGCTCTTTGATTTCGTCTGCAGGACCTCCTGTTATATCAAGGCACAAGACATGCCTTTCTGGGATGTGCTGCTGTAAAGAAAGCTGGAAGAAGCTGCAGTGGTTATGAATGATTGATGAAGGCCAGAGTAGAAAGATGAATTTTATTTTTTTTAAATTCTTTTCATTTTGATTGCTTCTGATATTCATTATCCTCCACCAAGCCGGTCCTGGCAGCGTTAGGTCATAAAGATAAGGACACACTTGAAGACAGAGCACTAACTTTAAGGGTCATGAGGCCCTAAGGCTTCTGAACCAGTCAGGGAAGCTCACTGCCTTGTGAATGTGGAGTCCTTCTTCGCAGCTGTGAACAATTGCGTAAGGAAGGTGGGACAGCATTCTCTATTGTTATGGAAACAATTTCTTTCAAACCAGTATTTTTTGAGTGACAGTTACAAACTCGCATTTGTACATATGTGGCAAAACACAAAGGTCTAGAAATCTTCAAAAAACTTCAGTAATGGGAGAAGCTAAGGGACAGGCATAGATTCACTATTGCTTGACCCCCAGAGAGTGGAACATGACTTTACCTTGGTAAACACTGTTCCAGGCTGTCAGCTTTCTGCATATTCAACACCAGCAGAACAGTCCAATGCAATTTCATTTTTGCTTTCAGAGTTTCTCCTTTCAGCACCTGTGCTTTTGCTCTAATAGGAAAGAATGCATCAATTAACTGGAACAGCTTCTGTCCTTTGCTTTAGCCTCACTAGTTTTTTTATGCTCTGTTATTTACTTAGACTCTTTATCAGGGCAAGTGTACACTCCTTTTCTGTGCCTGTTTCCGATTTGTTTATTTTCAGTGAAAGCAGATGCACGTTAGAACCACAGTTTTGGGTAATTTAGCATGTGCCAAATTACAGTGATATCTCCAGTGCTTTGTACAACATTACATCAATGCAAAAATGGTTGATTACTTCCTGTTGTCTTAGCAAACACCAGAGTAATTATTACAGTAATGCATATTGTTACCTTGATGTTGTTTACACCCAAGTGTTTTTCATCCAATAGCAAAGTAAGCTAAATAGCTGTAACCTGCAGCCCTAAGCCAATAATGTACCCAGCAACAAACTAAAAAAAAAAAAAAAAAGGAAATGCAGGCTATACATTGACAAAACGCAATGAATACATTGAACAGAAAGTAAAGTAATAAATTAACACTTCCATTTCTCTGCCTCAGTGTCCCAGAAAGCTGTGTATAGATGATAGCATAACACACTACTGATTCATTGCAGCTACTTCTCTGTTTTCTAACAGAATGTAGCCCACTCCAATTTTGTGCTCTATTTTCACTTCTTTTGGACAACTCTAAACCTCAACATTACACTCCTTATTAACATTTCTGTCAAATATCTACCCTTTTCAAAAAAATTACAGTAATTCCAAACTATAATTCATCTTAAAAAAAGAAAGGGAACCTGGGTACTCTGGGAATATAAAATTGCTTTTTCTTATTAAGCTATTCAGGTGTCAGTGCAATTGTTATCAGTAGAACAGCACTCATTACAGATTTTGGTTAATACCCAAAAGGGTGTTATAAATGTGAATATAGCTATAGGATTTTTTTCATTTTCAGAGGGCAGACACGTTGAAATATGCATTTAAATAGTTCCATGGTTTCAGTTTTCTTTTCAAAGCAATGATCTTTAGCAGAAATTCTTTGATGGCCTGGAGATTTAGGTTTGCCTGAGTCAATGGGCACCCAGATGTTCTGAAGCTTACCTCTGTGTTTAAAAACCTGCTCTGTTTAAAACTTCTGGGTTTGAGAAACTTAGCTGAGAACTTTGGCAAAATCTGGGAAGTTTTTACCTTTCCTCTCTTAGGTTCCTAAGCAAAATCAGAAAGATACTAATTTTCATTCTGAAAAGCTGTATTTCAGACACATGCCAATAACATTAACTCACAGTCTAAGTACTTGTTTTAGCTTTTGTTTGGTATAAGATTAAGATTGGGTTTTGTTGGATGTCACTAGAGTAACTACTGCATTTTTAGAGATCATTACATTAGTATGCTTTGATATTTGCTATCCAAAATAAAATGGTCATTAACAAGAGGTCAGGTTAAGGAAAACATATAGAAACATTGGCTTATATTACATGAGCACAGACAACTCAGTTACTAAGATTTAGCCAGGTTTGCACGTTAGCTGTCTGAGACGATCCCATTTAATTGCTATATTTTAGACTAAAATTAATATTCTCTTTCCTTCCCGCAGTCACAGGTGGCAGTCACAGAACAGAACCTTAGGACAGTACTTTTTTTTCACAGTACCATAATTCAAAGGTTATTTTGCAAGATTTCATTTTGATTTAAATTTTCTTCATCTGTTTTTTCCTTTTCTTTTCCCTAGTACTTGTGTGTCTGAACTATGGGGGAAAGCACCTTTAAAGCTACAAGAGCAGGAAAATAAAAATCAAAGATAAAGGAATGATAGGAGTCTTAGTACCTTTGCTATAGAAGGGAAAGAGAAAACAGAAGAAAAAAAGTGGGATTTTTAAAGGTGTGTTTTTATTTACATTTTGGTGAGACAGTAGCAGAAATGTGATTCTTGTAATCATTAACCTGATTTAATATAAATTCTACTCCTTGAAACCTGTCTTTTTTAGAGCAGGAAATTAATTCGGTGACTTAAGATATGTAATTCTGATGAGGTACAGTATTGATTGTTAAGGATTAACAGCAGTGGCATAAAACCAGGTAGCATTTAGAACTCAAACTTTAAATCTTGGTTTGATTGTACTTCAGTTTATTAAATGGCCAGATAATAATTATAGTCTAGGACTGTCACCATCAAACCGATTATCAGGAGCAGTATGTTTAGGCTGGAGTTTGTTCTTGTGAAATGGACATATGGATGCACATAATTAATCCTTAACGATATTTCTCTCTTTTTTTAACCCTTCCCGGTTTTTTTTGGTGGTTTTTTTTTTTGGTTGTTGTTGGTTTTTTATTTCGAGCATATTTTCTGGATAGTCCTCTATTTATTCCTTTTTTCTGTATTCAGTTTCTTGTTCAAACTGATGTCTCTGGTTTTATTTCTTGAGCATTTAGATCACTGAGCTTTATTCCTGGTGTCTCTAATTTTGCATTTATAATCAGGCTCAGCTAACCAAACTCTTCCAAAATTTACAAAAACTTGTGAAAATCACTTATCAATTTTACATGGCAGAAGGTTTTTGTACCAGTGTAGACCTTGATACATGTTAGTATATATTTTTTAATATGCAATGCAAGCCACTATTAGCAAGCCAGTAGTACTATACATGTTCTACATCATAGTGCTATGTTTCTTTTCCAAACCCATGAAAAACAGGATAACACAAAAAAATCTTAGTCATTCCATTACAATAAATGTGCTGCCTAAAATGCAAACCAAAGCTATTAAACCTCATAGTCTCTTTCCAAGGCTGACCTCGACGAACTTGTGTGCATTATGTGGTAGGGCTGCTCAGCCTTCTCTCTTCCTGACGCCGAAATGTAGAGCAAATTAATTATTAAAATCTCATTAATACATTTAATGTTATTGTTGGAAGTGGAAACCAACACATGGACAGGAAAATTTTAGTCCTGCTCTGTAATGGACTGGCTTAATTTTTAGTTGTTTCAGACGTGAAGAACGCAGACTTAGAAAATTAGATATTGTTCCTTTCTCATGTGCTGCTGAACCCTCAAGAAAAAATACAACCCAATGTTTACCTTGGCTATGTTTATGTTTTCTTTTCCTCTTCATAAGGGTAGTTATAATTTCAGTGGAATGAACACATTTATTTTTTAAGGAATTCATCTTAGATAGTCATCTACTTATTGCTCAATACAAATACATTTAAAAGAAATGCTCAGTAGCCAAGAAAAATTATCAAATGTGTGCATGCTTCTCTCTGCATTTGTGAAAATAACTTTTCTATGTCGGTCAAAACATCAAAACAAAGTATCAAATGCTACAATGAAACAGGAGAAAGCCACAATCAAAATTTTTGACATTTTTAAGCATTGGCAAGGAATTTCACTATCTGACTAACTAAAACCACACTGCGTACTTTGACGAGGGGTATAATGTAATTGCATAATTGTCTTTGGTTCATCCTCTTTACTCAAAATCAGAAGCAGCTTATCAAAGCTCAAAGTTGCATACTTAACCAACTAAGGGTTTGTGTGTGATTTGTTCATTTACTGTCATTGGTGGTTTTTTCAGTATGAAGCAACACAAACACGGAGAAGGAAATTCTAGCTGGAATGTGGGGAGCATCAAGGAGGTGCCGGGCTGGTTTCAGAATGAGGTCCTTGGAATTTAGGCCCTTTGTTCTGGGAAGAGTAGAAAAGCTTGCAAATGCATTTTAGATGGTTATAAAAGAGTAATTTTCCATACTGCATTTAGAGCTCTGATGTTGTACGTCTTGCATAAATACTAGCCAGTCCCGTTGCAGTACTGTGAAGCACGCTCATTCCTTAAAGTGTTTGAGGAACAGAATCTTACAGACACCACCAAAATAAGAGAAGCTTAAAAAAAATAGTTCCATGCTTAAACAACTGTGGGGTGTCCAGCTCACAGCAGAATACTGGCAATCCTGCTTTATTGGTGTTCTTGGAACATTGAGTCAACTTGGTTCCCCAAGTCCTTGTCACATTTTTTGTGTATGTATTACCCCAATCTTTTTATTAGGTATGCCCTATATTCTGGGGTCAGGATAGAAGGAAATTATACGAGTAGGGCTCAGCAGAGTAATGATGGAAAAGACTTTCACAGTTGGTGCTGCTAAAACCTCCGCGGTTTCCCAGCAAGGGACTGCAATTCTGCTCGCAATTGTTTCCTCATGTGCAGCTCACAGCAGGATCATAATCCTGGTTATAGTGATGGGAAATGGGACAGAAAGTGACTGACAAAGAGGAAGACCCCTTCTGCACTGAAGCAGCCCGATGTGCAATACTTTGTCTATTTAGAGTCATCCCCGTGGTCTGTACTAATGACATTACCTCCCAGGAGATCATTATCTGATGATTGCATCCCGTCATGGGTTGCTCTGAGTGGCCTGAGTGCTTTTGGAAAACATTATTTTTGTAACACCTGCTACATCCCTGTCTCCTGTTGGAAATTTAATTCCTCTTTTGGCCTGATGCTTTGCTACATTTCCCACAGTCTGTTTTCCTCTGTTGCAAAGCCAGTTTGGTTTCCCGTGTTAGAGCTGCACAGGGCTACTGCTCCTATCAACCTTGTCTTTCTCATCATCTCTAGATCAGTCTTATCTGATGTGGTGTCATCTTTGCTGCTGGCGTATAAATTACATTGTTGATTCTCTATAGTTTCTCTGAACTGAGTTAAGGCTTTTTAAAGCATGGGATCTGGCACTGACAACATGCCATTCCTGGAATCAATGGCTGTCTTGTCTTGTATTAATTCATCTTATAAACCCCACTATTTCTGCCTTCAGCAGGGGTATGAGCTACTCTGTTAACATTCTCTACTGGTATTTCTTCATTACATCTGTCAATATTTTGCTGAAGGCTCTTGCTCTTAGATACTTCTCCTTCCTACACAATTTTTTCATTTCTGTTTTTCCCTCTCTGTCGTTGCTGGGGAACTGCCTATTTACATTTTATCGTGTGGGGCAAGTTGTTATATTTGTATCAAAATATAGCTGAGATGAAAATTGCTGTTTTCAAACCAGAATTTTAAACCCAGTATATTTATATGTTCTTACATATGCCATATACTTATAACAAAATCACAGGGCTGGATTTGCATATGGCTTGCATTAAGCTTCCTGTGTCTCCTGGAGGGTTTCCCACTACTTTATTAAAATCATATGCCTTAATTTTTCAAAATTAGAAAGATATTTGAAATGTATTAAAATATTAAAAATGTGTTGAGATAGGATATGCTTTATCTTACAGCCTCATTCTAGCTATTCTCAATTTTCTTTATCCATATTTTTGAGGGATTAGTCATTCTTACCCACCGAGGTGAGTTACTTTTCTAACACTTCATATTAAAAGTGTGGAAAACGATACAGTTAGATGCTATTCTTTTTGTCCAAAAAAGCTACATAAAGAAAGCCCCATTTTAAAGACTTCGGGGCTTCTGACATGTAAGAAGAAACAGAATTTTAAAAAGAGAAAACATCTAAAGGCTAATTTTTGTCTGTCTGAATCTTAAAGCAAAAAGCAGTCTTAAGAAAAGCATCTTAGATGAACAGGGCACCTTAAATTGCAAACTGAGAACTCATGTTACAAAGCCCTTTCATTTTCAGAACTGTATGCAGAAATTACTGTGAACTTTTATGCAGGTTTCCCTTTTTCAGGGCTTTTTGAAGTTCTCCTTTAACTGTCTGCTCTGCATCCTGATTGAGGTTCAGCACATTTATATCCAAAGGAAATCACATCACGGCTGAAAGTAAATGGCATTGCTTCAGAAGACTACTGCTTCTTAAAGAAATAATTTTTTCAACCTCCTTTTGATCTTCCAAAAGAAATATTAATATAATTATTTGAAGCAGAAAAACCTTTAAGCTTTCAGCTGTTACTATAACCTATAAAAATAGCCTTTGTAATAAATTAATTACCTTTTCAGTTCCTGTATTCATCTAAAACTGTCTGTGCAGAACCACAGCGTTACCTGTAAATGCATCATTGGGTCCTACCTGTAAGTGGGAGCTTGAACAAGGTTAGGTTATTTTTTGCTTCTGAACATTTTAAACCAAATTACCCTTTTTAAGTGACCCCAGAGTGGAGAGGGATGGACTATCTCACCCAGCTGTCAAGAGCAATGATTTATAAGTTTTTTCTGAATCTGCCTGAAAAGCCTAAGACTCTTTCAGAAAATGAATTGCTGGCAAGCTACACTTAACAGTTGGGAAGGAGGGATTTGGGTGGGATCATTTATCTTGCTTTGTTTTTTGATTTTTTTCCCCACAGAAAGTATCAGGCTGATTTTCACACCAAATTAGAATTCTGGCCTGAGAAGAGGGGCTAGGCAGTATATGCAGTGGAGGTCACATGGATTTTTTCTCCTCTTGATGATCTATTTGGCAGAATCTATCACACAGTAACTCTCAAAAGGGTCTCTAAAATGTCCACAATGGCTATTGACTACTGTGAATTGAATTAAAGGCCAGTTGCTGGAAAATATTGTGTCCACAGTATTTTCACCAGGGCAAGTCAATATGAGATGACTTTTGCTTTTTTGTCTTGTAAGAAAATGCAAAATCCATCTTTGAGCCAAAGACTTCCCACAAATGCTTTTAAACATTAAACTCATTAGACTTTTAAATAAAATTATACCACATATGAAACTTTCTGCTTGCCAGACAGCAAAAAGAGAAGAAAAATATATTTCTTATATTGCTCATTGGAAATAGCAGTTAGATGCTTTGGTATCCACCTGAACACAAAGATCGATTTTTAGAGTTAGCTGAGGTTGACAGAAGTTATTTTAAGCTGGTTTCTCATTTGAGAAGCTGCATCTCAGTTGGGTGGTCTGATTCTGCTGAACAGGAGGGGAAGAAACCCAAACCAAACATTGTCTTTTAAGAATAGGCCCCTGTGTCCATCTCCCCCTGTCAGGCAGTGCCTTATGTTCATTTATTACCTCCAGCAGTTGTCTTTGAAAACTGTCTTTTATTCAGAGATACAGGTATTTGCCCTGAAATGAGTGTCTTCCACTTGTAGAGTGAGAAGTTTTGGTTTCATCAAAGTCAGTCATCTTTTGTGGGCAGAAATATGTCTTTGTTAAATACTACATCTTCCATGAATAGGAAATGTCTCAATTTTTAAAGGAACATTTAAAGACTTTCTTTCTTATACAGTGGCTTTCTTTTTCTTTTCGATGAAAAAAAAATATTGCAACCAGCTTTACAGGGTCTTTGGTGAATATATTATTTTCTCAACAACAATCCAAGTTATCATAATGCATCAGATCCCCTTGAGCCCATCATTCATGTTTTTATTAAACTAAACAAAATTTTAAAAAAAAATTCCATTTTTAATGGAAAAGCTGGTAGCATGGTGTTTCTCCTGGTATTCCCCAACTGAAATTTATTTTGATTTGACTCATGTAGCAAAATTTCTTGCAGCTTAATCCCACATGATTCATTGCCTTCTTATCTGATTACTTTCTATGATCCTTCTTGAGTGTTTAGTGGATACATTGGTTAAAAAAAAATTGCTACATGATTCTATGTGTTTTGTAAGATATTCTAGATGGGTGTGCAAAAAATGGCATTTTCCTTGTCATTTTACCAGCAGCATCATCATTGCTAGCAGCCATAGAATGTCTATAGGAGACAGAAATCATGACATAAATTATCAAATTAACGTGCTCTTTGGATCTATTGACCACTGAGAATTTCCTCAATCTTTATATTGGTTCATTTCTGTTGTGCTTTCTGGGAAACACTAAGTTTGGGAAAAGAGTGGTGCGTTCAAAAGTAATAATTAAAAGTAATGATAAACGAGTAATAATGCACAGGAGAACCGCACGAGAGAATACGATTAAATACACTGCAGGCTGGAACATCAGTGACATTGCATCAGAACAGAGAGCTCCCTGCAATAGGTAAAGCCACCACCACCTTTGCTCAGTGCTGCTGATACTGAAGGAGGCTGCAAAAGAGCTCATTAGTTACAGCCAGATGTTTTTCACTCCAGACCACTGCTATTAAATGGCAGGTATTGCCTGGCACAAGGGTTAGATACACAGAGCTGTGACCTGCAAAATGTATGTATTTATCACATTCTATACAGTACTGCTCTCCCTGGCAGTATTTTCTGCTCTGCCCTTTATGGAATGATGGAATATTGGATTTGCTAAGGGGGATTTATTTCCGTTTCGAACAGGAGCTAATGAAAACTTTTTTAACATGCTGATATACCGTACGGGAAGAGAATAAAATAACTAATAGTCTAAGACAGAACTTTAATATCAATTTCTTTTCAACTACCAATGCTATTTTAATGGAGTTAAATGCTTTAGCTGAAACACTAACACAGGTAAAATAAGGGTGAATTTAGATCTGCAATTTGGCTTTCCCCTGCTGTGGTCTAAACCTTACTTGTAAGAGGCCAGATCTTCAGAATTTGATGCTGATCTGTTCTTCAGCACTGATTCTCTTGGATTTTTAGAAGGCTATTTTTACAAAGATATCTCCTTGAAAAGCAAAAATAAATAACTTTTGTGTAGAAAATCATCAGATATTCATTAGGAGAACTTTTGTTTTATATACTTCAGAGAAGACACTGCTGTTCAGAGGAGCCAGTTGGAATGAAAGATATACCTGCATGTATCTCTTCTCCGCCTTCTTCAACACCCTTTACATATCAGTGTTTATCCAAAATCAGGTTTTCTCTGGTTGTCTTGAAATCATGGAAGAGATTCAGCAGCATGAGTTTATCCCCACCATCTTTGCAACTACCTTTCTAGTATTTGTAGAATGCTATTATATTTTCCCTTAGAACTCCTCCCCCTGACTAAACAAAGCCAGCTGCCTCAACATTTATTACTTTGGTAGCCATCAGCTGTACCCTCCTAGGCTTCTCCAGACACACAGAGGTGGACCCAAAGGGGAGCTCACTGTTCCAGACGTGGCAGGGCCAGCCATGAGTAGAGGGAGTAAGACATTCTCTCGATCTGTTTCCCACACTCCTCCAAATGCAGCCTAATCTGCAGTTTGTCTTAGTTGCAGTGAGATTTGGCTCCTAACCCTTTCCTGCTGCAGTGGGTTGACCCTGCCTGGATGCCAAGCACCCACCAAAGCCTCTATCACTACCCCCCACAGCAGGGGAGAGAAAATATAACAAAGGGTTCGTGAGTTGAGATAAGGACCAGGAGAGATCACTCATCATGGGCAAAAATGAGGCTAGAATCAGAGATATGAATTGCATTTATGACTAACAAAATCAGAGCTGGATAATGAGAAGTAAAATAAGACCTTGAAAACACCTTCTCCTCACCCTTCCCTCCTTCTCAGCTCTACCTCCTTCCCCAGTGGCACAGGGAGAGAGGGAATGAGGGTCATGGTCAATTTGTCACACGTTGTTTCTACCACTGCTCAGGGAGAGGAGTCCTCTTACTTCAGTGTGGGGTCCCTCCCATGGTAGATAGTTCACCATGAACTTCTCTATCGTGGGTTCATCCCATGGGCAGCAGCTCTCTGTGAACTGCTGCAATGTGAGTCATTCTTCCACAAGGTCAGTCCTTCAAAGGACAGCCTGCTCCAGTGTGGATCCCCCATGGGGTCACAAGTCCTACCAGGAAGCCTGCTCCAATGTGGGCTCCTCTCTCCATGGGTCTGCAAGTCCTGCCAGAAGCCTGCTCCAGCACAGGCCTCCCATGTATTCCTCCACACAGCCTCCTCTCAGGCATCCACCTGCTCCAGTGTGGGTCTCCTTCACAGGGGAACCTCAGCTCCGGTGCCTGGAACACCTTCTCCCCCTCCTTCTCCACTGCTCTTGGTGTCTTCATAGCTGCTTCTTCTTGAATATGTTATCACAGAGGCACTAATGTAGTTCTGAATTGGCCCCGCCTTGGCAACCAGCACATCCATCTTGGAGCTGCCAGGGATTGTCATGGAGGAAGCTTCTGGCAGCTTCTCCCAGAAGCCACCCCTGTAGCCCCCCTCCAACCAAAACCTGGCCACACAAACCCAGTCCACCCACACTCACTGTCCTGCCAGGTCCTTTTCAGAAAGGTCAGCATCCATTTCTGCAGCCCGTACCAAAGTGTTGTGTGTCTCTGTCCCACAGCAAAACTTACTGCCGCTGCTTACTGAACCTCTTGAGAGTTTTGTTGGCCCAGACCTCAATTTTTTCACTCTTTCAGGACTCTTCCCTTTGTAATGTCAGACAATTCTCCAGTGTATTGTCTTCTTCAAAGTCACTGAGAACCCAGTCTATGTCATCAGCCAGGTTGGTGACAAAATTGTTGATAAATGTGGATCCCATATTCAAGCATTGGCTTGTCAGCAGCTGCCATCATGTGCTGGGTCATTTCTCCAGTTGTCCATCCATTTTACATTCCACTATAAGTCTGCTTGGCCAACCCAAACATCCTTGTTTCACAAATCACAGCGGTGTGGGAGATGAGTATTGTCAAAGTACAGAGTATGCAGTTTAAAGCAGTGTTATTAGGGGGAAAAAAGCAACTAAGCCAAAAAAAATAAAGTGCTGTAGAAAAAAAAAAAGGGAGCTAGAGAAGGCTACAGGGAGATCTGGGACATCACTGATAACTGCTACCACTGAGAATAAACCAGACAAGGCAGGTGTTTTTTATGTGTGTCTTGCCTGAGGTAGAAAGGGAATGAGTGTTTTCTTGCTCTGCTATATTATTTCAGTGGGATTTGCCAATATTTTCTGAACTGAGTTGGATGGAGAGTTTGCAGAGCAGAACTGAGGCTATGTGGAGCACTGAATTGCTCATTGTTTCCTATGTGTGACATCTTTCTATGTCATCGGGATATTTAGTGGGTTTAGTGGTCTGTATAACCTATAGGGCACTGCTGGAAGGAACTTGCTAGAGAAGCTGTTACAGAACATATATTAACTACTGAAAAGGCCATACAGAAAACTCCTTTGGGCCACTCAAAGATATGAATTGCTGGTGCAGCTGTGTCTGTGTAGCAATAAAGAGTTTTATGCACTCCAGTCAAATGGCTTTAGCATGCTAACCTCACTGCAATTGGTCCATCGGAGATAATTTAGTGTGTGAAAGAGTGAGTCTGCAGCACAGAGCAGTAAGAAACTTTCTTGATTGATAATGCAGCAGGGAAAAGGTAGTACCTTTCTGGTCAGCCGCCAAGAGCTCACCGTCTGATTCATAAGCAAAGGAAGGTGTGGAAATTCCCTATGGATTAGCAAATATCACCCAGAACAATTTGCAAAGGCTGTCCGCGTAAGACAGAAGAGGCTCTGACATTTGGCAGGCTGTGGGAGAAAGATTGTGCTGCTTAATTCTGAATTCTCTTTCACATCAGTCCTGTTTTTCCAAAGTGTAGACTGAAACAAAAAATGTCCAAGTCATGCACCCCATGACTCTGTGCACCTTGATGTTTTTAAGGCTCCCTGCCTGAGAGGTGAATGCTGCTCTTTGGTGTGGCTGTCACAGCTTCTGCCACATTCTAAAAGCTGGGTGAGAGCTCAGAAGGTGGGGATAACATCCCCCTCCTGCCAGGGGGTTCTTTGTCACTCCTTGCAGAGGAATTTTGTATAAAAGTGAAAACAAACATGCCATCTCCCACACAGCAGCCTTTCATTTTCACCAGTGATGTTGTGAGTGCTATCTACATCACTGGTTAGAATGCATGGTCTTTGCCAGTTTTAGGATTAGAAAAATGGATATGGATATATACATATATATATAATTTCAATTGATAACAGCACAAAGAATGGATAGGATATGAAGAAGAACTGAGATTCCTGCTTCTTTTTTTTTTTTTTTTTTTTGGCAGCTGAAAATTTAAATTATTTTACTTTGTAGAAAAACGAATTTCTGAGATTTCTCCCAATTCAACAAATTTCTTCGGGATATTGCCACAGTCTTTAGTAATTAATATTGAGACTATGTCACCTGATCTTTTGAATTGTTGCAAAAGATAAATGTCAACCAGGAAATGCTTAAGCATATTTTTTTAAATGATTCAAAATGGAAAAGAAAATAACTTATAAACAAAAGGCATATATTTTAAAGAAAATACAACATTTATAATATTAAATATGCATTTAATTATCTAAAATTTCATTTTTCCATCTTGTCCAATTTAGTATTAAAATCACTTCTATTTTAGACGTGCATTTATTAATGGAAATGTTAGAGCCATGGTGATTTCATGAAGCATATTTATTTTTTAATAAAATTGAAATTTAAAAACTTAATCTTTCACAGAGAATTGCAGATTTAGTCAGTGTCTGTATTTATATGCTAATGACTCTAAGGAAGAAAGCAGAATTAACATATAATGCTTAATTATGAGAAAAAATGCAATAATCCTATAACTTGGAAGTAAAGCACAAACAATTTCTGGTGCATAATAGAGGTTTTAATTATGTACTTTCAGTGTAACAATTCTTAAGTAATGGTTCTGGCACTGGCTATAAGACCGAAGAAAAAAGTCAGAGTGAAAACTATTGAAATAAATTAATCTTGTCCAGTTATAATTTTGGAAAGCTGATTTCTTACGGTCTTGTTTGTGCATTTACATCATAGAGCACAAGGGTCTGTCAGTACTTCACATGAGGGGGTTGAATGCTGCCCGGTGCCTGCCATTGTGCAAAGTGTCTGCCATTCTGTTGTCTTCAACAAAGAATCAATGTTTTGGATGCTGGGCTGCAGGGTTATATTTAAGGTCTTTTCCTAGAGTCTTATATCCATCATTGTTCCTCTGTGCACTGTTTTAGTGGTCCAGAACAGCACTGGTGCTTCAAGCTGCTCCTGTGGTTTCTCCGCAGGCACGTGGTCTTTGCAGGGCATTTGCCAAGAAACTGCACTTTGAGATTAAAAACCAAGTTGCTTTGGTCCTACACTCACTAGTTACTAAGTGTGGTCTGTGTGGCTGGTCCAAAATAAAATAAAGTCTCTCCCGATTCAGATGGAAAATAATCTCAGAAAAACTGAAGAAGTCCACTATTCTTTGCAGAAATTTTAAGTATTTGATTCCTCAGCATTTTACTTTCAGATTTGAAAGACCTAATAAGAACAAAATTGATCATAATGGGCAAAAAGTCCTTCATAACAATGTTTAATCCATTAAGCACAACATTTCAGTCTCCCACACCACCTCTGTAGGAAAAATCAATATATGATATAAAGAAATAGAGAAATACCAAATGGTCTGCACACATCTATCTCTTTCAGTCTTTGAACAATGGTATTCATAAAAAAGCTTGACTACTGACTTTTTTCTGAGGAACAGCCTAAATATTGCACAAACACATTGATATCAGGATTAAATAAGAAAAACTAAAAAAATTAAACTGCCAGGCTCTGCAGATTCAGGACTGATATCTGACGCTAGAAAACAATTCAAAAGAAAAAAAAAGCAGCAGCTGACTTACTGTCTATATGTGTGTATGTGTGTCCAACTTTTGCTTCATTAATAGCATAATTGGGTTGAAAGTAGTTTTACATATAGAGATATGTTCTGGTGAGGTGCAGCTTTCTGCTGGCTGGCAGCAGTCAGTGCCGTGAAATATTTTTTCATGATTCTCCACATCCAGTCCACTACCACGGTGTTTGTATCCAGGTGTTAGAATGCTCTTCAGTACGCCTGTTCACAGCAGCTGGCAATCCTAATCCCTGCTTTTAACAGAAGCTGTGCATAAATTTGCTTTACTTGCTTGAGAGTTACGTCTACCCTCAAAGGATACTGCCTTCTAAACCCTGTTTGTAAATGCAAGTGAGATGACAACCGAGGGATACGAAATGTACTGCTCATATGTCCTGTCTGAAGGCACAAACTTAAAGCTGCTTCTTGCTTGTAAAGTGTCTAACAAAATAGCAGGAGAACCCAACTTTGGGAAGTTGATGAATGGTGGAGGTTTGAGTAGAAAAAACCCCGTGATTAGTAGCAGAGAAACTAGAACACAGAAAGCACTGCTTTTGTCCCTGCTTTCCTCAGACTCTCCACCCATTCCTTCCCCACAGTTGTTCCCCACACACTGTGCTGGTGAAAGATTTACTTCTGAGGTTACCTACCCCCTGTTCCCTTGCTTTTGTGCCTATGTTCATTTCTTACCCCTATTCATCTTATTCACTAACATGAAATGCAACTTTTGCGTCAGGTGGCCTTACAGCTACATAAGCCTTTGATGAAGCATTAGAAAAAATTCCAGCGTTTGTTGTATTCATTTTAATACTTCACAAAGATTCTTTTTTTCCTTGAGTCTTTTACAGGATAAAATTCAGAATTCTGAAGGCCTTCATTTGCCAACAGACCTAATTATGTATCGAAATATTGTCTGAACTGTGTAAAGATTATAATGTGCACTTGAAAATTAGTCCACAATTACTTTCAGTATAACAACAAAAGAAAGCATTTCCAAGAAAACTATTTCCTACACTTCATTATTTCGGTAAATGTACTCTAAAGAAGCATAAGATTAGATGCTTGAGTAAATACAGGGCTTATAAGAGGCAGCTGATCAGAGAGATTGAAGTAGCTTCATTTGAACGGGAAGGTGGGCTCTGAAAGCAACTCCTGAAGGATTGTGATAGTTACTTTCATAGAGAGAAGACTTAAGAAATAACTTAAATTTTAAGAGAACACTTTTAGACCCTTGCTTCATATGAAGATTATACTCTGGGAAATATTTAAAGTAATCCATATTTGAACATAAATGTCAATTAACATTTTCTTTTGGTAGAAGTCCCATGCAGCTACATTCCATTCAGATTCCTCACTCAGATAGGAAGTTCCCTGTCATTCAGAGTAATGAGACCAGCTTTGCAGTGAAGTGCTGATTAAGCTTCAAAAGGGAATAATACAGCTATGGCACTTTAAAGGCTGATTTTTCTATGTGAATAATAGCATTTACAGTTATAACCACTGTGATGAAAATTATGAGGTTAATGAATCCTTGGGGTTCAGGACACATAGTGAGTACTAATTGGGATCAAGAATAAGTTTTATCAAAAGCTGTAACACTGAAAAGTGAGCAGCTTTCTGTGTGAGGGGTTTATGCCTTTTACTCTAGGAGCCAACAGTAGTTGGTTTGCAATAATCTCTACTAGTGGAGATTAGGTGGAATGTTATGTGATTGCTTGCTTAGATGGCATGTTTGCCTTAAAAATACAGAGAAAACATATTTTGTATTAAACTAAACAACCAGGACCTCTAAGAAAGTTACACAAGGAAAACTGGCAACTTTCTTGTGTTTATTAAGTAATTCAGAACTAGAACTAATGGTATGAGTCCTAAAAGCACCCAAAGATTCAATTCTTTAAGACATCAGTTACGTAATTTGTAATTATAGACTGTTAAAACACTAAATGGGCAAATAATAAATTCTTCACTCCACATACAAGCTGTTTTTCTCTTTTCTCAACAAGATTATAGCTGTAGCAATAAAAAGTAGCAACAATCATCAGACAAAAAGGAGTTTTCTGGAGATTCACCTCATTGAGTAGAGCAGGTAACATCACCATGAAAGTGCCTTTTAAATTGTTATTATTGACCAGAAAATCAGTCAAGCCCTTGGTTGATCCCACGGGGGCATTTAATGGACATGACCATAGTGGGATTTTGCAGATGGTCTGGAGTTTTCTCTGCCTGTGCTGGACAATCTAGACACAAGTTTTGTTACTGGCCCTTCCAGAAAAAGAAACAACACAAACTTGGAGCTGCCTGCAAGAGACTACAAGGATAGGCTCAAAATCTTTTAGCTCAACATCAAGCCTGCACATCTTTTAAGAAATAAAAGGGAATATCTAGGTTTGCTTTAAACATTTCAGATATGAAAGAATCCAGAACAGCCCTAGTTAAGTTTCCTCACTGGTTAATAATTCTTACTGTTTAAAACAGACCTTATTTCTAATTTCCATTTCCTGAGCTTTAACTCTCAACCAAGGAATATTGTTGTATCTTAGCCTGCTATGTCGAAAAGCCCTCTGGTGAAAGATACAGTCTCCCACTGTCTGTTCTTATAGATCCCTTAAGCTTGACTTTGATGAGCTAAATAGATTGAACCTACTAAATCTCTTTCTGTAAGGCAGATTTTCCAGTCTTTAAATCATCCTTGCGGTTTGCTACTTTCTCAAATTTTGCAACATGGTTTTAATCACGTGGAGAATAGACTTGGATATATTATTTCAGTAAACATCTTAAATAATACCTTCACTTTATTTTTGTCCAGGTATCCACCTGTTAAACACTGCTAAAGACTTTATTGACTTTTTCAGCTGGACATTCTTCTAAGAAGTCAATCTGAAATGGACATTTAGAAAGACTTATTTTTTTTTTCAGAATCGCTGCTAGAATAGGACTATAAGTATGAACTATAATCTTTGTTTTAGAAGCATGGCATTGAGGTCAGAAAAAATTAAAATATACGGTGATTAATGAGTTTGTGATATAATAGCAGCTCACTGCCTAACTGAAACAGTAATATAAATAACTTCTAAAACATTTTAAAAAAATATTTACCATAGAGCCTTTAATTGGAAAGGCTTAGCAATCGTCCATGCTTTTCAAAAATGGGTGACACGGATACTGAATATGACTGGCAGGAGAAATGTTATTGCCCAGGCTGTTGTTTGGATGGGACCATCACGTAGTACCTGGTGGTTGTCTGCTGTGTAAATCTGCACAGACTATTTTGAGCATAATGAGGGCATCTTACAGACAGAATAAAAGTCCCGCTCGTCTCTATACCCTTTACAGAATTTGTAAATGAGCCTTTCAGCACACTTTTCCTTTTAACTTTTCATTGTACACATTCAAGCTGAATTGGGAGAGCTGCAAGTTCAACCTATGTTAATTACTACCATGCAAGATGCCTTAGTGCTTTACTTTATACTAGCTAGCTCTAAAACAGAGAGAGAATAAAATATCCTTGATTCCCTAGCAAATCACTGCCAGCGTCTCTTTATGAGGAGCTGAAGCAGATTTATGTGATTTCTGTGAACATGGCAGAGTGTATCTTCTCATATACATTCTGTGCCATTAAATAACTGAGAAATGCCTACTTGAAAATGTCAAATCCGATTTTATTGAGCCTTCACAAGGAAGCCAAGTATGAAAAAGAAAGGTCTTAGTGTTTTTAAACCATAGACATAAATTTGTATTATAACACATAAGGATTTTAATGTGTTTGATGTATTCTTTCTGTATTAAGAAAACCTTAGTGAAAGGTCTCTTGTTAAGTGGATACCTCAATTAGACTGAGTGGATCCCAGCAAACTAGATTAGGTAAAGGATGATTTAGCTTTAACTTCAGTCAAACTACTGCTAAAGTTGACAGCTGAATTAATGATGTCTGAGTCAATAGCAATTCTTTTAAGGTCAGATATGTCCAGAGGGACTTGGTCCAGGAAGCACAAAACCAAATAGTTACAGATCAAACAAGTTATAAACTCCACTGGGTAGGACCCAGCCATGATAGCTCAGGTTCAAGAAGATATGTACTAATAGAGATCATGAAGGAACAACTCAAATATCTTCTTTGAACTTTTGTTTTCTTTTTAATAGACATTAAATGGAAAGTGAGCATTTAAAAGTACAAAATATTTTCTGTCCAAAGCATGATCAAATGCTCAAAAGTCTGTCTCTTTGAAAATTAGCATACTTTCTCTAATTCCGAAAGATCTTAATCAATTTTGAAATCACATTAATTACTTTGATATGGCCATAGGTACTGTACACCCACAAGTATTCTAAACTTAAGCAAACCCCAAACTGGAGCAGCCTGTTCAACCCCAGTTTTCTCATATGGCTTATGAAATGTCCATGTCTCTACAAAGCATGCTCACACTGAGCTGTGAAGTGAGAAGAAGGGAACTGAGCGACTCAGTACTCTGGTCTGTTGGCACCAACAAGAAGAAAAGACAGATTTCTTTCTATTTGGAATGTCTTGGTATTATCCACGTAAGCAAAATGGTGGGCTACGGTCCTAGTATAGAATTTGCAATTCAGGAGAAATCCTGTAGTGCCCTGATGGGAATGTGGGAAATAATCTGTAAAATTCCACAAGGTCTTGCAGAGCACACGCAAGGCATGGACATCCCACTGGCTATATCAGTGCTTGAGGTTGCATAGGTTTCCATGGGTGTAGGAGAAGAGATACTTAAGCCTGTTTCTGTATAGTCTAAACTTATCTCTTAATTTCAAAGTGCTACTGCTTGGCAAAGGAGTGGAAATGAAAGAAAAAGTGGTACCTGAGTCCTCTGAGTGAGTGCAGTTTGCAGTAGGAGCTGTACCTGGAGTTACACAATGGACACAGGGGAGCAGCACGCTCTGCAGCCTGCCCGAGTTCTCTGGAAATCCTCTCCCACCACCTTTTCGTAGAGAAGACGAATTGTCAACAGCAAGACTTGATGCAAATAGGTAAGAACTCTTACTAAAATTTGCTAAACATGCCTCACACTTTCTAAAGCAGTTTGAAAGCCCAGCATATTTTGCAAGGAATACTTCCTTTCCTTGATAAGCAGCATACATGGATTTTTTGCTGGAAGGATGACAGTATTGACATTGGAAAGTACAACAATATATATAATTTTTGAGAGCTATTTTGACTCACCTTCCCTGCTGCTTAGAGTAAAAATCCACGCAAGTTCCTTTTTCTCAGCTAATTTTCTCTTTCAGTTTCTTCCAACGAAACACTTCTTCAGGGTTACCTGTCTGTGTGACAGATGTCCTAGTTTTTCATTCAAATCTGATTTTTTGGCAGCTTTTCTATTAAGCTCTGTGAATATTCATGAAGAGATTCTGATGTACCTAGAGTTGACTTAACTGGGCAATGAATCAATTGCTGATAAAACTTATGTAAAAAGAGAACTAAAAGAGAAGAATAAAGGAAAAAAAATACCCTAACCATCTTTCCATCTTTGCACAAATATTACATTGACTTGGAATAATTTGGGGCTGAAAGAATCTCTCGTGGGACTGAGAGTGAAACTATTGTCTTTCAACTACACGGTTGAATCCAGCAGGATCTGAAGGAGAAAGAGAATCCTGATTTTTATTTTGTTTCTGCAAGTGGTTTTGCTGTTCAACATAGCTTGTTATGTGCTACATCATTCTCCCCACTTAGTACTCTGCCCCTGCTGATTTCCCAGTCATTGCTAAGCTAAATCTAGGCCAGGCTTAGTGGCCACCCCCTCCCTGCCCCCCCATTTAAAAATTGCACTATGAACTCTAGGCATCTTAACAAAGAATTTATAAGAGTTGTTTTTTCTTTCCTAGATAAAAAAAACCTTGTCTCAGCTCAGCATTCACAGAGACGCTGCTCTGTCTGCCTGCTTGATTTGTTTTCTATTTATAAATAAGGTTTTATCTCCGAAGAGGCTAATTTATGAGGGAGACCAGCTCTAACCAATAGTGTGAACTGAACAGATTGGGGAAACAAAGCTTTGGAGAGAGGCTAAAATAAAACAAATTAAATGTGCAGCTTTCATTTGCTTTTCATTAGTCAAAGTAAGATAGCATTGTGGCTTTTTTAAAAGGAAAAACACTGGAATCCCAATTATCCAAGCATCCACAGTCAGAGCCACTCTTTCTGATGAATTTTCAGCATCTCTACTCCCTGACTATTGACTTGCTGTTACTCCTATTTCCCTTAGTTGTGTTATCCCAAAATATTCATGTGAGGCTAACAGTTCACACAGTCGGTATGTAAGAATAAAAAAATCCTCAATAAGAATAGTCATGCTTTGGGACTGATGTTGAGTATTCTCCTTTAATCCACAGAAACTTTCGGAACTTGAGTTTGGGAGGGTTTTTCATCCCATGGGTGAGATTTCACCTTGATGCTGTTTCTAGCAGAAGCACCTGCATCTAATTTCTGAGTCTCATGTACCTTTAATATTTTTTTCCTTCAGAAACACAGATAACGTATCTGTGTGTCTAGAGACACTGGTACATATCTGACCTTTATGTCTTGTGGTAAATGGTTAGAATTTAAATTGCTTGGCTGGTGGAATGTTTCAGCTTTTCCTCTCGAGAGCTGATCTTCTGTATTTGTGAGGCCCATTAAAAGTAGTACATGGTCACATCCTAGGAGAAGAGCTAATCTATTCTTTTTTATTTGAACTGTCACTTAAGCCAGTGTGATTTCTGAAGTTCTATTTATTATCTAACAGTACTAAATAGCATCCTGCTTGATATAACATAGGATATATCTCCCAAAAAATATATATAACTCTCTTTTGTGGTGCATTCTAGAAAAAGACAAATCAACCTCCTTTGTTCAAATTTTACAGCTATGTATATGGGAAAACCACAGGAGCTAAGTATATCAGGTACAACTTAAAACACAAATTCAATTTCTTTACAGTAAGGTTCTCAAAATCTCTATAAAAGAGTTCTCATTTTTGTCTTAGCCTGATGTCTTTCTCTCCCATAATGCCTCCAGTCATAGTATACACCAAATATTTAAGTAAAGCTAGCTTCATATTCTTAGTTCCAACTGTGTGCATATGTATCTATATATCTATATAAATGGAAAAGAAACTCAGAACTCTTCAGAACTGATGTTTATATCTCCTTTTACGCAGTGTAGTGGTTTGAGTAGAATGTCAGCTTTCAATAAAAGAAAGAGCTGTGTAAGTGAATGTGTGTATAGTAATTTTTCTGAAGTGAATGAGAAAATGAAACTTGCTATACTGGATTGCTAAAGTCTGTGACTTGTTCTGACAGAGCCAATAGCTGACAGGGCTCCCCTGGATATTACAAAACAAAGCAGAAACAATTTAGAAAATGTAAGCAGGAGACTAAAAAAAATGCTGTCGAATGAAACCCTTTAATGATTTGCGTTTGTTTCACTCTCTTTCCCTGTGACAGATCTTCTTCATGAGTAAAGCAACAGATATTCAAACATCGGCAAGTTTCGTCCCTTAAGCTTTAGAGAAAATCTGCAAATCACTTTCTTTACTAAGAAACCTAGAAGGATTAGATAGGTAACAAAGCTATGATGAACAGCTGACTCCAGATTTTTTAAGGACATCACAAGATACTAACATGGACCAGCAGAGCATTGCAAATATTCTTACAGAAAATAATAGGTTGTCTCATAATTTTGAAATGTTTGTCCCTTCACCTAACAAGTTCACAGTCTGAAATGCTGTCAAACTTCACCTGGGTATCTCCTTTTTAAATTTTCCCTAACTGGGTTTCTGTAAGTCTTTCAGGACTAATTACTGGTGAATCACATACTTCAGTAAAAGCAATTGCACTATTTTTTTTTTCAAATTAAAAATCTCATCCACCAAGAATTATTCAATTCAATTGTTTTAATTCCACGGGAATACTTGGGGTTTTTTTAGCTCTAAGGGTTGCTGGATCTTCTTTGACGTGAAGATCAGAGAGCACACAAACATGTATTTGTCAGTAGTGTAATTTAAATCACTAATTCTTACCTGCCAGAGTTCAAGAAGCATTTGGACAATGCTCTCAGGCACATGGTGTGGTTCTTGAACATTAACTTTGATCTCCCAACTCACATGAGTGAATCTATATCCAACTTCTAATATCGTGTGTAAATAAATACCTATATGCTTATATACATTTAGAAATATTACATTTTTTTGTAGTGTGAAGTGTATCAGAAATGCCAAGATAAGCATGTTTTCTTTTTTCCTCTTTTTTTTTTTCCCTTGGCAGAAAATGTTTAATTGTAATTTTGTGGTATTTGGCCCCTGACACCGTTAATTTCAGTGAATCATCCTTGACTGTTTCCTTTCTCTGGAAAGATGCCCAGTTTTCTGCAAAACACTTTAAAACTATGGCAGCTTTTTGCAATTCAAATTCAGATATCCCCAAATCACCAAAGACTTAAGAAAAAAATTAAACTTTAGAGGCGTATGTAGAAAGCAGGAGGACATGTAACTGAATGGGCACGCTTCTTGTTCAGCAAGCTTTTTATTCAGGCTCATTCTAAGAGAGACCTTTAGTAGCACCTCAAACTCAAAATTTAGAAGAGAGGACGATGGATTGGAAATATAAGAACAGCCATGCACAGCAGAATGTTATTGGAAAATTAACCTGATTTGGAAAGTTTTATTTTTTATTGTCTTACATTGACACAAATAATTTGTTCCAGGTTTCTGAACAGCAAGTTTTCCTAGTCTTTCTCTGGATTCATGAAAACTGCTTTGAAAAATTTGCTTTTGTACTTAGTAATGAAAATGTTAATATATATTGAGTACTTGGTAATCAAGGTGATACTACATCACGATGTATTAAGTCCCACTCCTTGCTGCTTTCTTAGTATTTTTTTATCTGTGTATACAGTTGAATATATTGCTCATACATTTTTTAGCAGCGTGAGAACGAATGCCTGTTTGCCCCCACAAATGGGAGCCCCTTTCTTTGAAAGAGTTAACAGCAGATGGCCACTTATACACTGAATTGTGCAGCAGTGCTGTCAGTGAAGTTGGATAATGCTGGATTAGGCAATACTGTCACCATCCAAATATAATGTACTGGCTTTGTAGACAGGGGTCAAATTAGAAGGAATAGATCCTGCCTTAGGAAATACACACTAGGTGTTTTTTTGCAAAGATGAAACCATGCTAATTTACCATACCAGGGGCTGTGGTCAGTGCATTCCATTAAAGAGAACTGGTGCAAAACTGCAGTGCCACATTTGTCGTGATACACACAAATATAGCAACGACTTGATGAATTTGAGAGGTCAAGGACCATCTGAGTCTGTCCTGAGATACAAGGTGTAATGTTTCATGGGAACTAAATTGATTTTATGAGTAAGGAAGACCTTCATTGCAATGCTTGCTGTTTAAGTAACAGTTCCAGAAGAATTTATGTGATTGAAACACTAGATTCCACCTGGGAATTGAAATCTCTGAAGTCTATAACTAGGAGTTACAGCCTCGTGGCGGGTCACCCAGTAGAGCTCTGGCATTGCAACCATACACAGCCTTTTCACTTTCACATAGCACCATGTAGCATGAAAGTTAAGGGCTCTCTAACCAGCCTCTTTCTACTGATATATGAGTTTTCTTAGGCATTTTGGTAGGGCATTTATGATCAGGCAGTCTGAAAAAGGTGGTCAGACAAGATGAACCACACATCTGATTTAGAGTAGTAATCCCTGGGTTATTACAATTAGTTGCTATGGGAAACAATAATTACATTGTAATCCAATGCACTTAATAGCAGGAGACAATCCAAGAACTGGAATTTTACAGTTTTCTTTAAAATGAAAAACGTGTTAAAAGTCATATTGATTATTTTAATCCAGTCTCCCCTAGCAATATTGTTAAGCAGTATGACTTCTCCTTGTCTGCAGTATGCCTGGCAGGAGAGGAACAGAGACATTGATCTGCTATTGACTAAATATACTGGAAAATACTTTGTACTAGCCATTTCAATAGGAAATGGAAGAATGCTTCAGAATAACATTTGCTACCATGCTTCATGATATCACCATAGAAACTAAGAGTTTGTTCTGAATGCTTTGCTTTTGTATTTGTATTTTCACACGAAAAGGGACGCTAGCGACTGGTCTTAAATAAGAAAACTGAGCATTAATTTTGCATTTTGTTAAAGTCCCACTAACCAGAGCACATTTGCAAAAAGATAGGCATCAAGCAAAGGACATATCAATTTAAAATTACAGAAAGCTATGATTCACTAGTCCATAAAAATGGTTTATTTAAATCTATGTTTTAAAATACGATATCACAGAGCCTTTAAAAGTCTAACTAAAGAAAAAGGTGTCTAGATAGCTCAGCAGCTTTCAGTAAGATGTTGAAGCACACATCTATTTACGTCCTTTCAAAAACAGCTTGGGCTGGCAGCAAAAGAAGGCTGTTTCAAGATTGTGATTTGGGAGCACTAGTAAAATGTACTTGTGATGTTCACAGAGCTGTTTAAGTATTATGAAACATATTTCTAATGGCAACGAATTGGCTGCTTTAGTAATGGTGATGGGAAGCTGCCATGAAGATAAAATACACAACTAAGAGACCTTGAACTAAGAGATCTCTCTCTGGTGGACCAATCTGAAGATGTATGTGTGCTATGGTTCCCACGTTATATCTCCAGCATCACAGGCAAGCCAACTGTCAGCTCATACCAGTGTGTTTCATATTCCAAACCTTGTCAAATACGTGCCTGCAATTATGATTCAGACGGTCACACTGGCTTTAGTAATTAATATCGTCAGTAAAACTGACAGTAGACTTAGATGGTAACAATTCCTGTCATTTAAATTAGGATAGAACTTTCCCCCATCCTATGCAGGTCTAGAGAACTACAGTGGGAGAGGACTAAGGGCTTTAGTTGCATTTCACTCCTTGTGAAAGCAGTGTAATAAATACAGAATGCTCCTGGAGGCTTGCTTGTCCCTTTAGCAGCTTTACTCCACCAGGAGTGTGACACAGCAGTGGGTTTTAGGAAGGAAATGATGGCTGAGCCCAGTATAGAATGGAGAAGGAAGTGAACAATATGGAATGGCTGAGCTGATTGAGTCTCAAGTAAATAAAAAATAAGTAACTGTCCCTGCATCAGAAGCAATTCTCTTTCTCAAGCAAAGAGAAATTCCATCACAATGATGCACCTTCTTGATTCATAAGTTTGGAGGGATTCAACACACTACATCAAACACGAAACTGGAATGGACTCTGTGATGATCCCTGGTCTACTAGAGCTGATACAGAGCAGCAGCAATTTATACATTGTCAGAGAAAGGGTTGGCCTGTCCCAGCTGAAGTACTCAAGTTCTTGATTTGTACGTATGAAATTAATTTTAAAATTTACTCCACATTCCTGTGCATTTCTTTTTTTAGCATGTTTCATTAAATCCACAAGGTATGATTACCACGCAGTTAAAATAAGCTTTTCATAATGAAATGCATGAAATTGTACTCTTAACAGCCACATTGCTTGATTTAAAAACCGACATTAAGCACATTTAAAAATGCCTCTATAGAATGCAGCTAGTATAGACAGCACAAATGTTGCCATCAGTGTAACACACTGTAATAAGTGTAATAGATTAGCAGAAAAAAATAAGCAAGTGAGCCATAACAGTTAACAGCTTTGCAAAACTAACTGCTTTAGGTTAAAATCTTTGGAAATATTGTCATTTGTAGCACTGTTGCATATTAGTGCAGCCCCACACATATATCCCTTTAGGACTCTTTAATAGTACAACAATACACAATGGAATAGTAATGAAAAATTTACGTAATTTCAAATTAAGATGTGGATAATATTCATTCATTACTGGTCAAACTTTTCTGGATGTTAGAGAAGTGAGTTAACTGTAAATGCTTGTTTCAAACTAGATTTCACACTGGAAATAAGAAAAGACTTTTGCCTTCCAGGTACTTAACGATTCCATTAGACAATGATGGATATTTTGTATTACAGAGATTCTTAGAAGATGAAAAATACTGATTGCTTCCCTTCTCTAATATACCAATAGTTCATGTCTCAGAACTAGTTTTATTGTCAAAGTGAATAATATTTTAATATGTTTAGAGATGGCCTCATTCTTCTTGGCGGAAAAATGAAATTACTTTTGACATTAGGGTGTTTTGTTATCTGTTCCTTGAGTAGCATCAATATCACATAATTTTGATTATAGGCTTCAGGTGTGATTTCTGGAAACAAAATGCAAGAGAAAAAATGTCCTTAATGCATCACGGTTTGAGTTCGTTCTCTGTAAACAGTAATTGACTGTTAGAGCAGAATATTTGGGTTTTCTCCAGAGTGAATACTAAACTAAACCAAAGGTGCCTACCAGAATGTTCTCTAAATTAAAATAAAATTTAAAAAATAATTAATCTCTAAATTGAAAAAAACCTAAACACTTTAAAATTTATTCTTTAGCATTAAAATATTACTACCTTATTGCACAATATTGCTTGATTTCTAAGCCTGACATCAGTGAACAATGACAGTATCTAAGGGAAGTTCTGAAAGAGAGTAAGACTCTACCCACTTTAAAGATAAGTAACCTATAGTCTGGTTTATTATAAGTGGCTGGTAACTTTGTTGAATACTGTGATTTCAGTAAATAGGCTTAATACTTAATGATTTTTTTTAATCCATCTACATAAATACAATTTTTTCTCTCCTTTTCTTAATATTATTATGATTGGTGTAAATCAGTTTCAGTGCTCTCTGTAATATTATTACAGTCTTTGCATCCTCTGTTTTTCATCATGACATTTAAATTTTAAAAAAATGTTAGGAAGACGTTCTCAGTCTGGGAGCATTTAATTGATTACAGGATCAGATGCCAGTGATCCAATTTTACATATCTGCCTTTCTCAAAGGGAAAATTACCTTGGACTCCATCTGCTTCTGTTCTTTTTGAATTAGGGAGGAAAAATTAATATGAGTTCTGCAAAAGTAAAAACACTTGTGGACAAATCTCTACATTTTACATACAAACAGAAATTACAGGAGTGTAAAAGAGGACAATTAAGGAGCCCAATTCCATGAACATAGAGATTTTAAGGGGATATGGTGGTATTACAAGTTGAGGGGGTTTTGTTTATGATAAAGTGTCTCCATATTTTCAGGCTCTCAGGCTGAATAGAACTGTTAAGAGTGACTATTCAAAGAAAGGAAATAAGATATTCTGTAAGAAAATATGCTTGAATATCTCCTATAAGGATCTAGATGGCATCACACCTGTCCGATAACTTAGCTGTTCACCTCTCTGGGTTTGTTGGCTGAGTAAGCAGTGGATTGTGAATGGCAGACTAAGGCCCTCTCTTTACATTCTATACCCCCTCACAAGTGCAAAAAAGTTACTAGAAGCCTGAAGAAGCTTTGTCTTCCTGGCTTTCTTCTACTATAGCAGTTCATGCTAATATTTGCATCATTTAGAATGCTGGCAACTGAAATGATACAAAATCAGAGCACTAACTTCAAAGGCAGAGACTAATAAGTTATCTTGCTGTCAAAAGTAAATCCTGAAGTCAGTGGCATAGAGTAACACTGAACGAACACTGAACAACTAGAACCCCAAAGGGTCTTTAGTGCAGGAATATCATCTCCCGTGTTAGGGCATTTGTTCTTCAAGCAGACTCTGTCATGTTACCTCCTTGTGCACTGTGAGGAAGATGAGTGCCTGATACAACCACGGAAGACAGAAAACCAGCTGAAAAACAGTGTAACCTGCCCTTGGGGAATGGTGAGGACAGGGGCGTGTCTGCCTCTCTCTGGGCTTTGGGCATCTTATACAATGCTTCTTGGCAGTTCCTTCTTTTAATTGGGATTTTCAGCGCTGACCCTCCAGTTTTCTTTAAAAGTGAGTCAAAAACAGACGGCAGGCAGGCAGGGTTCTTGACACCTTCACTCCTTTCTTTTTTCTCTTTAAGAAGTCATGTTATGTGAAACAAAAAAATCCTGAATGTTTCTATGAAATGCCTTGTTTATGCATTTTTTTTAATAGAAGTCTCATTGCTCTTAAGGGAAGGGTGTTTGTCTAAGTCCAGTGTCCTTTTCAGGTGGCTGTTCCTCGACCCCTGCTTTTGAGGAAGCATAGCATCACTACTTTGCACGATTTCTGCTTTGTCAGCCTTGCAGAGGTGAGCTGGCACCCTGCTTGCATTTTGCATGACTTCAGTTTGCCTGTTACATCCTTTATCTACTTCTCCAAGGCTGTGCTGTTCTGTTCTACTGTCCTTTTCAGAGTAAAGTGATGCTCTCTTCTACTGGTCTTATCATTGTAACTCAGAGGCTTGCCCCGTTCAGTGCAGGCAGATCCAGCAGACCTTCAGATGCTTACAGATAATTGACATTGCATTCTGTGACATAGCAGTTTTTTTACTTATCTACATATTTATCTTACCTACCTAGAAGAGAAATAAGATGCCTTACACAGTAGTGTGCTAGGGTTTGATTTTTAAATCTTTCAATCCACTGGAATACTGTAATTAATTGTTTAAATACTAAAATTTTCATATTACATTTCACACAGTTTTTATACACATTTCTGTTATGCGCATTTCTTTTCAGAGCTGGAGTTGCAGTGTGTTTTGAATTGGTACTCCCTGAGTATTCAAGTAAACTTTATTTACTTAACTAGAAGACTGCAATGGTATTTATAGTTGTCTTTGGAGTGCCGAATTCTCTTGAAATTAAGCCTAGATATTTGATTATTATTTTTTCTACTTTAAAAATTTCTTTACACAAATAGATACAGTGAATGACAATTTAAAAGATTACCCTCTACGGTGATGCACCATTCACGACACCCTCTTCTTTTATCTTTGAGCTATCACTGTTATCAAGTGGTACTATTTTTCTCGAATCATTTACTACCTCTTCCCATTTCTGTGACTTCTCAGAAATTGTTTGTATTATAAATACAAATATTATCTACTGTTCTTCAATGACTCTTCTCAAATGTGAAAAGTATATTTAAAAAAGACTGAATTATCTTGTATTCTCAAGTTTTCAGTGTTGCTTCTCCACAGCCAGACACACTCTGAAACATGAAACGAGAAAACAACAAAAACATGCATTAAGAAATCTGTTCTGTAGAGTTTCTAATACCCATCCTAGCCTGAGCACTTTCTCTCACTGTATTTCTTGCTATGTCGAGGGCACATCTGCTCTCAGAGTCTGTAGCCAATAGTGCAGTTGTCACCATAACACACAGCAAGCAGAGAAAATGAAAAATCATTAGGTTAGCGGAAAAAAAAAGGTGAAAAAAACTGGGTAACATGCACATTTTAAAAATCATTTTAAATCTGACAAAAAGGCAATCAAGTCTGGTAGGATGTGGATACAGTTCAATTCCACTGAGGATCTGGGTTGTTATAAGCTGTGCATGTTGAAGCTTGTGAATGACAAACCACTGTATCAAAGAGGCGTACAAATAGGGTATTACAATAATCCAGACTTGATGTTATAAAAAACATGAATCAAGAGCTCAGCACCCTGTGGAGACAGTAAGCTTTAATCTTTACCCACTACTAAATTCCTGAGACGGTATTAGGTACTTACGACTCTCAAAGTCTTATCATGTGTACTGAGCTGAAAATGGTAACTTTTCCGTTGACATTATTTAAGTTTCCACTTACTCTACTTCAATTAAATGATGTTTAAAGTTCCCTTTTTTTATTGATTGGGATTTCTCAGGCTGTCATTCATAACTCATGCAAATTTCCAGCTCTCAGGTCAATGCAATTATTTTTTCCTTTACCTTTCAGGCAGTAAGATATTTTTAAAATAGAATTGACAATAGTGTCCCAAGAATGATTTTGTCAAAACAGGGTAAAAGGCCTTTAAAGGAAAATTAATCCTCCTCTTTGTATTAAGATTATTATAGCAGAAGAACAGTTCTTCACTTTTTTTAACTCTTTCCATGATGCTACCTGAAGATCACAGACTCGGAGTGGTAAGTGACACAACATAGTTGGGTCAATAAGGAGGAAATAGTTATAGACTTTAAAAGTACCTGTATTCTTCCCTGAAATTGTATCATCTGCTGCTGTGAGAATCCTAAATGGCATGATTTTTCCTGTTGGATTACTAATATTGTTCAACAGAAAGAAAAAAAATAAATACATACTGGAACATTTTCTATTCTCTTAGACATGCCATATCTATGAGAGTGATGCACAGGTTTGTATTGCCTGCTTCCAGACATGAAAATTTTTGATTTCCTGAGCTTGAGCTAAAACTTAATTCTGATTTTATTTAAAGGGAGAATTTAACACAAAATATAGCATAGAAAAGATGGAATAAAACTTGAAAAAATTTAAGTTAATAGATGACAAAGGGAAATGATCACAGATTGAAAATGAGAAAGGTGGTAATAACAAGCAAAAGCAAGTGAAAATTCTTACGTTCCTCACATTTATATAGGAGCATCACTCATATGTTCTGGCCTAGAATTAAGGAGTTCTCTATATTTCTAAACATTTATAGTGTAGATATAGCTTCAGCAAGGTTAAACTTAGATTTCCAATTGACGAAAAATTGGTAAACAATAGACTTATAAGACAGGCAGAAAAGGGAACAGATATTGGTTTTATGCTGTCTTATTATGTAAACACTTTTCAGGTTGGAAAATAGTTCAGGGGGTTCGTTTGGTTGATTCTATTAATCTTAAGACAAGGAGGCCATTCCCACAATATTTCAGGATATTTTTTCAGTTTCACCTATGTTTTAAATACTGGAAGGAATACACTTTCTAACTTTTTGTAAAGCACGCAAAACTGTATAACTTTGGAAATTTATTTTAGGTGCTGACAAGACAATGGAAAGATACAAGGCAATCAGATCACTCAGAAGTTAGAGCTGATTTATATTTTCCTTTTACAGCACTTGTTCCTCAAAAATGCACTTTCAGAAGAGCTGAAAGGAGAATGCAATGCTGAAACAGTATTTCTGAAACACAGAAGTATTTCAATGATTGCAATAAAAGCCAGAGAAATCAAGCACTACATTTAAAAAACTGCCATAGAACGAAAAGGATAATTTTTCCTCATTTCTCTCAATATCCCATAGTTTAGGGTGTTCTCCTATGAGTGATCCTTTCAGGAGCTTTTACCCATCGTGTTCCACCTACCAGGCAAATGTCCTGGGCTCCATACTGTAGTTATTTTATTTTTGGTATCTGACACAAGTGCCATCTAAGTAGTTAATGCAAAGTTCCCTCTACCAGCGCGTTTGTGATACAGTGTAAGGCACAGTGGCAGGGATGTGAGTTATTCACAGTCTGTGGTGAACATCTGGAATCAGTAATGTCTGTTTGCAGCAAGAAACTATTAGATTAATGCTGTACCAGCTTCCATCTGTTTTCCTTTGTTCCGGATGTACGTGTCAGTCTGGGTGCTGGGTGCATCAGAAACCCTAGAGCATAAAGATGAGCTGAAGCCTGGGGAAGTTTCACTGGAAGTTTCACTGAGTGCTGAGCATACCTGAGGAAATAGAGGCAAATTTTCTTTTTGGGCAGAGGAGAAATTCAGGTTCATTTCTTCTCCTTGACTCAGATTGTGGAGGAGAAATTAGTTTCTGATGGAGGTATTTATAATGAACATCCATACTTTTTGTGTGTCCTGAGTATATCCAAACAGTATATTTAATATTCAGCAAGAATATGCTTTTAGTTTTGGTCATCTTCCTGTTGGGAGCAGTAACATCAGAATTCAAACACTATATATTTAAATGCTGCTCAATGAGAGGTATTTTTGCAGTAATACTTGAGTTACATGGATTTCATTATTCTCCTGCAGAATTGTCTTTAAAATTAAATGCTGCCCCTGCCTTGCAAAAAAAAAAAATTGCTAAATAAGTACACATTTATTCCATGTGGTTACTGCCTTTTCTGCATATCTGTCAAATAAATAAATACATAAACAATTTACTGAGTTAAGAAGGGTTATCCCTAAATAAGAAAAATGATTGTTAGGGTGTTATTTCCAATCAGATTATTATTGTGCATTTATTCTTAACTGCCCTTTGTTGTAGGTTTCATTATGCTGCCAGCTAGAAATGACAGCATGACAGCTCTGTTGTTTCTCTGGGTCAGTTTTATCTCAGTTGCTGAATACTCAAACCTCATTAACTTGTTGCCAGGCCTCCAGAACTGCATGGATTGATGTCTGCAAATATAACCCATTTAGTAACAAGTAGTTTTGCATTAATTTTATTTTTCTGATGGGTTTAAGGGGAAAAAACCACAGCTGAACATTGGAAAAAGGGGCTGTTGGTTTGGGTACTTCAGTGAGTACTTACATGGGTAATATCTGAGACTCATTTCTCACATATAACAGATTTTTATTCTGCTAAAGGAACTGAATACATTTCCAAGTCACTCAAAACTTTTGGCCTATATCTAGCCTATTCCTTTTTGTTGTTGTTGTTTTACTGTAGACATGCTGGATTATTAGAACCTCTTCTGTTACTAAACCAACCTCACATAGGTGTCAATAAAAATAATCCAACCTGGCAACAAGTGTTCTGCAGTGGAGTGAGTACATGTGCTCAAATAAGTCTGTGTTTATGCTCAAGGGGATCCTGATTATTATTCCATACTCTTTTGCAATTGCTCCTAAAAGTCAAGTCAGAGTTAAATTTTTATATGGCAATCAAAAGTAATTGAAATTGAAAATGTATCCATGGCTGGCAAAGGAGGAACGTGGCTGTGCTTTGTGTGCCTTACCACATCAACAGAAGGAAGAAGTGACAAACCTCCAGTAAGAGGTCTAAGGTGAGGCATCCCATGAGATTTAGCAAGAATAACCATGCTGCACAAAATAATCATTGGGATGACTCCTTCCCTTTCTCCATGGGTGTATTTATCTCTCCAGTGTCTATGGCACAGCATATAAAGTAGCAAACACTGAAGACATCTTCCCTTTGCATATTATCTGCAATTAAAACAATTACTTAAAAAGAAAGTAAGTTTCAACTTTGAGGCCTGAGTATAGGCTAAGCATTTCTTAAATTTTTGTTGTCAGTTTGATTATAATATAATTTGATGATGTGCAAAATTAGCAGGTGTTTTTTTCCATTAGCATTGTACTACCTGGTGAAAGCAGGACCATGAATGACATTATAATTAGCCAGCATCAGAAGATTTCTTTTGGTTCATTTAATAGATAGAAAATATTTTAGAAAAAAAAAAAAGAGAGAGAGAAAGTCTTTATACTGAAACTCTTAAACCTGTGTTTCAACCACTTTAATAAGTATGGACTAGGAGTCTTCTCCCAAAATCACAAAAACTACAAGAAAAATCACAGATAACACCATTTAGGAAGAAATTGCAGAGAGGTGGCAGAGAAGTGTGTGTCCTTACCTGTAATTTCCTTCCCAGTCAGGATTGAAGCGTCTTGGCAGGACAGTAAAAGAGATCTCCAGCCTTTTACTGCTGAACTGTACGTCAGTGGCTGTGAACAGCGCATCAGCTGTCCAAGGCTGTAAATCCAGCACTTCTCACATTGGAAAAGGAACAACCACGTATTCACATTTTGTTTCCAAGGTGATAGATGTAAAAAGTATCAAAGCTTTCCATTAAACAAATCAAGATATTCTTGTGCTAGGCTGTGTGAGTGGCTTAGGTAAGTAACCCTAAACCTTTTCATGACATTCAAAAGAATTCTGTAAGGGGTAAGTCTGTAGTCTCAGAAATTCAGGTTTCTGCTCTGCTTGAGCTCTACAAGTTAGACCACTGAGGGTAGCCCAGATGCTGCACTGAAGCAGAAGTTACAGTGCTGAGCAGCTCTGATTGCCCCGGGCTGTTTGCTGCATGTACAGCAGCACAGACTTGATTTCTGTTTTCCCTTATCTTTTGACCTCCTGAATGAAACAGAGTTTTGATAGTGAGAAATCTTAATCTTGCTTCATGCCATTAGAGTAGACTTAGCACCAAACAGTGTAAACATACAGAGGGGTCAGAGTTTTCCAGCTTAGCCTATGATTACAGTGTGATCATTCTTGGTTGCAATAGCTACTTCTTTATTTGCACAGGTGTTTGGCTCAATAAATAGCCCTGCTGTCTCATAGAAAGTGCCTTCAGTGTTCTGCAACAATTATAACTTTACAGGTGATTCATAAGCATTCTTAATCCCATCAAGCACACATGGATACAGCAGCACAGACTTGTTGAAACGACGATTTTCAGGTATGACTGCCTAATATTATGCAATTTAGGGTCAGATTTTTCAGGTGAGGTGAATATCTGCAGCTTTTGCTGAATAGCAAAATGTCTGTATTTGACTGACACAATCCAGGAAAGCCACACTCATTGAAATACCTCATTTCTTCAGGACTGCATGTATTTTCAGAGTACTTCTTATGCCATGCAGGCAGACCTGCCAGCTTTCTTACAAAAACAGATCAGTAAGTAGGATTTTAATTAGGTACACAAATATATCTTTTTCTAAATACCCATTTTGTAAATATGCCCCAAGAATAAAAGTTGAAACACCTCGATGAATACATATAACAAAAGGCATAGACAAGGCAGGGTAGAAAGACGTATGGCAATATGGATGAAGAACCTTTCTTGACAAAAGAAATAAATGGCACATGTAGTTTGAACACCTGAGTAGGGACAGTTTAGATGAAGAAGAAAGATAGGCAAATTAAAACTTAAAAATCACTCAAAATTGGTATAGACCTCCCAGGCAAGATTTAAAAAGAAAAGAAAGATAAGGAAAGCCTATAAAAAAGATAGATCATTAATCATTGGAAACTCAATTAGTTAATATTGACTGGGCTGGAAATTATGGACTTGATAAGAGGTACCTCTTCCTGGAGGACAGGACTCCTTTCTGATGCATTTTGCAGGCTACTCAGTAAAGCACAGGCTATTTTGTACTTGCTCCTCACATTGCTGGGAAACAAGACAAGGATGATAAATAAGATAAAAGTTGAGAGTCATCTAGAGTCTAGTGGTCTCAATGTCATCAGAACTTCAAATGCCCTTGAGGTTATAAATGTGAAAGACAATATCTCAAAATCACTGGACTTTAAAATATAAATAAATAAAAATAGAGAGTGAGTGCATGTGGAATGAGTTGGAAAAAAAAAGTTGATTAAAATCAATTTGGGGTTTGGGAATTTAGTGTGAAAAAGTAGCTAGATAGCACAAAAACAGCCCTGGGAGCTGGCCCTCAAGAGACCTTGTTTAATGAGAAATGGCTGGATTTTTATTCTCCTGGATGGTGTAGTTTGGAAATAATTTTTGTAGTCTCTTGGGAAATATACCAGTCAAACAATTATTTCTCATGAAAGACTTGTCTGTTGCTTCAGAAGACACTGTTTACTTACACTGATTCTTTAAATGAGACATTTCAGTGTGAAGGGGAGAGATTACAATAAAGAATGATCCTTCAAGAAAAACAGGAAAAAAAAGGTGCATTCACCGCAAATGTTAATGACTTTGCAGATGTTCCTGTTAGAATAGGATTAATTTTATCCTCACAGAAACAACACTGCACTCACCTTGAGTTACACAAAATCAACAGGTTGAGAAGAGTAAAGTAGTAAGGTATGAGTATTATATGGAAGTCAAGAGAGGGTTCTCTAAAAATAAAATGGTATCGTAATTTCATAG